>JACBWW010000029.1:3070781-3096729 GCA_020086605.1 Lanius collurio | reverse complement strand
TGCCCCGGCCGAACCCCCAGCCCCGGCCCCTGCCCCGCCGTGCCGGCAGCGGCTCCCGAGAGCGCCCCGGGCTATCGCCGCTCCCCCGGGTGGCGGTGCCGCGCCCCGCGGCCCCTCCCGAGCATCGCCCATCGCGGAGGCGCGGGGCCGGTACTCACTGTCCGCATCAGTGCACCGGGCGCGGCTCGCAGCGCCCCGCGCGTCCCGCAGCTCGGGCAAAGTAATCCCGGCTGCGCTAAACTCCACGAGAGCCGCTCCCGGAGCCCCGCTCTGCCTCTCGCCCCGGCGGCCCGGGACGTTATTCCCCAGGAAGGCAGGAAAAGCTGCCCAGAAGAAGCTGCGCCCGACCGAAGATGTTAGAGGAGGCAAAGGGGGGTGGCTTTTTGCCCGCTGCGTGCCTCCATGCCTGTCATTCCCTTCTCTTAATCCTTTAGGAAGGAGTCGCCAGGCAGACAGAGCGTTCCTGGAGGGGCGATGCTGCCGAGCCCTGCCCCGGGCAGAAGGAAGCCGGGAGATGCGCGGCCCGGGGCGGGCTGCGGGAGAATGTGAGAAGCTGCCTCCGCCTGCGCCTTTCCGAGAGGGAAAAAGCATGGTAAGAGCTGGACCCGATCCCTGGAGCGCAGCCCCGCTGAGCAGGAGGTGGGATTATTCTGGAGTAGTTATGGAGAGCTATAACCTGGCAGCGGAGTGTTAAAGCGACTTGTCCCTGCTGTCGCTTGAACCACTGCAGGCATCGCCGGCGTCGTGGCCGAGGGAAGGTCACTCGGGTCCTTCTGCTCCTCTCGCCTCTTTCTTCATCCGGCAAACGACAGAAGAAAAAACTGGTTATCGGCTCTTGCCAGTGTTGGGAATACCGTGCCTTTTGCCTGGGATGATTTGCCCTGATGTGCCGCTTCAACGGGATGTACAAAGCACGACTGGGACTGATCCGGCCAACAAAGTTTGCAGAGTGATCAGCAGGGGCCGTGGGATGGAGGGAGCTGGGCACACACCAGCAGGGTCCGTCACACACGGTCCGACAGCACAGACCTGCTGCTCCCTTGGAGACTGACTCCTGATGGTCCAACTCTTACTTCTCCCCTGCCAATTTACACTTTCAGGGAAAAAAACCCACATACACGATGCAATGCAGTGTTCCTGTGTTGGTTTTGTATATAAGATTTGCTATGCAATTCCAAAACTAAAACAGGAGGAGAGACGGCCCTGCGTCCCAGAGCAAACAGGGAATCAGAGGTGAAAGGTAGGAGCCAACATTTCTTAAATCAAACGAAATAACCTGAGCTACTTCTTACTGAAAACCTTTAAAACATACCTACTGTATGTTTATTTATTTTGTCTTGGAGATGTAAAACAGTTTGAAACCAAGTGAGGATTTGCTTTCTGATACTGCCAAGAAACAGAAACTGGTGCATTTTGTAACAGGAATGTACCGAGGAGGAAGGATGGAGTGTTTTGTGAGTGAGACATTTAGGGAAGTAGAGGAAAGGCACCTTGTCTAATTCGCTTCAGTAAATATGAAGGGCTGGTGCAGTGGACACTGGAAACACTCGATCAATAGTCTATTTAAGGGGGAATAGATGCAAGCGTGGAAAAGTGATTGCTTTGCTGTGTGTGGGGTGTGTTTGCAGAGGACAGCAGCAGAACATTTACAGGTGAGCTGTCTGAGTTAGGCTACTCCATGCCAGGGTGGTGCAGTGTGTTTCTGAAGGGATTGCTACAACCCCCTGTTTGTAGGGTTGACTGTGTTTGTGCCTTTTCAGTTCCTGCTCGTAGAGCTTTCAGGATGTTGTTCAGGATGATTCAAAGAGGGTGAGGTCTGTCCGGGGGCGAAGGGACTGTAGGAAAGGACCTTTGGTCTGTTTGGTGATGAGTAATTAATGGACGTCTGATGTCTCTGATCTCTGCAAGGAGAGGAGTTGATGTCGTCATGAAAATCATGATATGATTTTCCCCCAGGAGAAACTATGACTTGGAACGACACCACTATGGACGGGGAAGGGCTGCTGGTGGAAAGGGACTCCTCTTCCTTTCGGATCCTCACGGGCTGCTTCCTCTCGCTTCTGATCCTCTCCACGCTGCTGGGAAACACTCTGGTCTGTGCAGCTGTCATTAGGTTTCGCCACCTCAGGTCCAAGGTGACCAACTTCTTTGTCATCTCCTTGGCTGTGTCAGATCTCTTAGTGGCAGTTTTGGTCATGCCTTGGAAAGCTGTGGCTGAGATTGCTGGTTTCTGGCCTTTTGGTTCATTTTGCAACATCTGGGTGGCCTTTGATATTATGTGCTCAACAGCCTCCATCTTAAACCTCTGTGTCATTAGTGTGGACAGATACTGGGCCATCTCCAGCCCATTTAGGTATGAGAGGAAAATGACCCCCAGGGCAGCCTTCATCATGATCAGTGTGGCATGGACTTTGTCCGTGTTGATCTCCTTCATCCCAGTGCAGCTGAACTGGCACAAGGCTACAACCACAAGCTTTTTGGACTTCAATGCCAGCTTACAAGGTGTAAGCACGGACAACTGTGATTCTAGCCTAAACAGGATGTATGCCATCTCCTCTTCTCTAATTAGCTTCTACATCCCCGTGGCCATCATGATAGTAACCTACACCAGGATATACCGGATTGCTCAGAAGCAAATCCGGCGCATCTCGGCTCTGGAGAGAGCAGCAGTGCACGCCAAGAACTGCCAGAACCCAGGTGGCAACAGGAGCAGCATGGACTGCCAGCAGCCAGAGAGCAACTTCAAAATGTCCTTCAAGAGGGAAACAAAGGTGTTAAAGACTCTCTCGGTGATCATGGGGGTGTTTGTGTGCTGCTGGTTGCCATTTTTTGTGTTGAACTGCATGATTCCCTTCTGCGAGCCGACCCAGCCATCCAAGGGAGCAGAGGCTTTCTGCATTAATTCCACCACCTTTGATGTTTTTATATGGTTTGGATGGGCAAATTCTTCCCTCAACCCCATCATTTATGCCTTCAACGCTGATTTCCGCAAGGCATTCTCCACCCTGCTGGGCTGCTACAGGCTCTGCCCCTTGTCTGGCAATGCCATCGAGACTGTCAGCATTAACAACAACGGGGCAGTGGTTTTTTCCAGCCAACACGAGCCCAAAGGGTCCAGCCCCAAAGAGTCTAATCTGGTTTATCTGATCCCACACTCAATCATCTGCCCGGAAGAAGAACCTCTTAAAAAGGAAGAAGAGAGTGAACTGTCAAAGACCTTGGAGAAAATGTCTCCAGCACTGTCGGGTATCTTGGATTATGAAGCTGATGTTTCTTTGGAAAAGATCAATCCCATTACACAGAATGGGCAGCATAAAACCTGAACAGTAAGGTTTACTCAGCAAGACGTAATGGTGTATATTGTAATAATCTTTTTGGGAACAAAAAAAAAAGATAGACAAGCTTTCTTTGGTAAGAACCTAAGCTCTAAGGGAGAAAAATGCACGTTTACACCAAGCCCAGAATTAATTTTCCTGGCATTCAGAGCAAATTTAACATTTCAAACAATAAACAGAAAAAGATGCTGGAAATTGGTTATAAAAAAGGATGTTAAACTGTACTGTTCACAGTGAGGAAAATCTACAAATTTAGATACAGGGCAGTTACAAAGAAAATGTTGCTTCTTCTCTGTACAGAGAAACCAATTTCTAGCTAAAAGTGAGGCGAAAGATAAATGTTGAGTATTTAAAGATTAATGTTTACTAGAAGTTAAAAGATTGCTGTGTCTTGTGATAGTGGGTGTTAACAGGTCCTAATTAAAGACTGAGGGATTGTAAAGGTAGGTAGATGCCTTCTTAAAATTATTTCTGACAAATAATTGAGCCTTATAATGAGAATGGTTATTTTTAAAGCTTTGGGAGGTAATACGTTGATACTGGTTTTATTTATTTATTGTTTTAAATTGATATTTTTCATATGTTATAACAGATTTAGCTTTATTTATGTTATTTAAGATGTCTAAATAATGGGATATTTTTGGAGTGGCATAACTGCATTTTGACCAGTCAACCAGTCAGCACTTTATTTCAAGCTCTGATAGTCTGGAGAGCTGGTGAGGGGAATGGAGGAATGTTCAGAAGCTCAGCAAGAAAGGAAGGAATCAGCAAAACCAATGCTGTGTGGAGCTCATTTGCTAGTGGGCTTTTTTTATTTTTAAGTGGGATTTCTTTCAAAAGATAGGACCAGAGTTGACTGAGTTGCAAATTCTCTTCCCTTATAGAAATAAAAGAAATTGCTGCTATTTATTTTTAAAAAGTTTCATGTTACAGAGACTTTGCTAGAATGTCAAGTTTGTGGATCTGTAAATACCTTAAATATGACTATGACCTTAAGAAGAATCCAGTTTGGGAAGGAAAGCTTCTTAGATAACAATTCTTAGTATATCGTGTTTTGTATTTATGTAAGATAAATGGCTTTCTCAGACTTTTCTTATTTCAAGTCTTGGATATCTTTTCTGAACAAACACACTGGGTTATAAAGGTAGGGAGGATGCCCAAAAACCTCGTTATCAGTGATGTTCCTGCAGGAGCACCCGGACCCTGCTGTCAGTCTGCTCCTCTATCACAGTCAGAATTCAAACCTGAGGTACCTGGTGCTTTACTCTGGGAGCTGGGAGGACATTGCAGTTTAGTAATTGTCATGTCAATACTCCAATCAATAAGGAATAGTGCCTCATTACCATTTGGGATTAAAACATTTCTAAATACGGATGGAACTGCAGCCTCCATCTCAAAATCCTCCTCTCAACTCCCCAAAAAGTTGCCAATGCTTAATTAAAAAATCCTGCTACTTTTCCACTGTCCTTCCCTGCTGCTTTCCCTCTGTAATGCCAAAAGCAATCAGTGAGCATTAGCAACAGGAACATTGGGTGTTAATATTCAGCAGCATTCAAAGAAATCCATTTCTTTTCTGAATGGGAAAAAATACCCTTTGGAGCAACTTTTTCGTGACATATATCAAAGAAAAATGTGTTGTCAGGAAAAGAGAACTGAGAGGAAAAAAAAATTTAAAGTCTAACAAACTATATACATCCTGCATCAGGTCTGTGTATTTATGTATTGTGAATGTTTTCATAATTTTATTGCCTGTATGCTGCTTTCATACATATAATAAAATTATTTTGTGAACAGAAGGTCAAATAAAGCAATCTACATTGCATTTATTAAATACATGCTGGTTTTTGGCCATTGTATTGATTGTGTTAAAGGGAAGGACGATTTCTTTATTTTCCCATTTGCCCTTATTTGGGATTACACCCTTGAGGCAGATGGGAATTTCTGTTAGAAGCAGAGGAAAACCCCCTTACTGGAGTCCACTGAGCCCTTGCTCTAAACGAGGATTTGAAAGCAGTAAAAGCAGTTTGTAAACAGCCACCCTCTGTTTTAAATGTGTAAGGCTCAACCTACTGGTGACTTTTATTTCAAAGATTATTTTTTGCCTTGGTGTAACAGCACAGTGAATTTGGTTTATAGCATGTTTTTGTTGTTGTTTTTCCTTTTCTTTTTTCTTTTTTTTCTCCCAAGCTGTAGAGTACTTCTCAAAGCCTGATACAGCCCCACTGCTGGTGTCTGGTTTTTGGGAGAAAATGAATCATTTCAGCAGTGAGGTGATGGTGGGTGCAGCTGCCCTCTGTTCCTGGCAGCCCTTTGCTTTTGCCTCTGCCAGCAGATTCATTTTGAAATGAAGAAACAAATCTACATGGTCACTTCTGCCTCGAGCAACACCAGCAGGACCAGCCCAGCATCTGGGACTGGAGCTGTGCAGGAGCTGTGGGAATGTCCTGGTGCTCTCCCTGGCTGCTCCTAGGGAGGAGCAGGTCTGAGGTAAACAGGGCATCATCGCTGCCTCCAGCCTGTCTTGACTCCTTTGGGAAAATTTCCCAATGCTGGATTTTTTTTGGGGTACCTTTGAGGAGTTACTTCATTTCTTTAAAAGCACACAGACCAAAGAGGAAGTTCTGTGGTTTCTTACTTATTCTCAAAAGTCCCAGCTGCCTGATATAAAAGCAAAATACAAAGTATGATTTAAGGAGATTGTGTAAAGCAAGGTGCTGTTTTTACATGGGTTCATAGGGGATGATTTGAATTCTGTAATTAATGTTTGCTCTGCTTGACCAGGGGCTGTCACAGAACCTCCCTCCTTGCAGGAGGATCTGAGTTTCAGGGGGCTCTGTGAAGTTTGGTGAAGTGCTGCTGCTGTTGCTGCTGGGAGTGTCCCCTGGCTGTGAGAGGCTGGGGAGACGCTTGGATTACTTTATTTTATTGTTTTGTGTCTCATTTGATTTAACTAATTTTTGCTTCTGACTCCTTTTCCTTCCATACGTTTTAAAACAACATGAATTTGCCTTGATCCTCATTTACCAACATACCCCATTTACCCTTTGTTTTCCAGCCTCCCCAGCAACTTTCTGTACCTGTCCTCTCTGCCTTTCCTCCCATTACTACCAGAGCCTTCCTGTTGCCTTGTTTGGCTTTATTTGCCCTGATAACCCTTTGCTTGGAAGAAAGTCCAGATTAAAATCCTTCCCCCCAGCACACCCAAGAGTCCCCTTCCCACAGCCTGCTCCCAGAAATGTCTCTCTTACCTGTTGCAGAGCCTGGACACCAGTCTCAGGGGTGACTACAAGGGACAACAGCAGGCACCTGCTGACTGCTACTCTATTTATGTGCTGAATTAATTGCTCAGGAGCTGCCTTCATGACCTGCTCTGCGCCTGCTCCATGGCTGCTCAAAACCAGTGGTCTGCTGGAACAGCTGGTCACACCAATGTCAAGGTGCACCCCGGGGGCTGGAGGGGTGCCAGGCCCTCTCTGGGCTCTGTGGAGTTGGTAGCAGGGAGCTGACTGAGGAGGTTTGGCTGGAGTAGGCTGTGAGTAGCCTGGGAGGAGCGCTGGCTGTTCCACCCTAGCAGGCAGCTGCTGCTCTGGAGTTTGAGCAGCAGGAACTCATTTCTGACAGTGTCTTCCCCGAGACAACTTTGGCCACTATGGTGGAACACTTGCCCAGGGAGGTCTTTTCTCACCATGGGTTGCCATGAGTGGCTGGGCAGCGGCAGAGCCTCAGAGGAGCAGTGGAGTGCCAGGACACTGTGATGTCACTGCTCCCACCAGAACGGTCCCCACGTCTACCCTGGGGGTATCAGGCACTTTCCTCCCTGCCCTGCTCATGCTTTTCTCCCTGCCTTGCTCCCCTCCAGCAGCATTTTCCCCAGCAGAATGAGCCTTGCTGTGTCCCTTCCCATGACAGCACATGAATGAAAGGTTACCTGCAGATAACCCAAGGAACCTTTTTTTCTGGCATTGCTTCCTCGTGCCTGAAGGTATTTTTCTGTTTGTGGATGGAAGAGGTTAATAATTCACCTGATGGCCTTGATGAAGGAGCTGTTTGCAACGAATGAGCTGCAATCACCAGATTAAATCTGAATACATTTCTCCCCTTCCCTCGTCAAGCAGTTTATGCTGATTTGAGTTTCTAACTTAACAAAGCATACAAAAGATAGAGGTTAAAAGAGGAAATGTCTTTGCTGAGGTACAGGTTTAATGACACTGTTATTGAGAGCCAATCCTGGATTTTTTTCAAATCAGTAGCTTTCAGAAGCAACCAGATCTCATTGAAAACTCAAAAATGTGCTATGATTAGTATCTTGAAAGGCAGATTATTCCAGTTATTATTTTGGTTTCTAGTCTAATGACAGAAGAGTGTGTTCCTAGAGATGAACACGTGGCCTGTGTGGCCACACAACGAATGTGGCTTAGACAAGGAACACTGTGGTATTTATTTCATAGCTTTTAAAAGGTGGAAACACAAATCCAAGGTATTCTTGCACTGGTCTGTTGCAGTAGAGGTGGTCTGTGAACCAAGAGTTGGGCTCCAGTCTTGGATCAGGTGATGATCCCATCTTTGGGAGAGAGTTTGATGCTCCTGCCACGCTCCAGATCTCAGAGCTGGGGTGGCACTGTGGCACGAGCCTTTCCTGAGGGATCTGCTGAGCCCTTGTGCTGGCCCTGCCCAGCCACCATGGCCAGCATCTTGCTACAGATGTAATTTTGGGACTGAAGGTGCGAATCGAGTGTACAATGTTGTATAATGGTTGTTTTCATGTTGGTTGTCATTACAGTCACAGCCAGAATGAAACAGCAAGTTTCTGCCATGCTTTATAAATTTGATTTCTAGGATAAAGCTCTGGGCAATGACACAGGAGAAAGCTGCTGGCCCTGCTGTGCTGGTGGCCATTGCTTTTCTATTCTGATTGTGTTTCCCTTTTGGTCGTGCCAGGCTGTTTCTCCCTTTTTCAAGGAGGGTTGTTCCTGTTGGTTGGTTGGTGGAGGAGTTTCCTCAGTGCCTGGGTGAAGGATGGCAGGAGGAGAAAATGCTGGTATGTGCCACCCAGAGCTGCAGCCACCCTGCTGGACCCACCAAAACCCTGTGATTCGTGTCAGTGCCTTGGCTTTAGTTCCTGTCCCTCTGGGTGAGGTTGGTTCACCCAGCATGGAAATGGGATCAAAGGGATACCCTGGCTCTGGTTCATTTTCACCCTGTGGAGCTGCTGGAATGGCTGATTTGGGGTCAAAGTGGCATAAAAGAGAAAGGGGCTCCAGGGTTGGCTGCAGGGGAGCAGGGCTGGGGTGGTGGCACTGGGCAAACCCTGTGCCCAGGTGCCCTGCCACAGTCCTGGGCATCCAGAGAGGGAGGAGGGAAGAGCCCAGGTCCAGGCTAGACCCAAGGACCAAACCAGCTCTCAGTCCCTGCATTACCAGAGACCAGCTCAGCAGGGAGTGCAGCTCTTGCTCAGAGCCAGGCTTGGTGCAGCCTCCAAAGTTGCATTTTTCCTATTTGAATAGTTCCTACCCAACAGGAATAAACTATTTGTGGGTTATTGAAAATGATGACAGAAAACTCAAATCATACCAAACAATCAGAAAAAGTGTTGTTTGTGTCTATAATTTTTTACATTTTCAAAATTGTTTTCTTTGTTTTTGATGTACTTCACAGTTTGCAGTGTGAGATTTCTAAAACTCAGATCTCTGGTTTAAATACACTGACAAGCAAGTTAAACTTTAAAATAAAATGAAACAAGTTAATATGACTTGCATTAAACACTTGGATTGGTAAAAGCCTTCTCCTGCTCCCATCCCTTGATTTTCAAATAATAAAATCCTAGTAATTTCACATTTTCTTAAGACAAGAGAATTTTTTTTCAGATTTTTTTTTTGAAAGATGAGAACAAGGGAAATATTTGCTTCCCAGATTGTCCTTCCACTGATGCAAGCAGAAGAATCAAACATTTCACAGATCTTTGCCACCATTGTAAAGTTTCTCTTCATTTTGGAGAGAATTATGGATTCAGACACCCAGGCATTTCCCTCTGTTTTCATTTTATTTCTCTGCTAATAAAGGAGTCCTCAATGGTGCCAAGTTCTTAATGATTTGGATGCCACTGTGTGTCAGTAAAATAATCTATTTCCAAGTGTTCATACACAACGTCCATCATCCTCAATTAAAGGATTCAAGGAGCGTGTGGAAGGGACAAATGGTGAAGTTAAATGAGAATTTCTTTGTTACAGAAGCAGGAGATGACCCAGGCCTGCATCACCTGCATTTAAAGGACAAACCTGTCAGGACTGATGGATCTTCCATGCCAGCACTTTGTGCCAGGCAGATGAAACATTAAAAAAAAAATTGTGAAAACACACTTTGAAATTGCATCATAAAAGTGTTTTAAATAATAATAAAAAGAGATTTAATGATACTGTTATGTACTTTTCCACTTTCTTGTTTACTGAGCTTTTGTGGCTGTTTCTGTAATGATTTCAGAGTCATAAATGGGACCATCCAGTTTCCTTCTCTTTGCTCTTCTGTGCTTGTACCAGACTTTGATACAGATTTGTGGTCTCAGCTGAACAGACTCTGCTCCTGACCCCTCCTGGAACCCTGGACCCCACCAGATCTGTTGGGATGTGGGACAACAGTGAAAGGAACCCCCTGTAAACAGCTGGTTTTGAACAGTGGGAAATTATTTTTGAGCAAAAAAATAGCATTTTCTACTGGTGTCTTTTTTGTGAGTCCAAAACCAAATCCATTTTCATATTTTTCCAGATTTATTTGCAAACAGTTAGAGATAATTTTCTCAAAAGCAAGATTTACAGCTCAAAGAACAGCAGTATTTTTGAAGTGAGAAAGATTATAATAGTTAACATTTCAGAAAAAAATTAAACTTCACTACAATTCTTATAAAGTAGAACATTTTCGGTGGATTTTATTCATGTATGTTCTTCAAAAAGGGGAACAAGTTCTGATGACAACAGTTTAATGCAGAAACTTCCAGACGTTTCTTACTTGCTTGAGAGAATAAAATATAGTGATAGAGAGCTTTGGCTCGAGTAAAAGCCTTTCTATCAAGCAGTGTAGGCAGTCACATTTAGACATTTAGTAATTTCATTTGTGATGTTTAGTTCCCTTCATTGTAAAATACTGATTATATTAAAAAAAAATGTTTAAATGATTATGTGAAGGTACCTTTGCTATAATAAATGTAATTAATTGACCTTTTGCTGGGAGTCTCAGTGGACTTCTACCCCTCTAAGTGGCATTTTTGTACCCAGGCTGCAGCGCAGGAATTCCTGCCCTTTGTGACTGTCTTGCTGCTTTTCAGCATGAGCAAATTCCTTCTTCCCCCTTCCCTTTTATGCATATTCACTCCTTCAGCCTCTTTATCCTTTACTTATTAGGATGAAGTAAATTATAGGAATGAGTTTTTAACATGATTTTAACAGCATGTTTGCAGCCCAGCCAGCCACAGTGTGAGCTGCACTGTGACCCTTGGGACATCCCTGGCACTCACACCCGGGCATGGATGCAGCATCCTGGGGATCCTGTTTGTTGGGATTGCCCCACTTACACCCTGAGCTGAATGCTGCACATCTCAGGGTGGGATGGGGAGAGCCCCCTCAGTGAATTGACTCTGAGGCATTCTCAAGAAAAGGCCAAGAAGTTGATGAGCTTGGTTAGTGACTAAACTTATCCCCTGGAATGCTGCTCTCCAGTGCTTCCCAGCATCTGCCCTTCCCAGCTCAAAAACCACGGGCAGAAATTGATTTTATTTTGCAGCATCTACCCAGCTCTGATGTGCAAAACCCCTCAATTTTGACACGTGGTTGAAGTAAAGACCTGGCTGCACGATACAAGCAAAGAGAATAGAAAGTTCTCAGTCCTGACTGAAATAAAAAGGGCAGGACTGATGGTCCTTTTTAAGCCTTTATTAAAAGTGATCAGCTCGGGTGGGGGCCCTGCCCAGCTTCGTTGCCCCAGCTTCGACTTGGAGGAGGAGGAACTTCGGCTCTGCCACTCCCTGTGATAGAGCCGGGCCCTCGAGTGTTCCTCACGGGCCGGGGCTGTGCACGAAGGTGGATACGGAGGGGATGGTGCTGATTCGCCGTCCTCAGGGCAGTGGCTCCAGCAGACTTTTTTGTTACGGTGACTTCTTGGAGAACTCAAAAGCTGGCCAGGTCGTAGTTGCCGATAGAGCAACCTGGTTCATTTTTCTTAAAAGTTTGTTGGCTCGTTTTAAATTATTATTGTCTAGGGAAACTTTTACTCCCAGGGGTCTTTTCAGCTCTAGTTTGCATATTCAGCCCCTTTTCTTCTCTCTTTTTTTTTTTTCTGTCTTTTCCTTATCTACTACTCTCCAGGCAGGCCAGCTTAGAAAGGGGTAAGGAGGGGGGGTCGTAAATTCCTGCATTGCAATGTAAGGTCTGATAAGAGGCCGGTTTCTTCACAACGAAGTGTGGGTTTCTTTCTTAAACTGCAAGAGAGATCCTAACTTACAAAGCTACAACAAAGCACAAAATTACATTCAAACAAAGCTACAATGTAGTACAAAATAAATGGATAATTGTTAAATTGATAATCTGGTCCCTTATTTATAACACTGACACCCAGGAGAAGAAACCATCAGCAAAGGGCTGGATTCCCACCCCAGGGGTGGGGATGCAAACCAGGGAAAACACACTGAGCCTGTGCTGAGTGAGGGCAAGGAGCCCCAGCAGGATCTCACCCATGGCAGTGCCCATCCCTTCCCACTCCAGGAACACACCAGGAAGGAAACACTTTGCACACCACAGGCTGCAATCAGTGGAGTGTTCAATATTTCCTTCACTTCTCAAAATGACTGGTGATTCCTCTGCACGTCCATTTGCTGCCTGTGCTTAAAGTTAAGTGTAGGAAAGAGTCACCAGTAAAAGCCTCTGGGGTTTATAGTTCAGCTGGAGGGGAAGTGTGGGGTGTCTGAGGAGAAAATACACTTTTCCCTACAATGAAAGAGCTTCACTGCTGTTTTAGTTTATTATTTAATTTTTTATTCTATTCCATTTTATAGTGTGATTCTATTTTACTGCTTTCCCTTGCTCACAACTGACACAAAATCACTCCTGAATGCTAATTTCCTCCATGCCTTATGCAATATTTTTAAACTACAAACACCTGTAGGTAATGAAGGCCAGCTCACTTGTTAGGGTGAACAAAAACAATGTGCCAGAAGCATTGCCCACTGGAGGCATGGGGCTGAAGAGAAAGGTGATATTAGGAAGGAGGACCTTCCTCTCTGAGAAGATGTTTTCTGCCCTCAGCAGTGAGGATTTCCCTTGCTTGGACTGAACATCTTGTTTTATTACAAAGGACTCCCTTAATTTGCATTGTCTTGTAACATTGCTTCCTTTTTTAGCAGCGAGTCCATGTTTAGTTGTATCCATAACTCAAGGGCACTAAACAGACTGTAATTGTTTCAGCAGCTGAATTAATCAAAATGCTCCTTGTATTTTAGCTCCTTAAGGAGAGTAAAAGGATGCCCTGTGATGCTGCAGAGTAGTTTCTCAGTGTTTAAGTTCCCTCTCAGGCACTTGTGGGTCACAGCCTGCCCTGATGTGTGGGCACAGCTCAGGTTGTTGCTGGTACAGACAGTCCATGGAAAAGCCATGCAGGAAAATGTACAAATTAATAGGCCTCATGGTCATCTCAGACAGATCAGGGGATATTCACAGTGTTTGGAGTTCAATACTGTGATTTCTTTGATTGTTATTGGAGCCAGCACCCTGTGAGGAACTCGGCGTGTCAGGGAGGACGCGGTTCCCGCTCGTTCCCGCAGGCTCGGGGTGCGATGCCATTTCATGCTTTAATTCCAGCTTGTTCCAATCTATCACATCTGTCTCAGTGGGAAGCTGAGATGGGAGGAACATCCACGAGGAGGTTTAAGTGTTGCTTTCAGAGAGTCATTATCATTTGTCAGTCTTGGAGGAGCTGCTGTTATCGCACAGGGCCTGGATTTGTGTGGCTGGGAGATGCTGAGTTCTGTTTGGTCTGAGGGCCATCGTGGCACTCCCCAACTTATCTTCCTTACAGCTGTCATGTTGTGCCCCTTGCTTTTTACAAGGGGGAACAGTTTTAAACTAAAAGAGAGGAGTTGTAGATGAAGTGCTTGGAAGAAATTCTTCCTTGTAAAGGTGGGGATTCCCTGGCACAGGGTGCCCAGAGGAGCTGTGGCTGCCCCTGGATCCCTGGAAGTGTCCAAGACCAGGCTGGACGGGGCTTGGAGCAACCTGGGACAGTGGAAAGTGTCCCTGCCCATGGCAAGGGGTGGAATGAGGGGAACTTTAAGGTCCTTTCCAACCCAAACCAGTCTGTGATATGGTGGCACCCCAAACAACTTCTGCTTCCTCTGTTCCTCTCTGAAATCAATTTCTCCCATAAAAAAAAAAGGGAGAGAGAGAGAAAAAGAAATTGCAGGAATCCTTCAACAGACAGATTCTTGGACAGGGTCAGCTAGTCCTGAATGCTCCTTTTGAGTAGATGGAGATATCCCCACCCACTCAGCTGGTGTGTGAGGACTGAAGTGTGGGTGCTACCAGGGCAACCTCCCCATGGTCCCTCCTGTCAGGGGGTTCCAGGGACAGCTCCCATCCCTGGCAAGAAACCACTGCTCTGGGCTGCCGAGGGATTAACGAGGCTGCCCGGGTGCATCTCGGGTGGGCAGAGATATTTAAAGAAACGTGGTGATTTCAGGAGAGAAACCTTGCTGATCCACTCCCACGGACTCTACAGCTGCCCTTGGGATGCTCAGCAAGTGCTGCCTCCCTCAGCACAGAGCCCTGATGAAGAGGGCACCCACAGCCCCTGCCCCCAAAGGCTGCCCAAACTCCCTCCCTGTTACCTCCCTGTCTGCAGCTACGTGCTGGGATTTCAGTGGAAGACTTGATTTTATTCATTCTGCAGCCAAAATTAGGCCAGCAATGCTGCCAAGAGGCACACTTTTTTTGGTCTGATATGTGGAGAATGCATTTTTAATGCTCTAAGTGCTGTGCTCTGCCACTGGACTCCCATGTGATGCAGAGCTGCAGTCAGAGCCCTGCAGTAAAACAACATTTTCTTCCAAGCAGGGTGGAGAAAAATACAGGAAATAATAATTTTTCATTAAAACTGAAAAATATTACTTTTAACCAGCCAGCTTCTGACCTTTCTCAGATCTCAGCTGCCAAGTAGTAATTTTGTCTTGTGAGGCTAAAACTGGAGTAAGAACAATTTTCTGATCAAAACCAATGTTTACAGCTGCAGGAAAATTTGTGTGTCTAGACATGTGCACCAACCTTTCAGTTAATATTGAGAAACATTATTTTATTTTCTTTCATCTTGGTCATGCTGTGAGCTACTCCCTAATTGGAGAAAAGACTTGTGAATAAATGGGCAGGCTTCAGAAATCTTAATTCTGAGTTGGGTAGAGGAGTTTCAATACTGAAAACCACCCTCCAAAAAACCCCAAACTTCCTCCCCACCAATTCAGAGCTCTCTGTGAGGTGGAAACAAACATATTTGATTCTGGGACATCTGTGGTTCCTTTCAGCATTACCTCTGAAAGTGAGAGATTTTCTGATTGATTTCCTGGTCACACCTAGAAAGGTGAATCATGAGCCAAAGAATTAATGAGTCACCTGAAACAGAGTCACATAAAATTAGGATGTTTGCTGGAGAATGATGAGTTAAGCAAGCAGTGAAAGTGTTCATTTTATTGTACTTTTTGTTCTCCTCAGCCACAAGCAGGAGGAGGGAGCCTGGTCTGGCTGTGCCACTGCCATGGCACAGCACACTGACTTTTAAATGTACAATTCCCAAACTCCTGTGTTGTGGTGAGGGCTGGGGGCAGCTCTGCCATGTGGGATCTGTGTGGAGAGCATCTGGTTAACTTGGCTGTGCCATTTGGAGCTGGATTAGAAACGAGCTCAGGCAATCCCTGCTCTGCCCGGGAGCACTTTCTAATCAGTGAGTTTAGGGAAAGAGACGGTGCAGATGAGCAGCTACTTAATTGCTGGTGCATCCTAAAGCATGCAGAGGGGAGTGCATGATTATGAGGGTCTGGACAACTGATCTCTGTCTGGATTAATGCAAAAGATGTTTCAGGAGAGAAATGAAGAGAAATGAAGCCTCTTGAGCTCTGAGGAATCTCAGATTTTCACAGTCGGAGTTTATTGTGTTTTCCATGTGAGGGCATGATTACATATCTGTGTTTGTTTGAGACAGGAGCCTCTGTCTTAGGGAAATTGTACATTTGAAATTCTCCCATCAAGCAAAATGCAATTGGCTTCTTCCCCTGTTTCCTGCTTAGCAGAAGAAACATTCCCTCCTGTGAGGATGCTTTAGCAGGGAAGAGGCTGCACACACAGGGAAGAAGAGCTGGAGTCACTCGGGGACAAATGTTGATCTATTACAGCTGAATAAATCCACAGTAATATAATTTACTCCCTGGGATTTGCATTAGATTTATCCTGGCATATATAAGATGGCAGAGTTCCCCTGCTGATTAGCAAAATGCGATTGGGGTGAGGCCCAGACCACCTTAAAGCTGTCTGATCTTTGTCTCAGAAGACCCTTTTTTTCAGTCACTTATCTCTTTGCTGAGCCTCAGCCTTTGGAGAGAGATTTTTCTATGCTGGATCTGTGCCTCAGGCAAACCTACAAACTTGTATAGTGTCAGTCACAGCAGTGAAGTCAATGCAGTGTGAGAGAACAGGAGGAAAGGAAAGTTGTGTTTCCCACATGAAAATTCGGGGCTGTTGTGAGGGGAAGCTCGAGGGCTGCTGTGTTTTGGAGCAAAGGCAGACAGTTCTGCAGGCAGCTGGGTCTAGAGGTGCCTTCTGTTGGATTTTGTTGTTCCATCAGGGAAAAATACACCTGAACTTCAGGAATTTAGGTGTCCCTGAAACGACCTCACCTCGTGTGTGCTTGGGAGTGTGTGGGCACCTCACAAAAAAACCTCACCACACCACCAAATGTGCTCCTTCTCCTTCCACCTGCACCTCAGCTCACCCCCACTGAACTTTTGAGCTTCACCTAAGACAAGGTCTCCAATTTTAAGGATTTCTTATTAAACCAAAACGAAGAGGGAGAGGTTCCGTTTGTGGTTTTAGATCTTTAGTAAAAGGATACACCAGAATGGGAGAAAGGTTATATCAGAAATATTGCTGATTACTTGCTTCCATGTGTGTGATTAATGAACAATTGCGTGCCCCAAGGAGATTCCAGCACTTCCATCCAGGAATGGAGATCAGCAGAAGTCTGGCCTATTAAAGCTGGCACAGCTTGAGAGGACTTAAGCAATAGCAATAAAAAGGAAAACGAGCAGCTGGAGGTTCAATTCACACTGAGGCAAAAGATGGGAAAGAGACAGGAGGGATTTGATGAATTTGCAGGAAAAAAGGAGTCGTGTCCCACTCATAACGTGCTGCTGACAGCACAGAGCCGTGCTGGGGAGTTGCTGCTCCCACTTGTGATGCCCAGACCTGACTCCAGAAGGTTTCCTTGGGCAGAATCGTGGGGGAAAACAATCCCCACAAGGCTGTCAGCCTGTACTGCTGGATTTCACACCAATTTTGCCTCAGACTAACAACACACCCAACTCGTGTTCCCAGCCCACCATGAGGAGGGTTTCTGTTGTCTGGCTTTAGGCCTCAGAAAGGCAGGAATTGAAGCAGGAGTGTGAAGCAGCAATTGCTGGCAGCAGCTTTGCAGGATTGCATGGTCGTGCAGAATGCTGTGCATTTAAAATAGTCTGTGATATTAAGACACAAAATCTGCCCTGTGGAATTTTGAACAGGAATTTTGATGATGAGCACTGTACAAAGTGGTCTGAAATAGAAGAAAGCTGCATTCTGGCTCTGATTGTGTTCCAGTTAGACATGGCCTTTTTGAGGTACTAAAATGAGTGCGGAAAGGGGTAAAGAAATTTTTAAGTTATTTTTTTATGCCTACAGGCATCATAGTTACTTTTTTTCCTTAACTGACTGAAAAAACCCACTTACATGACCCTGTTTTCTTAATAGGCCCATCAGCTTTCCAAACCCAAGCTTAAAGAAAGCAATTAAATTGCTGATATTTCTCTGAGCCTAAAAAAGCAGAATTCTTACAATTCTTGTGTCACAGGAATTGAGAGGCAGCAAAAACATGGGAGCTCCATAATTTGGTTTTGCTGATGTGCTCAGGCAATAAGCGTGACATCTTGCAGGATCAAAGAAAGATTTTTATTACCAAAACTGAATGACAAATCCAGAGCTCCTTTACATGATTCATTTCCATTTCAAGTATCCAGGGCTTTTGATGGAGCTGATGGAAGGGAGAAAGACAGGACGTGCTTAGATCGAGGATCTGAGTTTGTCTGAAGGAATCTAAAAACGGATTAGTTTTCATTTCCTGGAGAATCTCAGAAGGAGCAGGCTTGTCAGTTCACAGAATCACAAATCACAGAATGAGCTGAGTTGGAAGGGACCCACAAGGATCGAGTCCAACTCTTAGTCCTTCATGGGATGACCCAATAAATTCCACCATGTGCCTGAGAGCCTTGAGTTCTTTTATCTCTAGATTCTAAAAGTGTTTCTTCTGTTTTACTGATGTATACTTTCTTCCTGACCCATTTCTCCAGTGTTTGAAGATTTCTACAGAGAAGACAAAAAGCCTGGAAGATCTACTCCACTGCCACATGTGCAGGATGACCTCACATAACAGCCTGACCACCCCAGACACGGTTTTCTTCTTTAGGCTAATGCTGGCTTGTGTATTTCATCCTAAAGCTCATGGAAAGCTTGGGCAAGGGAAAAAAAGCCCATCCAGTCTGATGGAAAAGCTGCAGTCTCAAAGGGAGAGAGGGAGAAGTAGTGAGAGGACTCTGTGAGAGCATTTCCCATCAGCTGGGGTGAATTTCTGAGTCCCATCCTGACCTGTGGGCAAGGCTGTGACAGCTGGGGAATACCCTTGTGGAATACCCTCCTTGTGGGTGATTGGGGTGAAGCACAAAACTCTGGCCCTTTCTCTCCCTGATCCCTCCAGCAGCAGACACAGCCCTGGGGTTGTTTGTCCCTTGCTGTCCTTCCTGTGCTGGGAGCTTTGTGTACCTTGGGCAGAGCTGACAGGCTCCAGATGGTTGGGATGGGACGGTCCAGAAGAGTCAAATCATAATTAAAAAAAAGCCATATGAGTGGTTTTGAAAGCAATAAGGTAATGTTGCCATAGCACGAGGGACCTGGGATCAGAAAAGCAATCACTTTTGGATAAGTCATTCAACCATTTAACCTTCTTAGCATCTGAGAAATCCCCTGTAATGGACTCGTGGTTATTTAGTACCTCCCCCATCTGTGAGGCAGACACTAATATTGTAATTGTTTTATTCCTCTTCATTCTGCTGTCAGTTAACCACTGTCTTCTCTGCTAGATAACAATAAAGCTGATGTGAGTTTTACTGTGCTCTGATACATTGCTCTCTAAATGAGAGGAGATAACTTCAGCTGAATGTCAGGCTCCAGTGAAGGAAGAAATGAACATGAAAAGCAAATAGCCCCTTGAAAGAATAGCTCCAAAATCAGAATTTATAAGTGCACAGTACCTGCCCATTTTTCACCAGTGTTTTGTACAGTCACGGTGAATTAAATTGTCACAGCTCCATTGTCTTTAATAGCACTGCACTTAAAACCAGCACCTTGTGTTGAAATGCTGTGGATTTAATGATATTTAAAAATGGCTGTGAATATCAAGAAGTTGTAAAAGAGAATCTTTTTGCTAAGGACCTTGAGCTTGCTGCCACATCTCCTGTCACTCTTCACCTCTTTTCCTAAAACAGAGAAGATCTGCTGAGACCTTGCTCTATTGCCCAGCTCCCCATGCAGACAGAGTTGCCTTCCCTTCCATATTGGATTTTTTAATTAATTGACTGTCTTTTAACAGCATTGCTACATCTAGTGGGTGGGAGGGAGGAGAAGGTCCCAGTCTGGGCCTTGGAGACTGATTTTGCTACATCTGAGCTGCCATGGCTCCATTCTCTTCTGCTCCTCTCCTGCTCCTGCTGTGGCCCAGGGAATGCTCAGGAGGGGTTGCTCTCAGTTAATGCAAAAAGGCTGCATGGGCAGCAGTGTATTCAGAATTTCAACCTGTATTTTACTTTTCTTGTTCCAATTTTGTATGTCCTGGCACCCTGAACTGGCCTAATAAGATGTGTCTGCTCCTCTAAATTTAGCTTGAACTGTTTTTCACCTTAGTCTATTTTATCCATTATTCAGATAGCAATAGATAACTCCTTGAGGGCTTTTAAGAAAAGAAAGAAAGCAAAATTCTCTGATTGGAATCAACTGCTTGTTGTCTGTTTCAGCAGGAAGAGAGAAGTGGATCAAGACAAAAAAAAATATTAAATTTTCCAAAAAGGGTCATGAGCAGTGAATCTTTACAGTCCTGTGGAGGGAAATTAGAAAATGGCCTGAACCCAAAGAAGTCCGAGGAGGTGATGTGTGAGTCACAGGCTCAAGCACAAGCCTGAGAGGTAGAAAGTGAGCTCAGAGTTTCAGCCATCCTCTCCAGGCAGGAATGAGTCAGGCAAGGAGACATTTGATGATGCTCATTCCAGAGAGAACTGGAAAATTTGCAGCGGGGAGAAGAGCAGCAGCGCTGTGAGCTGGGGGAGCTCAGCCTGGGGCTGCTCACCCAGGGGAGCTGCAGACAGAGGGCTGAGGGCAGAGTTCTGGCTGCTCCAGCCTCTGCCGTGCTCTCATTAGGAGGGCTGGGATGAAATCCTCATCAGGATATAACTCGTGCTGCTCTGACCCTACAACGATGTTAAGCCTGTTGTGTAAATAAAATAAAATAAAAGAGCATTCTCATGTCTTCTTACTTGATCCATTCTCTGCTCTGGCTCTTTTGGTGTTGATTTAGAGGTGATTTACTTTGTGGCTCTCTCAGATTTGGCCCTGGAGGTGCACAGCAGGAGAGCAGAGAGGGGCACAGGAGCAGCTGGCTCTGGGGGTGCACTTGGGGCAGCACCTCAGCAGTGGGCAAGGGCTGCTGCTCTGACCCTGGCACCTGCCTGGTGCTGCACAGAGGAGGCTGGGGGTCGATTGGCATACAGGAGATGTTATTCCCATCCTTTAGGAAAGACTGGAATAGGGGAGTTTACTTTGGGAAAATAAAGGTTTGGGGATCAGCACAGTGAGCTCTCGCTGCCCTCCGCTCCCCGCAGGCTCAACACCTCTCTGGGACGAGGTGGAAAGGAGAGCTCCAGGCTAAAGGAGCTCCCAAAGAAGGTTTAGAAGTGCCCCCTGCAGTTCTCAGGGGACAAAGCCACACAGCCCCAGTGCCCCAGGGTGCACAGGGAATGTGCCCCTCTCCCTGGAAGTGTCAGGCCCCCAAACTGTGAGGCTGGGTAGGCAGAGTTCTGCAAGGGCTTCAAATGAAACAAACGCCTCTGTCTCAGCCCCTCTTTGATCCCAGGGCTCTGTGCTTGCTGGTCACAGCATGGGGAGGTCCAGCCTCACCTCTGAAGGCAGAAACCTGCCCTTCCCCTTCTCCAGAGGCGTTAGGTCCAAGCAGAACCAGAGCTGTGTCAATGTGAAACCCCTGAAATGACTTGGTAACACATGAAGCAAATCCTTCAAGCCAAAGCACTTTCAGAATTTTCCCCTACGTCAAAGGCCTTTTAAAGATAAGGTTTTATTTCATTTTCCTTCTTCCCCCCCTCCCCCTTTCTCTCTTTTAAGTGCCTCAAACATGCCACGTTGTATAACTCCTGCTATTTTTTTTTTTCAAATATTAAAAGCCACCAGGCAAAGTGATGCTGGTGAGTTGGGATTGGAGAGAGAATTAGGTTCTGAATTAGGTGATCCCAGGGCTCCCAGAGAGGTTGATGTCCCACCTCAGGCCACCAGCAGCAAGAGATGCTCTCTCTTGGGCTCTGAACCTCAACCCTCTGGTGCTGCAGGAGCTGAGGCATTTTCTGCTCCTTCCATATCTGCTCCATATCTGATTGGGACACAGCAAACACAACTGGATGGGCTAAGGGTGGTCCCAGCAACCAGTGGTTTTCCTCTGACACAAGCAAACCAACCACAAAAATCATCATTTCCTATGCATGCCACCCTTACCTCTTCAGAATTTTTTATGAGATTCCAGGCTCTGAGTCTGGATGAGGATCTCCTCCCACAGAAAATTTAAAGATAAATGATTTGATTATAGAAGCACGAATTCTTATTTAGTGTGAATATTCTCCTGAAATAGAAGAGAGAATTACAAAACCTTTTGTCTTACAAAATGAAGCTCTTTTCTCTAAAGAAGAAAGGCTCGGGACTGTGTTTTTAAAGTGTCATGAAAAGCATGTGGAATGCATACAGAAAAATGTAAAATACCTGAAATATGAGCCTTTTTGAATGCCTTGAAAATAGAGAGCAGGGCTGGTTTTGTGAGATTTTCAGTTGGAAGGTGATATTTTTCAAGCAATGCTTTCACAGGACATTTTCTATCCTGTTTGTTTGTCAGCGTGGCTTTTTGCCTGGAGCACAAATTCAAAGCTGTATTAAGCAAAAGTAAAACCTCCAGAAGTTTAATATATATTTAAAAATAAAAGGAAAGAGCCCAAACTGAATGGTGAAAGAAGGGAAACCTTGCCATTTCAGAGCAGCATAAGATTAAGGTAGATTTTATCATGTTAGGTAACACCGGGGTTATTCATACATCAAACATAAAAAGTGGGCTATTTTAGAGGTATCCTGAAGGCTTTTTAGTGACAGTTTCTTTCAGTCCCTTTCTGAACAACAGCATCTCCCCAATTCACCTCCTCTCCTTATGTTGCCCAAATCTATTAAGCTTTATCAGCCAAACTTCTGCTTTCCTACCCCAGAGCTCTGCTCTCCCTCTGCTGTGCACACACAGCTTCTCCCCCCATCCTTTCCCTGCCAGGGAGGTTTAAACCATCTGCATTTCCTGTTATAAATAAGGGACCAGATTATCAATTTAACAATTATCCATTTATTTTGTACTACATTGTAGCTTTGTTTGAATGTAATTTTGTACTTTGTTGTAGCTTTATAAGTTAAAATTTCTCTTGCAGTTTAAGAAAAAGCCCCCACTTAGTTGTGAGGAAACCGACCTCTTATCAGGGCTTGCATTCCAATGCAGGAATTTACGACCCCCTCCTTACCCCTTTCGAAGCTGGCCTGCCTGGAGAGTAGTAGATAAGGAAAAAGACAGAAAGAAAAAAAAAAAAAAAGAGAAGAAAAGGGGCTGAATATGCAAACTAGAGCTGAAAAGACCCTTGGGAGTAAAAAAAAATCCCTAGACAATAATAATTTAAAACGAGCCAACAAACTTTTAAGAAAAATGAACCAGGTTGCTCTATAGGCAACTACTACCTGGCCAGCTTTTGAGTTTCTTCAAGTAGTCACCCTAATGAGAAAGTCTGCTGGAGCCACTGCCCTGAGGACGGCGAATCAGCACCATCCCCTCCGTATCCACCTTCGTGCACAGCCCCGGCCCGTGAGGAACACTCGAGGGCCCGGCTCTATCACAGGGAGTGGCAGAGCCGAAGTTCCTCCTCCTCCAAGTCGAAGCTGGGGCAACGAAGCTCGCAGGGCCCCCACCCGAGCTGATCACTTTTAATAAAGGCTTCTAAAGGACCATCAGTCCTGCCCGTTTTTTATTTCATTTCCCTTTTCCACGAGGGAGCTCTCCTGCTGCACTCAGCATGCCAACAAGGGCCGGTTTGTCAGGACATTTCCCCTGGAAACTCCCGTTGTCAGCTGGAGGCTTTGCTGGGAATCCTCTCCAGGGCTCCAGGAGCTGCTGCTGAACTCCAGGAGCTCCGTGGCAGCGCTGCATCTCGGACCTCTGCCATGAACAGGCTTCTCCCATTAAATAAATGCCCAGGATTTGCTTTAATCGAGTTAAAATACCCAGGGAGTGGCTGGAGAGCTGCCCCTGACTGCTCTGCTCAGCATCCAGCCACAGCCCCATCCCTCCTCGGGTTCTATTCCAAGGCTGATTAAAGTATTTGTTGAGGAGGACTCAGCTCAGACAAAGAACAGGGCTTTTAGTGACATAGACCATTAAAATCTGGACAAGGAACATCCCTGTCAGGGTTGATTTAGTTCTAAAGAACCAAGTGATTCCTGAATATATTGAGTGCAATTTTGTCCTCTTTAACTGAACAACCGGTATCAAAATACAGTTTCTTTTCTCAGAACATCTTGAGGACAAATTGCATCATAATATACTTTTTTTTATTGTATTTTCCAGCACAGTTTTCTAAGAAACTGTCTAAAAAAATCATCCTTTCATCCACCAGCTCCTTGCAGCCCCTCCTGGGCCGAAATAACAGTCCTTTTACGATGTACATAATTCACTGCAAACCAGCCTGGGGCAAGAAGGGAGAAAATATGCTGTGTCTGTTACCTTTGAAGGAGAATTTTAGGCAGAAGGCAGCTAATTGCTCATACAGATATTCAACAGAATGGGAGAAATTCTTCATAGTAATTGTTGGATCTTTTTTATTTTCTTGAATTTAATTGCTGGATTTTTACTCAGCAACAAGAGCCAGATCTTTGCTTTTCTGTTTTGCTCACATAAAGAAGCCTAACACCGCCTGCCACTAAGATAAAGTACGTGACTGTCACTAATTTAGGCAGTGAGCAGCAGCACAGAATTTACCCTTCCTAAACTGCAGCTCCATGAATTTTCTTTAGAGGTCTAGGACCCATGACAGATCCAGCAGGATCCTGCTTGAGCTGTGAGATACAAGGGAATCAGAGCCTGTTTTAGGCAGCGTGTGTGAGGTTGTAATCAAATATTCAGAGCTGCCAATAATGAGTGATGCCAGTGATGGCAGTGATGTTACTGAAGTTACAGTGAAGAAACGAGTCCCACCATCTTACTCAAACAAATTAAAGCTAAGCTGCATCCTAACAACTTCCACGAAGCTGCTTTGATGCATGTTTTATTTTTCCCCCTAAATAAATGCCACACACTCTGCTGCCTGCAGCTCCCCAGCTCTCCTCGTGAATCTTGAAGGATGTCATTTCTCAGAGAGTTCTCCTGGGCAGCTCAACACACAAATGAAGCTTGAATTTCATATTTCAACAGACTTGCTGGGCTGGGTGATTTGCAGTAAACAACAGCTCTGTAGGAGAGGAGTCACCAAGCAGGAAGATGCCATCCCGTGAGCAATTTGTGGTGAGTGTTTGGATGTGTTCCCCAGCAGCACCCCTGGGACTGAGCTATGAGGTTGTCATTGCTGTCCATGGCTCTGCTGTGCCCAATCCACTGGGCCACACTCTCAAGGCATCTTGACTGCAGATATTTGGAAATTGCCACGGTCTTGTTTTTAACCTCCTGTGCCTGGCCATTCTCTGGGTTTATACTGCAGGGTTGATTCCCCTCTGATTTACACCACTGTGTCTCTAAAGCCTGCTAAAGATTTCCTTGCCCAGAAAAAGCCTTGCTCTGCATCTGTCACCTGACATGGGCTGACAGAGGGGACCTCATACTCACCACCTGCAGCTCCCCACATGTGTTTGCACAGACACTGGGAGCACCCATTTCCTTGCAGAAATGTGAATTACAGAGCAAATTTACTCTTTTATCTCACCTTTAATCAGTGCTTCTCGAGAAAGGTGGGATCATTGCTGTAAGTTGTTGTGTTAATAACCAGCCTGCCCTGTGCAGAGTGATGCTGTCAGATTTCAATATTGCTACACAGATTGATTCTGCACATTTTATTTTTAAGGCAAAGTGCAGCCAAAAATGTTTCAAGAATGAAATGTTTCTGCTGCAGAGGAACCAGCTGGCTGGGGCAAGGCAGCTCCTGGGAGCCATCCTGGTGTGAGGGCTCGTGGTGAGGCTCGACCAGGGGGGTGCAGGATGGGGGAATCAGGAATTCCAGCCATGGCTGTGAGGATGCCAACAGGCTCTGACCTCCTGGTTTCATTTGTAGTTGCCCCATCACTTTTGTGGGCTCTGGACTGTGCAGACTTTGTCTGTGGCTGCTGGACTCTCTCAGCTCTTGCCAAAGTACTGGGAGGCTGCATCTCCTCGAGCTGGGGGTGCTGCCCTGTTGTCACTCGTGGTCCTGCTTTGCTGTCCCCTGCAGAACAATCTGCTCTGTCCCCTCCTTGGCTCTGCCATCCCCACTCTGTCTGCAGCCAGTGCAGCAACAAACCCTCAAATCCTGGACCAACAAGGGAATAACATCATCATCATCAACAACAACAACAATCCTTGTTTTCCAAAAGCACAATTCCTCTAAGTGCAACTTTTTCCTCTGCACAGATGGCTGGAAGAGATGGGCACAGACATTTATGAGAAAGCACAGGTTAGAAATGTGTTGGTCCTGAGACATGTTAGCCAGTTTGTAGCCAGGAGAAAGGAAACCTACAGCCCTTGTCTTGGTGACAGTGTTCTTGGCAGGAAAAAAATGTGCCTCAAAAATGCTGTTTTTAAAATCTGCCCCTGTGAAAAGGAGATGCAGAGCAAGCACACAGCTACTAAACTGGGAAAGCATGATTTTTTTGAGGCTTTGGGAAACTTAACACCTTGTCCAAAGCATTTGGATGTCCCTGTTTCATCCAGAGTGAGTTGCATGGCTGGGGGATCTGGCAGCACAGAAATGT
>JACBWW010000029.1:3038391-3070771 GCA_020086605.1 Lanius collurio | reverse complement strand
AACCCCACATCCCTACCAACCAGAAATAAAAATATGCATAGCATGAAAATATCAGCAATCAATAATTCCCAGACTGGCTTCCATCAGCAGCTACCCAAACTTATCAGACTGCCTGAGGACAGTTTCCTGCAGAAAACCCAGTCTGAACCAAGTGATTACATGAACCAGTGATGATAATGTGCTTTGAAAGTTAAGCCAGGGGTGATTAAATGTCTGTGGGTAATAAACAGAATTAAAAGTATTTAGGAAACAAAGCACAGCTCCAAACACAATCAGAGCAGAGTGTATCATTAGTGGCTGTAGGCAAAAAACCCATTCATTTGTGGGACAAGATAATGGTTGGATGTGAGAACCTGTCCTGTTTTCTCCACTGTTTAAAATGCCTGCTGGTGAGCTGAGTGCTGCTATCAGCATTTAACCTGCTCCATGATACATTTATATATTTCATAAATACAAGCTGCTTCCATGCCCTCAAAAGACTCTTTGGAAAATGCTTTTTGGAAAAGGATAGCTCAACAGGAAGAAAATTTGGCTCTTTGCAAAATGTGCAATGTGGATTGTGGTGATATTTGGGAGAAGGCCTTGGGAACTGGAACTAGAAGATATCAGCTCACATTTTGATCCATTCACTTGCATCCTATTTCCAGACAATAAAGGATAATAATTCAAGATTTAAACTTTGATGCCTTCAATTGCTTAGCAACAGATTCACCAAATTTAAATTGTTTCAACTCTGAAATTCAAAGAACTTTTGGGATCTGGAAGACAAACGACACATTCATCTGCCTAATTTCATGATTACTTTTGCCTTAATTGATGGATAGCAAAGAGGTAAAATCCATTGCAGGCAGTCATGGTTGGCTGTAAAAAGTGAAGTGATTTGACCTTTAATAAGCTATTAGAAAAAACATTTCTATTTGGAAGTTTAAAGATATCAGGAAATAATCTTCAGTGCCTGGTGTAGCTGTGCAGAGCACAAGGTTTGAATCAACAGGTCCTTATTGTTGTCAAACAGATTTCCTGATTAGTGTTAAAAAAAAATAATGCAAAAATTCTATTTTGTGCCACTAGATAGAGTCAGTTGGAGCCTGGAGATTTTTGCTATAAATATTGATACGCCCCCACAATCACTTTTCTGATTCATTCGCTTTCTCTTTCCTCTTCCCCTCTTTGGCTTCGGTTTTCACGCTGACGTTACACTTCTTACTCACCAAGTGCTGCAGTCACTGCTGCCTTCAGCTCAGTGTTAAAAGCCTTCCAAACCCGTGGAGGGAAAGCACAGTCTGACAGATCACCTTTTATTTATCCTGCCTGCTTGGGAAGCCACCTGCCTTGGAAGCCAGGCTTGTAGGGAGGCAGCACCTGAGCTGCAAGGCTGGGGAGAAGCTCCCCTCCCTCCTAATGTGGAGGTTTGGGTGGCACTGGGTTTGTTGGGACTGTTCCCCTTCCCTCTGCTCCTCCTGTCCCTTCACAGCCTTGTGCAAGTGCTGTTGGAATGGCCAGATGGAAAGATTTCCACGTGGCACAGTTTGCCTTTCCTTCCTCTCTGAAACAGGATGCTCTGAAAAGGCACGAAATTAAATCCCAAGGAAGCCACCAGAGCTTTGCCACAGGTGTTGGAACAGGATAAAGAGCTGTGGAAAATACATTTTTAAACGTGGGTTCAGTGACTAAAGGCTGAGCCAGCTGAGGCACGGAAGGGTGTGAGCAATTCTTTGGATAAAGGCATGCTTGGATCTCACAGGAGGCTGGAGCTGATCCCTGGGGACATTTGGAAGTCTGCAAAACCAGTGGCCATTCACTTCTCTTTTCCAACTTTAAATTTACCCTGCTGGTTTCCAAGGTGCTTCAGCTAAAATCATCCTTTTTGTGGGAGATGTGAATTACCAGCCTTGGCTTTCTGCCTTCCTTCCAGTCTGATTCCAGGTTTGCTGTGGTAAATTATTTTCACTTCTGTGCTGCAGAACTCTGGGTTCTTCACCAGTTTTCAATCAGGACAATGTTGTCACCTTGCATCTAAAAATACTTTGTTTTATTAATAACATTTTCTGACAGACCTTCTTCAGGAAACCCCAGATTCCCTGTATCACCTATTATTTTCCATCCAGTCATTAGCCAGGTAACTTCACTGGGCTAAATACAGCAGCATTCCCCAAAAAATAGCTATTGTGTTCCATTTGTAACTCATTGTGGTTTTCTGGTAGTTTGACTATTTTATCTCTTTCTATATTTTCAATCAACTTTTTGGTAAACCAACTCACACTCTATGGTTAAAAATTCCTGTAATCAAGGTGATGCCCTTCAAAAGAAAGTTCCAGCTCTTATGTACAATTTCCAGTTTCAAGATTGTTACTGACATTGTCATTAACTCCTTTTCAAGAATCTTCAAGTCTCTTGCATGGATAATTTCTGGTCCAACGACCCCATTCTGGTCTTTAACCAATTTATGCCAGTCACTGCCCCAGGCCTTTTTCAGTTTATTACCTTGCTTCAATTGCTTTAGTAAACCACTTAGCTCTGCTAGTGAAGTGACTCTTTAATTCTTTATTCCATATTAGGAAGAAATTCATCACTCTAAGACATTGGCACAAGTTTCCCAGAGAAGATGTGAATATTCCCCATCCCTGGAAGTGTCCAAGGCCAGGTTGGATGGGACTTGAAGCAACCAAGGATAGTAGAAGGTGTCTCTGCCCATGGGGTGGAACAAGCTTTAAGATCTTTAAGATCTTCCAACACAAACTATTCCATGATTCAATTTGTAAATAAAAAGAGAGGATGGCTTTGTTTTAAATTGAGGTGTTATTGTCTGTTCTTGGAATTTAAAAGAGTTTAAAAATAAAGCAAGAGCCTCTCCAAAATGAGATGTTAAGATATTCAAACACAGCTGACAATCGAATCAACAGCTCTCAGTCTTGAAAGCAGGCAAGGTTTCCTTCCCAAAAATGTGGCTGTAGAGACAGAATCACTGCAGGCTGTGCTGGGTCAGGCTTGAGAATTTTTTTCTGAGTTTTACTATTTCCCTTGATCCCTGGCTTCAGATGAGCTTGTGACTAACTCATTGCTCTGTGCTGAACACTACTCCTGCCCCACTCTAATTGCTTTATCATTAATTATCCTTCCTCCTAATATCCAATCTAGACCTGCTCCTTGTTGCTGTGAAGCCATTCTGCCTTGTTCTGTCACTCCAGACCCTTGTACAGTCTCTCTCCATCTTTTTTCAGGTCCTTCAGCCACTGGAAAGCCACATTTAGGTCACCCCAAAACCAGCCCAGGCTGAACAAACCCAGTTCTCCCAACTTCTCCTCATAGGAGAGGTGTTCCATGATGCCCCTTTGGCTGTGAGCACCCAAACACACAAAGTGACAGAGTGTGCCCAGGGGCTGCTCATCCCCTCCTGCGTGGGCATCTCTGCAGGGAGAGCAGGACATCCAAAATCTGCTGCTCCCCAGGCAAGGCAGGGGCCAGGCAGGAAGGGGAGGAAACCAAAGGACATCTGGGCACGTGCCTGCCCTCCTCCTGCCTTTGTTTTCCCTGCTCCTTGGCTATAAATAGAGGTGCCAATCTCCAGAGCTGTCAATCCCACATCCTCCACACTCATGAAGGTAGCGTTTAAAAAGTGACACAGATTGAACATGTAAAATGCTCTTTAATTTTCATGTAAATTCCATCTCTGCTCTCCTGAGTCTGGAGGTGTCCAAAATTTGAGAAGCAGAAAATAGAAGACTTTAAAAGAAACATGGAGCTATTTGCCAGCTTCCCTGTATGAAAAGCATTTAAATGTGCAGTGTTCTGAGTCTTTAAATACCATGAACTGGGCTTTGTATTCTCATTTCTTTTTCATGCTCTGCTCATGATTCGAGTGTCAATAAGTTGACCTGTTTGTTGTTTGAGCAATTTGCTTTCTGTTTTGCAGAGTGAATGTTAGCCTTGTCCTGGTCCTCAGCAAACCAGGTTATGCTCACTGAGTGCCAGACTGGTTGCTGTGAAGGTGGTGAGCTCCTGGCACAGGCTTCCCAGAGAAATTGTGAATTCTCCATCCCTGGAAGTGTCCAAGGCCAGGTTGGACAGGGTTTGGAGCAACCTGGGATAGTGGAAGGTGTCCCTGCCCATGGTGAAGGGCTGAAACGAAATGATCTTTAAGATCCCTTCCAACCCAAATCATTGTGGGATTCTCTGCCGCCCTGCTGAACTCTGAGCTGGAAAACCTGCTGAAATATTGTTTTAAAGTGCTTATTTCATTGTGTTTTGAGAACAGGCACTGGGTACTGTAGGACATGAAGGTGAAAATCAACTGATGTCCCTTTTCCATCCATCCATGTCACAGCTCTGATCCTGTAAAATCCTCTGCCTGTCTCACCTCAGCTGGCATTGCTGCAGCAAAACTGCTGCTCCTGGGAGGATGACTTAGAGGAGATGCAAAAGATCTCAGCAGGGTTCAGCTTGATTCACATATTTCTGGTTAAAAAGATAAAATAGTTGCAAGGGAGAGTGAAAAGACCAAGATCAAGGCAGAGCCAGGCCGTGAGTGCCTGCAGGCAGAGCAGCAGAGATGTGCCAGACTTATTAGAGGTCCCTCTCAGGTTTCTATAAAGGAAGATGAAAACCCATCCTTTTAACATCCCTGAAATATTGTTTTTACTGTGAAGGATCCCCTGCTGTGCCCACACACCCTTTGGGTCCACTGGCAAACTGGGTTATGAACAGAGTGCCCCCAAATTATGCTTAATTTTTGCTCCTGGCTTAGAGAAATATTGAAATAAGGTTAAGGCTGCTTCCAGTCAACTGAGGATATGCTTAATTTTTGAATAATGAAAGGTGAAACAATTTACATGTACTCAGAAGACTGAAACAAAGGGGTGGAGTGGATTAAGCCCTGTGTTTGATTATGGGATGCACCAGGGGACAGGGAGATAAAGCAGGTCTGTACAGACTGATGTCTTTTTCCCTCTGTTCTTCAAAGTTTGAATACAGAAGGAATTTTCTCTTAGAAGTTTATTCCTGGTTTTTCAGTGGGACAGAGAGGATGTGGGAATTTTGATACGACAGGGCAGCTTTGGGCAGACCTGAAAGAAAGATGGAGAGAGACTTTACAAGGGTCTGGAGTGACAGAACAAGGCAGAATGGCTTCACAGCAACAAGGAGCAGGTTTGGATTGGGTATTAGGAGGAAGGATAATTACTGATAAAACAGTGGGAAAGTGAGGCTGGTGAATCCATCCAGAGAGATTATTCCAACCTTTCTCCAACAACAGCTGATGGGCAGCTTCTTTTCTATGTCATGCTCAATACTGGGGGGTTCCTCTGTGGTTTTCAAGTTACCTAAGGGGGCTTTGAAATCAAAAGGTGTTGCAGTGAATTTTTTCTTTGTTTCCTGGCTGCATGAGTGAGATTATCTCATATTTCTGGGTTTTCTGGTCTTTGCCTACCTTAATTGAATGATTTCTGGAAGCAGGTTGGGTTTGTGACACCCTGTAATGATCCTTAACTGACGTATGATATCAGGTGGTAAAACACTGCTCTTCTTGCAGCACATTATACTCACATAGTGTATTTATCTCGTTTAAATGGATTTATAAATATGCAGAGAAGCTTTCCTGGGGAATATCATACCATTCTAATTTTACTTCTGTTGAATGATGTCCAATCTCTGCTTAAAATTCCCTGTTCTGATGAGTATTCCAGCTGGCAAACTAGAGCAGTCAGAGTAAATTCATTTCAAAGTGCAAATTAATATTTGCCAAGATGCACTCACTCTCGTTGCAGCATTCAATCAGCTCTCCCTGAAGCATAATGGGAGGAGAGAGTGAAATGGATGAGATACCTATTGCAATTCACATTAATGTTACTAATGGGAGTCGTAAATGAGAGTTGGATCAGGCACTAGATGAATTCACATGTCTCTCTAGTACTTAATTAATCAGTCAGTTTATCAGTAATTATGAATACAGCCCTTCTGATCTTCAGGAAAAGCTCACCCCCCTCCCAGAAGCCATGCACAGATCTGATTTTCATGGCTGAGAAGTGAACACTGACGAGTTGCTCACTACAATTCTGTTTGGTTTGTGGGTTTTTTTGTGTTGTTCCGTGTTTTTGTTTTGTTTTGTTTTGTGGTTTTGATTTTGTTTTTGTTTTCCCAACTGAAAAATTTCCTCCTTTTTTTTCTGCTTTTACTAAATGAGCATTTCCATAGAAAGCACATATTCCCACTGGAGAATTTATGTGAAAACAGCTTTTTAATCACCTTTTGTCAGAACTGTTTAAAATATAATCCAACCATTTGCTGAATTTGTACATGTCATGAATCACTAGAAATTTTTGTGTCCAGATATTTTGAGATTTATATTATTTAAGACTGCTTTTTATACTGATATTTAATCTGAGAGTTTAGTGGGATATTTCATAATTAGTGACAGATTCACTACAAAGAAATTATTTTTGTGATTTGAGGGTAACAAGTAACTTCACTTGTTTCACTGGATGAAGAAGAGAAATAATTCCCCAGTAAATGTGTTTGAATCCTGACACCTCTTCCATTTCAGGTGCTTACTTAAGTTGGGGTTCATCTGGAGAAAGAATGGCCCAAAACACTGATATTTTGAATTATCCTTGCAATTAAGAGGTAAAGGCACTGCAGGAACCTGCCTGTACTGTGGCAGTGGGACCTGTGAAAAAGCAATGTGGGCAACAAGGATGTGAGGAAAACATTTGGGTTTCAGCCCAAATGCTGCTGAGGTGCTTCAGTCCCACTAATGGCTCTGGGCAGTGGGACTTAAAACAAGATTTGTCCTGGAGGGATCTTGTCCTGGTGCTTTGGCTTTCTGGACTGTGGTGATTGCATTGAGAACCCTGAGGGAAGTAGGAATGAAGAAGATGGGCAGCTTGGAATTCCTTCTTTTCTTGGGCAGAGGCTGGGAACAGAGTAAATGAGTTTGAAGTCAAGATGGAAAAAAAAAAAAAAACCATCTGTGGAACTGAAGGTCTTCTCAGCTTTTAAATCTGTGTCTTCTCATCTGCATTTTCACCAAGACATCAAACCAAGAAAACCCCGAATGCAGCAAGGCCAAGATAATTAAATTTTAGGGTTTTGCTTCTGTGGTGTGAGATTGTAGGGTGATTTTTAACAATGGTTAGATCTTGGTTGATTTATTCTGCAGATCTGTGCTGGTTTTTGTTGTGGTGGGGTGTGAAACAAGAGCAAGAAACCCAGGAAGGAGTGGATTACAGTGTATTGGATTGAACTCAGAGCTTGTCATCAGTAAGTCCCTCTTTTGTGGGTGATTAGAGGAGAATTAAATTACCCATGTGGATAATTTGAATAAACATTCTGGGAGCTGGCAAACTAGTGTTTTAGGTTTGGCATTATTTTTTCCTTTCATTTCGTTCTCTCTTTTCTAACTTTAGTATGCATCATTCACTTACAAAGATGGCTGTGTTTTCAGTATAAAATACATATTTTCTAAAAAAAATAGGGGAAAATTGAAATATTTGTTTCATTTGAAAACTGGCATATTAGCTGTTTTTTTCCTAAACCTTCTGTAGAGTCAGCTCACTTTCAAACTTTTAAAATGTATTAAAAATTGATTTTAAGGAGGCAAGAAGGATATATGTATGTGTATCTTCTCCCTCAATTTCCATCTGTATTGAGTTTAAAGAAGACTTGCATTAGGTAGCAGATTTCCACCCACCAGTGGCCTGGCTCACAGGCCATTCTCTTCCTATAAATATTGAAAATCATATCGAGTTTCTACTGGAGAGCACAAAGCTTTCCTGAGGTGATAACACCGTGCCCTTGGATTGCTCCATGGGTTGTGTGGGGTTGTGGGGGCACTGAAATGTTCTCCTGAACCAATCCTAGTCAAGCTGGACAGTTAAACACGACATCAGAATTTTCTCTCCTCTTTCCTTACATCCTTGGCAGCTTTTTTGTGGTTGTAGTGACAGGAAATAAATCAGCCCCCTCAGCCTGATGAGGAGCAGTTCATTCCTGGTTGTTACACCCCTGATCAGGAGGCTGAGGGCTGGATTTTAGGATTTTAACCAACTTCTGGTGTATTTCTGTCCAAGTTGCTGGGACAGAGAGGGTGCATTGCTACGAGGAAGGTCACAAACAGCTGAGGGGCACCGTCCTGGTCTTGTTCCCAGCTGGACTGCACTCAAGGATTTTGTGGCTCCAGTGCCCTGATGGTGGGACAGGTCTCCAGATGGTTCCCAGCATGGAGAAAAGGGGATCTTACCCACCCTGGTTTGTTATAAATAAGGGACCAGATTATCGATTTAACAATTATCCATTTATTTTGTACTTCATTGTAGCTTTGTTACTTGAATGTAATTTTGTACTTCATTGTAGCTTTGTAACCCAAATGTTAAAATTTCTCTTGCTGTTAAAGAAAAAAAACCTTCCCCCCCCACTTAGTTGTAAAAAAACCAGCCTCTTATCAGGGCTTGCATTCCAATGCAGGAATTTACGACTTCCCCTCCTTACCCCTTTCGGAGGAGGCTTGCCCGAAGAGTAGAATATGCAAACTAGGGCCGAAAAGACCCTTGGGAATAAAAAAAACCCTAGAAAATAATAATTTAAAAGCGAGCCAACAAACTTTTAAGAAAAATGAACCAGGTTACTCTATCAGGAACTACTACCTAGGCAGCTTTTAAGTTTCTTCAAATAGTCACCCTGATAAGAAGCTCTACTAGAACCACTACCCTGAGGACAGAGAGCTAAAACCCTCGCCTCCGTATCCACCTTCGTGCACAGCCACGGCCCGTGAGGAACACTCGAGGGCCCGGCTCTATCACAGGGAGTGGCAGAGCCGAAGTTCCTCCTCCTCCAAGTCGAAGCTGGGGCAACGAAGCTGGGCAGGGCCCCCACCCGAGCTGATCACTTTTAATAAAGGCTTATAAAGGACCATCAGTCCTGCCCTATTTATTTCATGGTTGGTGCAGGGAGCCCGAGCAGAGCCTGGTGTGGAACAGACCCTCTCCTGCCGTGTGTGAGCGCTCTCAGCTGACACCGCAACGCTCCATCGGTATTTTCCAAATGCCAGCTGGAATTTCAGTGGGTTGCTGATGTGAGCTGTGGGGGATGCAGCAGCGTCCCTGACCCCGAGGACCTTTCATTTGGGAGCAGTTAACAACTATTTAATGACTGAGTAGTTTTGATATTCCGCTAATGCTCCTTCCCTGGCTCTCTCTTAGTAGGCCTTTTCCAGTTCCTTAAGCTCGTTCACTGCCTGCCTGAGCCAAGAGCTTTGCCATTTTAATGAGAAAGGCATGGCTGGATAGACTGGGCATAAAGATATTTATTTGCATTGTACGTGCAGGCTGGAAGGAAATGCTTTAATTAAAGGCCTGAGAGGTCAGAGGAGATATTTGGGGTGAATGAAGCCAACCCAACATGTATGAATGTGCATGGACTCAACCAACTGGTGAAAGCACAGGAAGTGTAATTCATGCAGTGAAAATTTAAATAATGGAAAGGAAAAATCCAGGGAGGCTTTTCTGCCTTAATAATCAAAGCGAGAACCGAGCAGAGATCAATTAAAAAAGCTGACACATGGCCAGACTCCCCTGTGGAAAAACATCTCCAGAATAACTGTTCTCTTGTCAGAGAGAACTGGATCCCTGAGAAAAAGTATTTAAATAGTTTTAGAATATTATATATGTATATATATTAAATACAATAAATAAGAGGAAGAGGAGGAAGACATAGTTGAAGAAATACATGGTAGACAGTGCAAGGTCCTGTTTGCAAACTAATCATTTTGGATTTGGTTATTTTGGGACCACCAAACCTGTATGGGATGTCAGTAATAAGGGATTCAACACATCACAGGGTCTGGGGGTCTCCATGGGGTTCACTATGAAGTGAACAATTTGCAGATGAAAAAAAGCATTCCAATATAAGAAAGATAAGAAAGAACCAGCAATTTTAGTAAAGTTAAATGCAGGACTAATTTATAATTTAATATATTTTTTTTGTTTTTAATAGATTTTGTTTCTGTAATGGAAAATTCAGGTTTCTCCAGCTCACCAGTCTCTGACACCAGGTGCCACACCATGGGTGATGGTAAGACACGTCTGATCACAGTGGAGAAGCTGTGGATGGAGAAATTCCAGAAGTGGCCCTGAAGCGTCCCTGCAATGAGGATTTGAGCCTTGGGTCTGCAGAGCACCTGTTTGCAAACACCCCTGTGCTCAGCTCAGAGATAAAGCACTGGGAAATCCTGGCTGCAGGGAATCCCCAACCTTCCAATAAACAATTCACATTTTTGATAAGGAGCTGTATTGAGAGAGGAAAACTCCCTTCTGGAGTATAGCCTGGCTATTGCCACCTTTTTAATTGTGCTGGTTTTGGTCACCTCTGCTTAAGGAAGATTATGCTTGCTGATAACACTTCCAGAGTTCCCCCCACAATTCAGATAATCCATATTGTTTATTCCCTTGGTTCTGTGACTTCTCATTTCCACACACTTATTTCTCTGCCATTTTGGCCCCAGATCTATTCTTCTGTGGATATTTTCTTTCAGTACAACCATCATGGTACAGATTTCTGGGTAAGCAGAAATTTGGCCCATCCTTCAACACTCCTTGAAAACTCTTCAGCTTCTTAATCTCCCTCCAGAAATACTAAGTGGGTTTTTGGTGTCCAGCCTCCTTTCTTGCCTTCATTGACTGTGCTCTGTTGACTCAGGCAGCCTTTCCCTGGGGGCTCTGGAAGGTCCCTCTTCCATGTGCTTGGAGCATCCCCCTCTGCAGAGGCTGAGCCTGCTGGTCTTGGTGCTGCACTGGGTCCATGCTTTGCTTCGATCATTTATATGGGATTGGAAGTACTTTGCATCAAAAATAATGAGTAGGTAGGGCTGGGTAGAGAGCTAAAAATAGGCTGTGACATGCTTCAAGCATTCCTTCCTGTCCACTTCTATCTGATTGCTGAGTTGCTGCAGTGACCACTGCCACAAACATTTCCCTGCACCAGGGGAAGAGTGAATGCAGCATCTCCTGGATGCTGGGCACCAGGACTGGGGCTGCAGAGGAAAAGCTGCACTATCCCACCCATGGCATGTGATGAGAAATGATCTCTATTGTCAAATCCAGCTTTACAACCCTGTCCCAAAATCATTGCTCCATTATTTAGAGGGTGTGGGTGGAGCAGGCTGATTCCAGCCACTATTACTCTATTACTGATGCTCTAAAAGTTTTGGAAGGAGACAAGCTAAAGTTGTTCAGTTATTAATAGAGATGCTATATTTTATTCATTTTGAATGAAAAAAACATAGAATGTGATATAAGATTCCCTGAAGCTGAAGGGCAACATTTTCAGTGCACAGAATTATTGGAGAGAGGCCAAGTGAGTGACATTAAAAACCTCAATTCTGAGGGAATCTTTTTCTACAAATCTTTGAGTGGTCTCCTCACAGCATCCAGCCAACCACAACAGCTGCTCCCCAGGTTCTCTCTTCCTCATGGGGACTCCTGCAAGAGTTCTGTACCCCATTTACTGTATGAATGATTTGAGCACAGCCCTGCACCTCTGCACCACAGAAACAGCGCCGTGGCATTGTGATTTCTGTCCTGCCTCCTGCCAGGATGTACCAAAGGAAGCCAAAAATATACAGGGCTGAGTTTTTGGGCACACACTTTGCCTTTGGTCTCGGTCAAAGCTCTGAATTGTGCCAGCATAGGCTGCAGGAGGAAAAGAATAGCAGAGACTTCTCTGTCGTAGCTGCAGAAGAGGACAGGTTGGGTGGTGTGACTGTGGGGACAGAGTCCCTCTGGTGTGCTCATGAATTTCTCCTTGTCCACAGGCGTGGATAACTCAGCTGCTGAGCAACTGCCCTGGTTTGACTGGGTGAAGCCTGCTCAGGACTGACAGCTTGGATGGAGCAGATTCCCACAGCCCTGGAACGAACGCTCAGTTCCTATTAATGCTCAGAGGCTGTGACAAGTGTGGAGCACTTGGGGGTTGACACCTGTTCAGTGCTGGTTAATCCTGAATTTGCTCCATTAAAATACAATCGTGCTGTCGTTTCACATGTGGCTGTTTTCTGTGCAGACATGCACAGAACTGAAAATCCTACCTTTTTTTAACTCCACTCCAGCTGCCTGGAGGAGATAAGTCCTATCAATGTCTCAGTTCCATGCTTTCTATCTACCAGAGGCAGGAATCCAATACCCAGAGATCACAGAGCCATCCCCCTGTTAATGAGTGGGTTGATATAAATATGGCACTATGGACACAGGCATATTTTCCACTTTACAGATTTTATTAAGGTGAATTTGCAGGTTTCCCCCCACTGCCATTTTTGTAACCATTAGTGGTTTTGCTGCTCATTTGCATTTTCTGCCTAGCCAAAATTGTCCTGATTTCCCATTTATTGGTTCCTGAGGGTTAATCTAGTACATGTATTTTTCCTAAATGCTGAAGGCAAACTGCATCTTGCAGGGAGAATAAATTGTGACATCAGGTAAGATGCTGATACCAAAAATAACTTCAAAAATAAATGGAAAGCAAAGAAATAATGTCTGTTGAACTTCCAACCCATGCCTTAAACTGAAGTTTTGCTATGGGATTATTCAGAAAGAATAAACACATAGAAAAGGAAATGCCAAACCCAAAAAGTCACAGGGCACACGTGCTTTAAAATTCATGGGGACTCCAGAAATTTACAGTAAACCCCAATCTTTTTCAAAGACCTGCTTCAGGTCCCTGATAATTGTTAATGGAAGTTCGCTGGTGGGGTTTGGCTCCTGTTCCCCCAGCCATATGCAGACTCATGCAAGGAGGCATTAAAACTGGTACCATCTGTGGCTGATAGTTTACAAGCCTTAATTAGTCAAAGTTTATCCTTACATCGAACACAACCAGTGTGTTTAGCAGACAGGAGGCCCACACATGTCAGCAAGAAGATTTCCTCTGTCTCTGCCATCTTCCATGTCAGAGAGGTGGGAGGGGGGCCAAAGGAGATGGCTACAAAAGGTTGCAAGGAGAGACTTCTCCCTGTGGCATCCCAAGGGCAGGGTTAACACCATCATGTTCCTGTACCCCATGGGATAACTGCTCTGTGGCTTGTTGGCAGAGAGTGGAACACTTGTGCTTGGAACTTGTAATGCTTCAGCTATAATGGATCCTTGGGGTGGTCTCGGTGACATCTGTCATCCCCAGCCCAGGCACAGAAAGGCTCTGATGTCTAGAAAATCACTTTTAACACCTTCAGCCTTCTTTGAATTGCGATCAAGACCCATCTTGGGCTGGGATTCCTATAATCTGATTTTAGGCAGGTTTGACAGCTAGTTTAGCAGGATTGTCAGTGATTCTCCCCAGCCTAAGATAAGAGCCAGATCTCTGTCTCTCTCTTCTGACTGCAGGACTACTTTTGATTCACTCTCCTTCTTTGAAGGTTAGTGAGAGAAATCTTTTGATGTTGAGGTGCTTTGCAGTATCCTTTATTGCTTCCACTCTCACTCTGTCAGGGTTTAGCTTCAGGTGTCTGGAATTAAACACCAGCAGGGCAACTCTTGAGGTCACAGGCCCAGTTAATGTGTTTTTCTTGCACTGTTTCCATCCAGTTCTGCTCCAGGAGCATCCCCAGAGTTAGGCCAGGGGTTTGCTCCAAGCAGCTCTGTTGGGGAAGGGAGATAGCAGAGTGTTTATCTCTAAGGTTAATCCTTTTGCAAGCACAGCACTGATCCCCAGCTAAGAGAGCATGAACTACCTCCCTCTTTCATGTTGCTGACCAATAACTGGAGCAGAGCTGGCTCCAGTTTTGGAGGCAGATGCAAAACAATTCTTCCAGATGGAAGCCAGAGTGAAGCAGGCAAGATGCCATCTGGAAAGAGAGGGCCCTTGCTGTGCAGATGCACATTACAAAAATGATAGAAATATAAAATTGGAAAAAATCCCCCCATGTCTGTGGTGAATGGGAGAGTTCACTGAGTACCTTGCTGCTGGCTCCTGCCTTTCCAAAGAGTGCACTCTGCACAGCAGCCTGGTAATAAAGCCTGGAATAAGAATCTGTCTCCATCTTTCTGGATTTAGCTTAACCTATTTGAGTTTGGTTTGGGGTTTTAGTTTTGGGGTTTTTTCAGTCATTCTTTATTTTATGGTGTGGGTTTAACCAGATTCTGCATCTATCTGAATGGATGCAAAATGTTTCCAAAAGCTGTTGCTAACAGTGAGAGGTTTGGGCTCTGGCATTATCCAGCTCCATGCACTCCACAGTATTTTGGGCCAGGAACTGAAAGGACTGGAGGCTTTGCACAGTGGGTAGAGGAAATTGCACTTTGTAGCTAAAGAATGTTCTTACCAAGTGCTTTTCAGTTTGATAATGAACATGTTCCTTCAGAAGAATCTGATGGTATCCAAAACAAAGAATGGACAAGGAGGAGGAAGTGGGAAAGTGAGAAAGCCAGGGTGGGCTGGCTGATGAATCTGGGAATCCCAAAAAGCATCTCCCTCATGTGCACAAGTTATCTTCCAGGCTGATTCTGTGCTGGGATTTGGAATCGATCTGTGGGTCAGCAGAGCTCAGGGCAGTGGCTCTGACCAGCCCCAAGCTGAGAGGCTGCTCAGTGGCCACTGATTGCCTGGCCAATCCTCTCCAGAGTGTGATGGGAACTCATCTGCACATCACAGCCCCCTGGTTTGCCTTGCCAGGCAGATGGCCTGTGATTTATCTTGAAACAGCCTCATTTAGAGAGTATTAATTCACAGCAATCTGAGACTCTGGGTGTGAATTCATAACAGACTGAGGACAGCATTCTGAGGTAGCTCTTCAGTGCAATCCTGTCTGCAGATTCCTGAATACATTTCTGTTCCAGAGCCATCACATCTCAGACAGGCAACATCTGCCACATCATTTGTTAAAAACTTTTTGTCATGGGAACAGATGTGACAGAAATGTGTGAAAAGCAGAAATAACAATGAACCATTCTAGATACCCTTCAAATACCCAAATGAATTTGAGACCACACATGGATGGAGCCAGATCTGCTTGGTTTTGTCACAGCCCATACTGTCCTCACCTGGAATTGGGACTTGCTTTAGGACATTTTTATTTCAGAGGGAACTGTGACAAAGCAGAGCTGGCAGCAGCTCTCATTCACTCTCTGGCCTCTAAAGCACAAAGCCTCGGGCACTTCAGGTTTTTATCTCCTCTGGGATAGAAAATCCAATGGTTCTCCCATTCTTATCTCTGAAAATTAGTCTACAAACACTGAGCTTCAGGCAAAGTTTCTGCAGAACTTACTGGACTTAAACGATATAACTCAATTGTACCAACTCCTAACCAGTAGTAAATATTGAGCTGCAGGAATCTTGATATAAATTAATGGAGATACACACATCAGGAGGGAGGAATTTGGACTGTTTAGAAAATCCATTACAACAAAATCCCTGGAAAAATCACAGGTTTTTATGGTTAGAGAAAGCCATGCTGAAGGGTCAAAGGACTGAGAGCTCTGAAGAAGTTGTGAGAGGGACTGTGATGCATCAGAAATCAGAATGAGAGTGCTGGGAGAAGAGATCTTTGTCTTGAGCCCTGAGGGATCTGCATGTGAAGATGGGAGGTAAATGCTGTTGTTTATTCCTGCCCACCAACAGATCTGCCCATGGTTTGCACACACAGCCCCAGAGCCCTGCTGCTGTTTGAGACTGAGTATCTGCACGGCTGCTGGAAATTAGAAATGAGGAAATATCACAGTCAGATGGTACTTTAAATGAGCAGATAATTGGTGGTGGGGCTCTGAGCTGGGAGCTGTGGGATCCCACTGGCCAGCTGGGGATGGTGTCCAGCTCACACAGCAGCCTGAGGTGGCCCAGGGCCGTGGGAAACGTGCCTTGGCAGCAGCTCTCAGCACTCTTTTCCCCCTGGAAGGCTCTGTCTCCTGATGTGGTTTGGTGGGTGATGAGAAGGCAGCTGCTCCCTAAAAGCTGTTTAGAGACCCTGACTGGGCACTCTGAGCACTGGACCCCAGGAAGAGTCAGAGGCACCACTTTGCTGGTAAGACTGTGAGTTTTTGTTCAGATTAACCACCACCACCAAAAAAATCCTGGAAAAGATTGGAGTAAGGAGTTTGGAAGCAAAGAGTCTCTCTTAATGTTGTTTACGGGCTGGAACAGAGAAGCTGAGAGCAGCAATTCAAATTTTCAGCTTCTCTCCTAAGCAGTATTAATGAGGGTGAAATGTCAATTGACTGCACTGTGTTTGAATCAGACTGTTAGTGCTGGACTGACACCTGACAAACTGGGAAAAATGAGCAGCTTTGCAAATCCATTCTTCATATACTGGCAAAGATGAATAAATCAATCAGGAGTAAGATGGAAACAGCAATATAGAACTGAAAGCTGTCACAATACTGGCCAGATGTACATGAGTGATGAAAGAATAAACAAATCATTAAGTGAAACAGTTTCCTTCCGGTACCATTACTTATCTGAAGAACTGAAAAGTGTAGACAGTCATTTAATGATTTCAAATTTTTGGTGTCCTTATCGCTCTGAACGCCCCATTTCAAAATATGAGCAATAGTGGAAGAAAGTGTAGGAAATGTCCTGCTGGATCCATAAACATCCCAGCACCCTCTATCCATCAGAGACAGAAGGAGCTGCTATTTAGGAAGAACTCAGAAAATGGTCACATCCTCTGGCCCATTCCCTCTGTCTCCCTGTATCTCCCAGTTGCTGTATTTAGGGTGTCTCCACCTGTCTCTATCCAAACAAACACCTGCAGTGCAGGTATTTGCCATCCTGTGAATGCCATTAGTGCCTACAAGTGCCTGCTGCAGCCACTTCCAGTTGTCCATTGCTGTGCAGTTACTTTGATTTAGCTCTGCAGCTCTGTGTTCACTTTATTTACCCTCCTTCTCTCCAAACTGAAGACATTCTTCTCAGTCTCTTATAAAAAACTTCTTCCTCTTGGTCATTTTAGCTGCCCTTTTCCACCTCTCTGCCTTCACTTCTTTCTTGAGGTGTGGACACTGTGAATCTGCACTTCTCAAAGACATGAGGATGATCAGCTTTTATAGAGCTGCAGGATGCTGCTGCTTTGGCTGCTGCTGCACAAGGCCCTGATGAGCTCTGAGAAGTGCCACCCACGACCCCAAAATCTCTTCCCAGGGGTGGCAGTGCCTGGTCTGAGTTCAGCCCCATACAGACATGCTTTGTATTCCTTTTTTATCACCTGAAATTTTTCTGTCTTGAATTCTGTCTGCCACTTTTGTGCCAATCATTGGGCTTTGTGGGGTGTCCAAATCTGCATAATTTTTGTGCCTTTGCCAGCTGTCAGAAATCGTGGCTCAGCTGGAGCTGGACCTGCACAGGTTTCCATGGGCTTGGCCATAAAATAGCATGGATCCCATGGCAAATTCCAGGAAACACCTGACCCTCTCTGCCTTCTGGAAAAGCTGTCACATGTTGCAGCTGCAGTTCTGAGGGGACATGCCTAATTTTACACCTCTCAGAAATCTCAAGGTTGCACACACCTAAAGCAGATTTCTCAGCACCTTCCTAAATAAAAAGCATTACTGACAACCTGCTTTTTTTACTCAAGCCCTTGATTGTCTCTCAGGTTTTGCTGAGTTGAAGGAAGATTCCTCCAAGAGCTGCAAGGGATCTTCACCTCAGCAGCCCTGGGTGTGACCTGTCATCCTCAGAGCTGGTGCTGAGCTGACAGCTCCCCAATCCGAGCCTAACCAGGAGCCCACCACACCAGCCCTGCTGCCCCAGGGTGGGCAGGAGAGCTCTTTTGGGAGTGCTACAAATTAAAACCAGCTTGTCTTTGTGATCTGAGCTGGTGCCATGCAGGGAAGGAGGTGCCTGGCACTGAGAGCTCACAGGAAGGGCACTCAGCCCAGTGGGAACAGCGGGCTCTGGTCACAACTGAGCTGAGTGTGAGCTCTGTGCATCTGTGCTGTGGGGCATCTGCATGGAGTTCCCACCTTGTTTTGTGCTCTGTGACACAAATGTGGTCACTGGGTGGCTGAGTTTTGGTGCTAAAATTAGATGATTTTGTTCAGTTCATAAGGCAGCCGGTGGTTTTTAACCCAGTCTATGTTTTGAGAGGCATCAGAAATCAGCTGGCTGGGGGTTTGTACATGGCTTCAGCTTCCATGTTCATGAATGTCTTAAAATAGCATTTTGAGAGCCCTGGCTGTGAATTTAAAATATGAATGTAAGAATTTAAAAGTTTAAAAGATTTTAAATGTAAGAAACTAAAAGATATTTTTGCCTAATTTCAAAATAATTTAAAAATATTTTAAAAGAATACATATATTCTATAACATAACATTTACTAGATTACATAATAGAATGTAATTAATATACCCTAATATATAAATAAATTTTAATAATTTAAAGATGTTATTGCCTATTTTTCCATGAATAGACTAACATTATCATTTATGGTCTACTTTCTATCCACACATATTGTCACAACCTGCTTGTGCACAGGAAAACAAGCAATTCAGAGTAGAAAAATCCATATTCCTTCAGCAGTCAGCTCCACTTCACAAATCCCTGTAGTGACCCTGTGCAAATTACTTTCTGAAAGTCAATTATTGGGCTGTTTGGTTTGTTTGCTCTTCTTAGCAAAGCATCTGCATAACTTTCTATTGAGAGATCTTAAAAATATTTGTCATATCATGTCAACTGCTTCAAGACATGAGCTGGTGCAGAGCCTAAAAATAGCTCCTTGGAGATGACTGGCCTGGCCTAAAGCCAGGCTGGGATCAAGGAGGAATAAATGTGACTTAAATTCACTTTTACTCACTCATGTCCTGAGCTCTGACCGAGGACTGAACGAAACCACTTCAAACGATGGGACTGTGTGTAAAAAAGAGCAAAAATGAGAAGAGAGGGACATTTTTATCCCAGTTCTCTTGTTGTTTCCCTCCCTGTAGCACATTGGCCACACTTAAGGTACTGCAGAGTCTGTGAAACAAAACATTTGGCAGCCACCAGAGAAATCAGCAGAGGGATGTTTCCCCAAATGGAGCACGAGGGAAGGAGGTGGGGAGGGAGCTTCCTGCCTGCTTCCCAAACTGCAGCTCCACACGGGGGCTGTTCTGCACTTGGACCCCTCTTTAAAGGCAGCACGTTGTGTTCCTGAGCTAATTGGACACCTGAGTCAGGGGGATCGTTGGAATCTCCACAGGGAGAACAAACACCTCAGCTGGGAGGAACTCAGCTGTTCAGGATAGACCACCAGTGCCCCTGAAAGAGATGCTGACTTAACATTTGGGACTTGGAAATCTCCATGAATAGAAATTCCAATGAAGGAAATGCAAAGTCAAACAGTCTCCTTGTGTGACTGGCTTTGACATTTCCAAGTGTAGCCTCTCTCCTGGGCCATCATTTTGCACCCACACTTGTCTGACAACTTGCTGAAGAAATGCATCCAAACAGACAACGAAATGCCTGCATGATTTGTGCAGGAGGGAAGTAAACAAAATATCACTGAGAATAAAACCTTTTCAAATGCAGCTAAAAAAAGCAGTATCAGACACTTTCAAATGCTGGGAAATTGCTTCTCTCACTGCTGCTTGGCTCATTCCAGTTCGCTCTTTGGGATGAGATTTTTCTTGGTGAGGTTTGACAGGACTTTGATTTAAACCTGTGAAAGTTCCACAATAATTGTTGCTAAGTGTTTGGTGCTCTTCATGTTTGGCGAGTCAGCTCATTTCCATGGCACAGGGAGAATGATTTACTCAGAAATCTGCTGAAAGATCTTCAGTAAACTGGGTGGGCAGGGCCTGTGAAAGAGCAAAGTTCTGTGTCCTGTTCCGTGCCTCAGTTCTCATAATCGATGATCACATTTGTGCCTACTACAGCTAGAAATTGTTTTGCCTGGGAAATTCTCCATACTTTTCTACTTCAACTCAGAGTCTGATCTCCACTCAAATAAACAATCAGTGTCAAGCTTTGTGATGTCTCTCCTTTTGCCTTTTCCCTTCATGCCCATTTTGCCTCTCTCTTAACAATAAAATGCAAAACTGAAATGCAAAAGGTGTTTTTCCCCTTTTCACCCAGAGAGGATGTCAAGAAGCTCTGCACAAAATCTGTGCTGTGCTGTTCAAACAAGTGACACATTCATTAGACTCAGCTGAGCATGGGAGGAATATTGAAGATGATGTGATAACTGTAAGCAGGTCATCTTCAAGATAAAGTGGATTACTTCAATGCAAGACATAATTAAATGGGATTTCTTTTCACTCTCACTTTTGTGGCCTGTTTGGGAATGTAAGATTATCATTTAGCAGTTTGACTTTCCTACCTGTGGATATATCTGGTTTAAATTCCTTTTGTTTCTGCCTCCCAGGGAGCTTATGATTTATAGATAAGGATTTTTCCATGTGAGGTGGAGTGACATCTTAGTTTGAACAGGCCTCCTGTTTCAAAAGAAAGGATTAAAAAATGGAGAGCTCCCACATGTGAAATGCAGCTCCTGATCAAGGTACTGATTTCTCCATTGTGTGAGAAAAAGGTAATACACAATGGGAAATTGTTTGAAATACATTTCAAAGCTGTTTTTTTGCAGAAAATTCCACCCCTATAGAATAGTCCCATCAGCCTAGTGCTGGGTCAAGGCAAGTGAAATAATTTAAGAAGTGGGAATCTCCAAAATACTCTTCTGGTAAAAATGTAATTGCTTTGTTTTGAAAGTGCCTAATGATCCAAAAAAAAAGGGTTGATAGCTTTCAAAGCTTTCAGATCTGGAGATGCTGACAGAGCAAATTTAAGAGCAGAAGAAACTTTTGTTTTTAGTGCCTCCTTTTCCAGACTTTCTCCTGACAACCATTATTCATTAGCCAAGCTGGGGTAAGGGGTAGTGCTCAGGAGAGTTTTCAACATGCACAGCACAGAAAAGCAGAGGACAGAGATGTGAAACAGATGCATCTTGTGATTAATAAGCAGATAAAAGCAGATAAAAGCTTGCAGGAGTGCTGTGAACTGAGGAAAACACCCGTTTGTCCTTCCTCCCCTCCATCCTCTGGCTTTGTGGGGAAGTGAGGCAGGAGCAGTGCTGGTCCTGCTGGTCTTTTCCATGGAGAAACCAGATTTCCAGGATCAATACATCCTCACCATGTCTCCTGACTCCAGGCTGGGCAGGATCCCTCTGTCTGTTGTGCCCCACACTGAGCCTGTGCTCTTGGAATCTGTGGGTGCTGAGGAAACCAGCTCAGCTTTGCCCTGGGGGGTGCACAGAGTGGGGCACAGAGTGGGGCACAATTCCCCTCTTGGGAACTGGTGAAAAGAGGTGCAGAGAAAATGTGCAAAACAAATTCCTATTAAAACCAGGCCTGGTACTGCACAGAAACTAGAGAGAAGGTTGAGGAGCAGCCCAGAGGGGAAAGCCCCAATATTCTGTGATATTCCCAGTGCATGGAGGCTCTCAGGAGAAGCCTGTTGAGAAGATGCTGGGTGAGAGCACATTCTGTGCTGAGGGGGAGGAAGGGAGAGGCAGCTCCAGAACATGGTGGCTGGGAAAGCTGATCCCAGCAGAGCAAGGACAGGCAAATTCATCTCAAGAGACGGTCACAGCAGCACTGCCAAACCCTAACTTCACACCAAGTGTCTTGTTTCTGCCTGCTTATGTAAATAACAACAGCAATTCCAATGAAGAAAACAACATTCTCTCTTCAGAGGAGAGGAATTGCAGATCTGGGGGTGGAAAGTGCCCTCAGCACGGAGCACTGAGGCTTGGGATTCAGTGGCAGGTGATTCCTGACTCTCTACAAGCACCTAGCCTGTTTGCATTAGGCTCTGGGATTTGTTTTCCTGATGGATTACTCCAGTGAATCCTGGCATAAACACCACCAGCTACCCACTGAGGTGCTCTGCAGGAGAGAAACATGGGCTGGGGGGATTTCAGTTAACTAAAACTGGCATTAAATTAATGCCACAGTGAAAATGCTGAAAATAAACCCCTGTACTGCTGAATTCTCATGTAGCAGAATCACTCTTCAAGAAGGTTCTAATGCTGACACCTTTGGGGGTAAAATGATAGGAGGGAGAAGAGATCTCAAAACAAGTTCCTTACATACACACACACACACGTGTGTAAAATGCAACTCAAATGTATCTAGGATGTACAGACATCAAATGCAGTTTGTTACTTCCATGTGTATTTTACAAATAAAAAGGCAAATTCTGAATTTGGTTTCTGAAGTTTTTGTATATGTTTTCTAAAATTTCATTGCCAAAATTAAGTGGGCATTAAGAAATGATCTGAAAATCAAGGGTCTCCCAAGAAGAAACCCTCAGACACTGCTGTGTGCAATGCAGGAATGTGCACTTCTCCGTGCCACTAAAAACTTCATAGCTTGATATTTTTATGGTCCACTTTAGTTAAAAAGCTCTCATTTTTAATGCTGGAAATCTTCAAGTAACAGCACTGAAATTGGTTTGCCTCGTTAGGGTGATTATGCAGTTGTAACGATTTAATTTCGGGTTTTGAGGGGTATTATAGCTGAGCAAGGCAGGTCTGGAGAGCAGCTTTTAAATTCCTATTAAATTCCTGCAGGTGTGCTGGATTCAGGGAACATCCCTGGCATTAACACAGACACAGAAAGGAGGACTGTGTTTCCAAAGATCTTAAGAGGCCTTGAAGGTCAGATGAAAAATTGAACAAACAGACACGCTGTTAAAATTATCTCCTGATCTTCTTCAAATATTGAGCTTTTTTTCTTCAGAATCTTTATTTAGTCTTTTAAATTAACCTCATCGTAATAAAGATGATAGGGTAGAGAAATGCTGAAATACAAGGTGAAAGACATTGGCTTTTTAATTAAGGAAAGTGTGTGCTTACTTTGCTGAAGGTTTGAGTCTGTCTGGTGAACACCAGCCTGTGATGGACTCAAGAGAGGGAGTTTTTGTGCTGTGAATTAACAGAAAATGTGAGCTCTGCGTTGGGCCCATTCAGTGATTTGCTGAGCTGCTGAAACCTGAGTGTGCCTGGATGCCAAATTCTGCTTGTTTGTGCAAATTTGGGTCAAGATTTATGAAAACAAGTGCCACAACTTATATTTAAATAATATACTCATTTTCTAATGAATGTTTACAACTTTGGCAGTGACCCCCCCACAGTTTTATCTCCACAAGCAGATGAAGCTGCAATGGGAGCAGTTAAATGGTTCAAATAGGGCCAATATTCTTTATAAATTTACTGGATTGAATTGTGTATAATCTCATCTTTTACCAAAACTGGGGTGCACAGAGATAGCACCAACTGTAATGGAACCTCCCTTTTCAAGTATACCCTTGGACACAAACACAGGCAGGAGGAAATTGAATCTTGGAGGTCATAAGTTTGTGGGCTTAAAAGTAAATAAAATGCACTGAAGATCCCACTTTAAAGAAAAGTTGTTTTTCAGTCTAGGTTCCTGTCTTCCACTGCACTTAAGAAATTTTTAACATGGTTCACACAGGTCAATCTCTACTGAGCATTAAAGTTATTTCTTAAGTGAAAAAAACTCCACTTAGAATGAGTCAGCAGGACTGCACTCTGCACTTGCATTAGCAGGGATTTTTATTTTGGGGAAATGTTTGGAGTGTTGCCTCCTATTTTAGACACCCAAACTTGCAGAGCTGGGCCATGCTTTTTCACAGCTGCCATGGGTAATAAAGGTTGGATTTTTCTCCTGGCTTCTGAGAGAAACCTCCCTGTTACTGAGCAGCTGTTGCTGAGAGATGGTTTATGTTCTTTTTTTGTTGGATTATGCAATTGTCCTGCTTCTGACACAACTGCAGCATCATCCCACTGACTGTCAACACAGAACTGCAGGCAACTCTGGGGAGGCAAAGGCAGAGAAATCCCTTCTTCAGGGGGCAAAATGGAATCTGCTTCCTACCTTGTGACATCAGACTGTGCTTGGGTTTAAGGCATTCTAAGAATTTCTCTCCCTGTTTCGTCATTGCTGGCATTTATTGATGATGCCCAAAGCTGGAATCTCTCATTGAGGTGTTGAATGGATGTAGAGAGGGAGAGTTCTGGAGGTGAAATGGAGCTCTGTGTGTGCTGGTAACCCACAGCAAACCCCAGGATGCTCAGCTATAAATGGATGTGGTAATTAATGACACGGTTACAACCCCCTGTTAATTTGTTTTGTTTACTTCCTCAGAATTATTACCATAAAAAAGGCTCATCAGGTCTGGGCAAAGAGCAAGTGGCTGGGAGGTGAATTCTGTTCTCCTGACATCTCTCCCATCTTCCTCCCTCCTGAGTACCCAAGCTCCTGGCTGTGACAAAGCTACAGTGGCTGCTGAGGACACCAGGAAATCTGGATATCATCCCAAAAAAATCACCATAACTGGTATCCTAACTGGAATCCCTAACTGCACATATCCTCCCTAGAAGAGGATATTGTTCCTTGCCCAAGGGATATGAGTGAAAAAACAAGTGATCTACAGTGGGAAGGGAAAAGCTTCTTAAAAATATTAATCTGTCTAAACAGTGGCTACAAGGGTGTGGGCTTTGTCTTTTGTCCCTCTTAGCTGTAAAAAAGGCAGATATTATGACAGCAGTTGTTTATTTTCCAGGAGGGTAGTGTGGCTTAAGACAGTCAGGGATGCACTCCCCAGGACAAAATAGGATCCTCTGGAACTTAATTATCTGTCTGGTTGGCCATTCTTCAAAAAAACAGCCATATTGTACCAATATTTCAAATACTACAGAGACCTGGCAGTTTAAACTCTGGACTGGAATGGAAACTTTATGGAGAAAGTGAGCCAAACGACTGGAGAAAAAAGCAATTTTGCTGTTTCTGTCTTGTGCCTCTCTCTAGGCAGTGATGAATCCCTGGGGCCTTCACCTCTTGAAGGATACCAGAGACATTGGGAGTATAAAAGAAAACACGGGTGAGCAAACAGCAAAAGAAGAACATTCTGAATCAGAATCAGAGCCTCTGACCTCTGGTGCTGGCAAAGGAGGCTGGACCTGGGACTGAACTTAGGGAAACTGCAACCACTGAGCTCCTGCTGTAGTGATGTTCTCACAGTTTTTGGGTAATTTCTTGGGCTGGTTTGGACATGAAGATTGATTTGCTTTCTTCTCAGAGAGCCTGAGGCTGCAGTAGATGCTTTTTTGGGTCCAAATTGTCCTCCAGAACACAACTGAGTTCAATCTTTTACTCAGTGAAACAGGTCGTGTTTCAAGCGAAGTCTCGCCCTTTGTAGGGCCTTGGATTTCTCATCCTGGGTTTTGTATATTGGGATGGGAATTTAACAGCACAGAACAGAGGCTTGAAATAACCCCACAGCTGGATCACTCCTCCTGAGCTGACTGCAGTGGTTCCACTCCAGCCCATGGGTGAATTCTCCTCTGTGTGTTCCCTCACGAGAGGAACTGACTCCTTTATTCCCTCAGAGTCCGGCCTTGCTCGTGCATGGATGGAGCCCTGCTCATGTGTCGCTGTAGGACACGAGAGCACACACGTGTGAACACATCAGCAGAAGGTGAGCAAAAGAAGGAAGTTTATTTTCTGACTCCACTACTTATAGTTTTACAAAAGTGACAGTGGATTGGAGGGTGAAAGGGCCACCTCTCCAATGACACTGGAGAAGTTACCCATCCATCAACTTTCTCCTCCTCTACAAAGGAATGCAAAACAACTGAGTTGTTTATAGAAAATGTGTGGGAAAGTTTGCAACTAGAATGAAAACATCAGAAGGCTAAAAGATTTCTAAAAATCAGGGCAACACTCATGCAGATCCACTAAAAAATGATCCTCTCTGGGTGGGAAAACCTTCCATGCTTGGAATGGGCTGCCCAGGGAGGTCTGGAGTGCCCATCCCTGGAGGTGCCCAAGGAAGGCCTGGACGTGGCACTCGGTGCTCTGGGATGGGTCACAAGGTGGGGATGGGGCACAGCTGGACTCGAGGATCCTGGAGGTTTTTCCAACCTCAGTGATTCCATGATTTTGTGAAAACCACTTCTTGGGAGGTGAAGAGCCAGTGAAACAGCTTGTGGGTCAGCTCTGAGGGTTGCAAACAAAAAAGAATGATCAGCACACAGAAATGAGAGACATTTTTTCTTTTTAGAAAAGCCCCAGCACAAGAGAAATTTGTTGCAGATAGGAACCCCAGGTTTGTTTGTGCACATAGTTTTTTGTACAACACATTTCAGCCTTCACACACAGTTCTGTGACAGCCCTGTCCTTATTTGTCACACACTGTGTAATAGCACGTCCCACAGAGATCTGCCCATTCTGTCTGATGGATAGCAAGCCCAGATTGCTCCATTTCCTGCACCAAAGCTCTTACAAGAGCACCATAAAGCTGTAATGCTCCTGAGGGGTACCTGCAACAAAGGTGAAGATGCAGATGAAAGCTGAAGAGAAGTATGAGAGGCTATATGAGCAAATTTTGGATAAATGGCCATTAATGTGCACTCTGGATATCCTGGCTGCCCAGACTCGGTGTATTGGGAGCAGCTCCACTGCCAACAGTGCAACAGCTGCTGCAAGAAGAGCTTAACTGGGAGAAAAAAAAGTTTCTGTGGTTCTATTCCTTGTAATTTTCACTGTGAAACACCTTTGAAACAAGGAAGAATCACTTCTGCTCTCTGTCCTTCCTGAAAATACTCTTTCTTCCTGAAAACATATATCAGGAGTAAGATAAAATCACTCAGTCAACACAAATAATGTCCATTTGAAAAGGGAATAGTGTTTGCTGTGTTTTATAATATCCCAGCTGAGACAGGAAAAAGATAGGAAGCTGCAGGAATATATCCTGTATTACATAAAAGAACCACGAGATTAAAGCTGACTGTGATCTTGTTTGCTCGAGATTTAAATTGATGTCTCTCACAGATATCAGGGGCCTTAACCAGCATTTACAGTGGCAGAGAGGAATATTCAGTCAAAAAAGCTGAAGTCTGATGTGTTAAAGAGAAAAACTAAAAGCCCTTCAATGTTTCTGCAGCATGATAGTGTTTCCAATAGATCTTGACAAGTTATTTATTCAATTTGTGCCTCAATTTCCCAGCAGTAAACTGAAAATAAAACTTCTGTGAGTGCCCCAGTGCTACTGAAAAACTCAATTCTTGTGGAAGTATTTGAGGATCCAAATGAGAGGCACTAAAAAGAGCTTTTTTTATTGACATTCTCTGCATGCAACATCAAGATATCAGTATTTCTCTTCCCCTGTGCTAGTTAGAGAGAAATATTTGGACATCTTTTCCCACTTAAGCACATTTAGAGCTCTCTGAAGGGCCCCACTGTCTCCAGTGACCAACTGCAATGACATGGAGTTGCCCACTGGCATTTCCAGAAGCACCAGTGAAAATCAATTGTTGGATTTAGCTGCAGCATTGTCAGTAAATAGACCTTCTGATCCAATTTCAAGGTCAGTGCACATCAAGCTTAATTAAAATGGTGTGGTGTGTTACCCATTGTTATTGAATGATTTTAAATATTCAAGGGGGCTCTGAGGGCTCTGGAATTCACTGGAGAGAGAGAGAAAAATGGGATGAAGACTAAGGGCACCTAAAGAGCTCTTATTTCTGTTTCCATTTCTTATTCATAAGTTGCTAGGAATGATTTACCCAGAGACTTTCTTGATTAGGTTAAACTGGCTAAAACCAGCATTGTCACTGAAAGAATGATCCCCTTTTTCCCTCCAAGGCATTTCTTCCTGCAAGTGTGGACTTGGGAAGCCTGGCCTAAGCTAAAGCAAAATGAGAAACATAAATCCTGCACTTTAACTTCGTGTTAAGTGTGTAATTGCTTGAATTTTCTACAAAATATCCAGATTGATTTTCATCTCTGCACAATTTTAAGCCATGCAAACATGTTAAATTTAGTAAAAACTACTTATTTTCATGTGTAGAAGAGAGATCAACATCTGCAGTCACTGTGTGATTTAATTACAGGAGAACTGGGATTTATTTTTTTTTTTAGTTATTCTATTCAATGACTTCCTGAAGCACATAAAACAGAAAGTACCAGGAAGGTATCAATTAAGGTGAAAGACACAGTGGGAGTCAGTTCTCTTCTCCCACCTCTTTTACACCCACTGAACTCAAGACTAATCTGAGTCTCCCTCCTTTCCCTTTGCTCCCACTGCCTCCTGAGAGATCTGGGCTTGGCCTTTTATCTGACTCACTTGAACTGGATGGGATATGACATAATTTAAGTAATTTTTTGGCCCACTGGGACTCACTTTTCCCATCCACTGGCTCCGTTTGCAAGGGCAGAATTCCACCCACTGTGCTGGCTTTCCCTGTGCCAGCACGTCAAAAACGTTCAGAAGGCAGCATTATTCCTTTTCCTAATTAATAAGAATATGAGCAACTCTTCCTCTGTGAAATATTCATTGAGAATTTGCTAATAAATATTCATCAGTGTTAACAAATAATTTTTTTCCTTGCTTACAACAGTGACAGTTAAGGAAATGAGAATACACACACAGAGAGCTGTGCTGTATTACAAACCACTGCTATTATGACATGCTGCAAATCTAATTTATTTCAGGAGCCTTGAACACAGATCATGGCAGTAAAATGTCTCCTTTATACACATCAGTTGTTGTTTGTGGCACAACAGCACTTCCATGTTTTAATAACATAACTACTCCCTTGAACTGTGCTTATTTCCTCAGTGGTGGATCACACATTTATAGCAGCAGATGAAATGCTTCCAGTGACATTTTAGTGCTGGAAATCAGAGCATTTATACCTGGTGTAGACTCAAAGTTGCCTCCATTTTCTACAGCATCTTAATACTAGGACAGATTTTCACTGGGAAAAATAAAAAGTTTTATTTTAAATGGTAACTGCATGAGATGCTGACTGAAACCATGAATAGTTCAGATTATTTTCCTTGCTCTCTTGCCAATAGAGCCAAATGGATGATGACCATTCTGAGGCTCTCACACAGCTGATTTCTGGGCTGTTCACCAAGCCCAGCCCCACTTTGCTGCCCTGAATTCAGGGGATTCACTCCAGTCCTGTTTGGCAGTGGCTCCCCAGCCTCTCCTGGGGTCAGACTGGGACATTCTCCTCCTTCTATCTTTGCACCTCTTCAAAGAGCTCCTACCACTTCTTTTCCAATGGGAAAGGCTGAGGGAACTGGGGTTGTTCAGCCTGGGGAGGAGGAGGCTTTGGGATCACTGAATTGTGGCCTTTCAGGGCTTGAAGGAGCTACAGGAAAGATGGGGAAAGATTCTTTACAAGGGTCTGGAGTGACAGGACAAGGGGGAACGGCTTCAATTGACACAGATTAGGTTCAAATTGGATTTGAGGGAGAAATTCTTCCCTGTGAGGGTGGTAAGGCCCTGGCACAGCTTTCCCAGGGGAGATAAAGTGCTTATTTTGCTACAGATGTCAAGGAAATTGAGAGATTAAAATGACTGCATTTGAAAAAGTGCAGAGAGGTGTGGCCCCAGGCTCGGCCTGAGTGAGAGGTTGTGTGAGCTGCTTTTCATCTCTTGGGGCCAAATCTGGGATTTTATGTACCCCCTAACAAAATGAGATGACAACTGCTGTGGAGAAGGTCCAGGACAAAGAATCTGCAGCCCCCAGTTAAGGAGAGGTTTTTCACCAGCTTGTAGGTACTCAGGAGGTTTGGTGAGGATGGAAGAGCTCCTGAGAGGGAGTGGGTCCAGAGCTATTCAGGGAAGCATTAAGCTGATGTGACAAATGAGGCACAGAGGGAAAAGTGTGCTCAAGTGAAGAGAGAATCACTCACCAGCAGGTCTGAAAGGGAATGTCTTCACAGGAGAGTAATTAATCTTATTTGGGAATTTCACAGAGAGCTCGTAGGAGGGCTGTGAGTAGAGCAAAAGGAGCAGTTCAGAGTGGCTTTGTACACTGGCTGCTTTCACATGGGCCATGCAGCTCTCTTAGGGAGCATGAAGGAATATCTGGATTTTATCCCCATCTTCTCTGAGCTCCCGTCAAGGAGCACACCAAAGGCATCCCCAGGAGCAGAACTGGTGACATCCAAATGTAAATAAGCAATCCCAAATGTAAAAGCTTTGCTCTGGGGTTCATTACCTCAGCAGATTAATTTTAAGTGTCTGACAAATGAATCATCAGATGAAGCTGAGGCAATTACCTGCCTTAGCAGGCAATTATTTCCTACACCTTGGGCTTTCTGGCATTCACTGGAGGGTCATTCCTGAGCTACAGAGAGATGCCACCTCTGCTGCCACCGTGGCTGTGGGCACTGCCCTCCAGACCCACGGCTGCAAATCGGTGTGGCAAAGGATTTGCCACTTGGAGAGTCTGAAATTGCCACCTGCAGGGTCTTCCTCAGCAAATCAGCCACAAAAGGCTGGTGGAATCATCACCAGGGGAGTTGCTGCAGAGGGGAGCCACATCCACGGCTTATAGCTGAGATCTTCAGACTGATTGATCTGCAGGTGAAGCATGGCCAAAATAGATCAATAAACCAAATTCAGAGTGGTATTTTGAAGACTGGAATTCACTATGGTGTTCTGTGGGATGGGCCATGCTCTTTGCAACAGGTCTGTGAATTCTAGGGGGAGGAAAGAGCTGAAGATAAACTTTGGCTTCTATTGATGGGAGGGAATAACTGCATTAGGAGAGGAAGAGGAAAAGAAGGGGAGGCAGTTAAAAATTTCAGCTTGAGTTGTCTCTTGTTCAGTGTTCCTGTCTTTGCTGGGGTTTGAGCTTCAGGATGAACAGTATTTCTCAGTTAACCTCCCCCACCAAACTGCACCTGGCAGAGAGCATAAAATAAATCAATAAAACCCCAGAAAGATCTTTGAAGCCATCACCACACCCCTTAAATAAATGGCTCAGAAAACTTCAGGCTCTGCCACTGTGTTTTCTTCACATCAGTGGCTGGAGGTTGCAGAGGATGTTGTGTGTCTGGCTGGAGCCTTCCCTGTCTAGAGCTGGAGGCAGAAGATGCTGAAGACGGGAGGATGGCTCTGGTGTTAATCACAGAATTATGGACATGCCATCCCTTCTCCTCCAGCCCCCACCAAGACTGCAGGTGCTTTCAACCAGCTGCCCCAGCACAGCCTGAGAGGGGGTTGGTTGCCAGGGAAGGAGCAGGAGGCACCTCCAGACCTGGTGCTCAAAGCTGGGGAGGGCCCTGTACCAGAATTTGTGCAAAAGTGCCACATGGTCGATCTGGCAGCACCAATCCATGTGGTGGTGGGAAGAGGTGGCTTTTCCCAGATTTCTGTGGAGATGTGTGTGATGAACCCCGCAGTGTGAGTCCTGTTCTGAGGGCCAGCAGCCCTGTGGAGGTGTTCAGGAGCCAAACAAAGCAAGGCAGATACCATCAAAGAGAGAAGCCTCAGTTTACAGGGAGCTGTTGAGTCAATAAAGCCATTCCCCTCACCCCCTGCTTCCCACGTACTTAGCCAGCACCAGCTGTGGCCCAATTAAACTCAACTGCTTACAGAAATGGATCTGCTGCAGACAGGCACACAATGGATTATGATTGTAATCACTTAAGAGGTCACAGCAGCTCAGTGCTTGTGTTTTCTGATTTCTGGGTGAGACGCAGCACCGAAGTTCTGACCCTCTTTGAGTAGCTACAGACCTTCCAGCCCCTTGTTGTTTGTTAGGAGGGTGAAATGCAGCTCGTGGTGTCAGCAGGCACACACTGACATCTGTGGGTGCTGCCACCAGCCAAGGAGGAGCAACAGACAGTGGGAGTCCTACCTGCAATATCAACCTAACTCCAGGCTGTGAACTCCAGAGAAATGGAAATACCTCTGTGCAGATGGGAAAAGAACCTGCAAACGCAGAGGTCCTGCAAGGTAAAACACTCACAGTGGCTTGATGTAGGGTCTGACAAGCCCCTGTCCTGGCAGGAAGCCCTTGTTTAGATAAAGGGAACTGCAGCACCTCCAGACGGGCCCCTGCCCTGGCAGGGAGGCCTGGAGATAAGGAGGTTGCACAATCTCCCTCCAGGCCCCTCTTGGGGAAACACCAAGCCTAAAAAGGCTACGGCGAGAAAAGACAGACCCCTGATCCTCTAGGAAACTCTATGTAAAATACCCAAATACCCATTGGTTTCTCACCCTTGCACACCCACCTCTGTACCCCCATAAAAGAGACCCCTCTGCCCCAAGTCGGGGAGGATCCGTCTCTGGTCACCCCTTTGTGGGAGATGGAAGAACAAAGCTCCTTCTGCGGCACCACCAGCAGGGCCTCTCCTCTCTCTGTGCGGGCCTGGCCCTGGGGGTTTGCCTTGCAGAGCAGAGCTGAAATCACTGCTGGATCCCTGAGAGCTGATGGCTGCTGAGCCAGGCACCTCTGCAGGCACCCCCGGCCGAGGGCTGAGAGAAGCCACGGCCCCCTGGGAGACGGTTCCTGACGGGATCCCCTCTGCAGAGGGTTCCTGACGGGATCACCTCTGGGTGGTTCCTCACGGGATCACCTCTGCAGAGGGTTCCTGACGGGATCACC
>JACBWW010000029.1:3003605-3022161 GCA_020086605.1 Lanius collurio | reverse complement strand
AGCATTAGCCCTGACTCACTTGGGACTGGAGGTACCTTGACTGTAATTGTTACTATATTAGCAAGCAAATATTAAGTTAATATAAATGAAACAGTCTACCATAATTTGGCTTAATTATTCAGAGAGAAGTCTAGCATAGAGGATAAATAGCTTTAAAATTGCTAAATAATTTGACTCCCCATATAATTGCCTGTGCAATTTGTGTTAATTGCATGTCAAGTACAGGTTTTCAAATATTAATCAATGCTTATTTATATTATTAATTAACATTCTTACATTACATTTGAATAATCTTGCAATGGCGCAGTTACCAAAAGACAAATTTCTAGTCTTGTTCTTTTTTTCCTCTCCCAATCTGCAAAAAATCTTTCAAACCCACCTCCGAGTCCCACACCCCTGCTAAGACCTACATGATTTCACTCCATATTTTCTCTTTCACCGAGATTTGCCACTGTGACCCCTCCATCAGGGATCAAATCCTGGGTGAAACAAGCTGGGCAAGACTCTCTGGGAAACTCTTCAGTGCCCTGAGGAGGGGACTTATTGCAAAACTTCCTCATTTATCCCCTGTCAGCTTTTCCTTGTGAGCCTCCCCTGAGCTCCCCATGGCCTTGTCCAGCTGGGGAAGCACAAATCAATTCTAAGTCACAGCAGACCTTTACCTGTTACTGGAGAACATAAAATTACTGAAGGGGTTTCACATAAAAATTTGGAGGAACAGCACAATAACTGCCTTATAAATGAGGATTCCCACCCCAGTGCTCTGCCCACAGCTGAAAATTTGGAGTCCTTTATGATATCCCAAAATGCTGGAGGAAAACTCTCCCTTATTTCTATTGCTGTTTCAAAAAGCACCCCCCAGCTTTTGCAGATTTTGTTGCTTGGATTCCTCTCTGAGCTCTGTGTCTAATCACAGAAGCTGAGAAAAATCAGTGAATTAAATCAGTAAAACCTGTAACTATGGGGTGGCTCTAAAGGGACTTTTTCCTCTTCTTTCAAAAGCTACTTACTTTTTGCCCCTTTAGGGTGTAAAAGGGGCTCCCTCATTGGCTCCATGATAATCTTTCAATCCTCTCCTGAAATAAGAAATCCTGTTTGTTCTATTTGTCAAGGCTCTGCTGCTCTCAACAGCTGGAGAGCTTCTTAGAACTTCTTTTCATATTCTTTCTTTTTTTATCTTTTCCCATGCAGCAGGGAGGATTTTTCACCCAAGTCTGTCACCTAAACTTTTTGCAACAGATTAACCTCCCAAAAATATTTAGAAATAAACCAGCTCCCTCTTAAATAGGGGAAATAAAAGGAAGTGGATTGATGGATTCTGTTCTGAAGACAACATCTTTGTTATTTTCTAAAATAACAAAGTGGTGTTATTTCATAAGAAATACAATGCCTTTGCTGTCAAGGTTGGAATTTGTACAAATGCATAAGGAATACAAATTCTTATTTTTCTATTCCAAAGACAAATGAAGGCAGGCCAATTAATTTCCCTCATTAAGGGAAAACAGCAATGCAAAACCATTAAGCAAATTAATAAATTGTAATTAGCCACATCCAACAATCTGTGTCCTTCTGGCTGAAAACAAAGAGCTTTCTTTTCCTTGCACAATGTGATTTGAAATATTCTGCCTTTTCTAATATCTTGGATCCTCTTTTGTAATGGAAATGAATTGTTTCATTCTATTCAGTTTGGAGTAAATAATATCCTGGTGCAGGGTCTGGCTGGGAAGCTGCAGAGAGCTCAGTCTGTGAGGGACTGATGGACAGAGGAGTGCTCGTGGGCCACTGCTGGTGCAGAGTCTGAGAGAAAAACCACTGAATTTGCACCATTTTTACCCTCATGCACATTTTAAACAGTCTTTTATCACCCAGGTCAATGAGGAAATGCACTGGGATATTGCACTCTTTTTTTGTTTAATTGCATGTTTTAAATATGCATTAAAAGTGTCTCTTCTTGTTCCTAACAACCCATTTCCAATGGATTATTTTAATCACAGCCAAACCTTCCTAAATATCTTAAAAGGGAGAACAAGAGCCATTCTCTGGTTCCATGTTAAAAATGCCCTCCAATCAACAAATAAGTGAGCAAGGTACACACCCAAAAAAAGAAGTGTGCTCTGTGTGAGTTAAACCTGCTGAAAGTCATAATCTAAATTTCCTGTTTCTGTTGTGAGTTTCACAATAGTACAGGAAATATTGATAAATGAACTCCTGAGGTACATTAAGAAGGAGCAATGGCTGCAGGACTCCTGAATATACTAAGTTTATACTAATACTGTGTTATATATAGTGTAATAGATATGATCTAAAGCCATGTTTGATCATTAAGGGAAATTAACCTGAATTATAAATTATAGAATTGCGGAATCACAGAATGGTTTGGGTTGGAAGGGACCTTAAAGCCCATCCCATTCCACCCCTGCCATGGCAGGGACACCTTCCACTGTCCCAGGCTGCTCCAAGCCCCGTCCAGCCTGGCCTTGGACACTTCCAGGGATCCAGGGGCAGCCACAGCTGCTCTGGAAAACCCATTCCAGTGCCTCACCACCCTCACAGTAAAGAATTTTTCACAAATATCTAATTTAAACCTTCTCTCTTTCCATTTGAACTCATTCCTCCTTGTCCTCTCACTACCTGCTCTTGTAAACATTTCCCACATTAATATATTGCTGTATTTTAAGGGATCCCTTCTGGCAAAGGGAGGATTTTCACCTCCTCACAGGCCAAGGAGAAGGGATTTTTTTACCACAACAGAGGCAGCAAGGGAAGAATTCCTCACCAGTGCTTGGCACTGCTCATCTCCTCCCAGAAATAGGAGGCTCCACCCAAAGCTCGCTGAAATCTTTAAGGATTGTATAGAAATATTTATGGATCACAGAAATATTTATGGTTGGGGCTGTAAAGAGAAGATCAAAGGCCTAAAGGAACTTCTCTGAGGAAAGTTTGAAAGAATAAAGGACTGGGTAATCTCCACTTGGTCCTCAAGCTGCTGGACCCTCCTGGGGGATCTGCAGTGCAGACAGAAAAGCCATTTGGAGAGAATTGAGTGAAGATGAACCCTATAGCCAGAGCATGGAATTACTTCTTGAAAATAATGAGAATCATTTTGCAGAAGTACAAGCCTGTACTGGAGATTGATGATAATATTTTTTTCCCCAAATTACAGTAAGTGAAAGGGCCAATGGATACAGAAATGCATTTTAAAGATCCAAAAGCTTTAGCAGAATTGAGTTGCCTCTGCAGATGTCAAGTGTTATTTCTGCCTAATTTACAGCTTGACTTTAAATGCACAAAAGGCAGTGTGATTTCATTACAGCAAGTAATGAAACCAATGCTTTTTCAGACATCAATATTGTTTAGAAAGAAATCTCAGTGGATTAGCTGAAGAATGGAGATTAAATTAGTTGGAAAAATAGCTAAGAAATTGAGAAGTTGATTCTCCTGTGCTGGGTCTATACAGGAGTATCACACCAAAAAAAAATTGCCTTCCTTGCAAAGAACAAAATGCAAATAATATTCCCAAAGTCACACAAAATACCTGGCTTCTCCTGAATATATTTTACCAACCTTGGCACTTCTCCAGTTATTTGCATTTCTGTACTCTCTCCTCTATACTTCCAGGATCCAACAAGGACTGGAAATAAAATATCCAAGGACAGAAGAGAAAGGAGGATAAGAAAGGGGCGGGGGGAAAAGGAAACAAACCTTGTGATAAATCATCTTTAAGGACATCAAAGCAAACCTTGCAAATCCAGGAGCTTCAGATGGTTCATATTAGAGACAAATAAAAAACCCATTCATTGCCCAATTGTGTTTTCAGAGAAGACAGTGCCTCCATCAAAACTGCTCTGTTTTTATTAATTGATTGAATCCATGTTTATATTGTTGGAATTGAAATCCAATTTAAGGCCCTATTTTGGATGTGGGAGTAACTGAAATCAAGCTTTGCTCCACGATGCCAGTTTTACAGTGATATAAACGTTGGAGTCAATGATCTTGGAGGACTTTTTCTTTAATACTTCTCTGATAAACATTCAGAGAAACTGCAGTACAAGGCTGAGTCTCCACCAAGTTATCTCTTCAATCACCTCCGTGGTGGGACTGAGTTCTTTTAAAGGGCTGCCTTATTTTGGGTTTAAACAGGGCTGAATCCCTGGCTTGCAAAATGCCTTCTAAGGGCAGCTCCTGTGCAGATGTTTTGTAAACTGTGCCTCTCCTCGCTGCAGAGTGAATAGGGCTGGATGGGTTTGCTGAGCAGAAAAGATCAGGACACATAAAGGAACCAGTGACAGAAAATGCAAATGTCAGGGAGCAAAAATACCTCCCAAATGAGTCATCACAAGCAAAAAGTGATGCTGAGAGATCAGGGAATGTCTAAGAGAGAAAAACATCAAGGACAGAGCTTTACCACACCTGGAGAAATGAATTTATACCTACACAAGACTAAAGTTTCTGCTTTTAAGCAAGTCCCACCACTTCTCCTTTAAATTTACTTCACTCTCCAATAAAACTCAGCATTAGAAACTTGGGAAGTCTTGTGGGAAGACAAACTGAGTTATAATTAAGTTTGTGGTGTGAAAACACCAGTTTGGATGCTCACCTGTGCTGCCTCTGCAGCAGGAGGTCAATGAAGCTGGTACACAGCACTAAAAATCATAAACACAAACATAACAATGTCTCCTGACTGTGCTTCCCCAGAAACTGCTGGAGTGGGGGTTAAGGTTGGATGGGAGTTTTGTGCATTACTTGAGGCTAATTTTACAGCCTTTAAATACTAATTTACTTTCCATGGCCACAAAACAGATGAAACCCTATTTTTCCTCCATAAGAGTTTGAAGATCCTGCCTGTTCACCTTAAATGCTCAGTGTCCAGGAGTCTCAGCCTCCACAATTTTGGCTTCAAGTTGCACTGAAGCACCTTTGTACAGCAATGGCAACAAAAAGCAGCATTCAGAGAATCACAGAATCCTTTAGATTGGAAAAGACCTCTAAGACCATCAAATTAAAGTGATCATTACTAATTAAAGTGGGAATACACAAAGTTACTCTCCCCAAACCCTCAGTTATACACAGACCAGGCAGCCCAAACCCAGGGTGTCCAGCACTGGGGTGAGCAGTGAGTTATTCCTTGGCACTGTGGGGTTTTTTTTTCCATCTAGAAAGGCAGGTGAGGATCAGCAGTGCCCTTTGAGTGGCCCTCAGCAGCACTGGGAGCCCAGGGAAAGCTGTGATTGAGGACATTCCCTCCTTGTTCCCACCCATCCTGGCACACTGGGAAGCTGAGGAGTAGGACAGAGCAGCCCCCAGCCCCCCATGGTGTCACCCTGATTTTTAGAAATCTTTTAGCCTTCTGATGTTTTCATTCTAGTTGCAAACTTTCCCACACATTTTCTATAAACAACTCAGTTGTTTTGCATTCCTTCGTAGAGGTGGAGAAAGTTGATGGATTGGTAACTCGTCCAGTGTCATTGGAGAGGTGGCCCTTTCACCCTCCAATCCACTGTCACTTTTGTAAAACTATAAGTAGTGGAGTCAGAAAATAAACTTCCCTCTTTTGCTCACCTTCTGCTGATGTGTTCACGTGTGTGCTCTCGTGTCCTACAGTGACACCATGGGATCCACACCTTCCTTTCCTTCTCTTTTGCTCAACAGCAGCTTCTCATTTTCATTGTTAGAAGGGAGATTTGTGCAGGCAGATCCATTCCCCCAGCCAAAATCAACTCCTTACCATTAAACCAACAAAAATGAGGGCAGCCTCTGCCGTAGGCTTGTTTTGGACTCTGCATTCAAAGTCGGGGCTTAAATCAACAGTGAAATAAAAGGGCAGGACTGATGGTCCTTTATAAGCCTTTATTAAAAGTGATCAGCTCGGGTGGGGGCCCTGCCCAGCTTCGTTGCCCCAGCTTCGACTTGGAGGAGGAGGAACTTCGGCTCTGCCACTCCCTGTGATAGAGCCGGGCCCTCGAGTGTTCCTCACGGGCCGTGGCTGTGCACGAAGGTGGATACGGAGGGGAGGGTCTAAGCCCTCTGTCCTCAGGGTAGTGGTACTGGTGGAGATTCTTATCAGGGTGACTATTTGAAGAGACTTAAAAGCTGGCTAGGTAGTAGTTCCTGATAGAGTAACCTGGTTCATTTTTCTTAAAAGTTTGTTGGCTCGTTTTTAAATTATTATTTTCTAGGGTTTTTTTTATTCCCAAGGGTCTTTTCGGCCCTAGTTTGCATATTCTACTCTTCGGGCAGGCCTCCTCCCAAAGGGGTAAGGAGGGGAAGGCGTAAATTCCTGCATTGGAATGCAAGCCCTGATAAGAGGTTGGGTTTTTTACAACTAAGTGGGGGGGGAGGTTTTTTTTATTTTAACAGCAAGAGAAATTCCAACACTTGGGCTACAAAGCTACAATGAAGTACAAAATTACATTCAAGTAACAAAGCTACAATGAAGTACAAAATAAATGGATAATTGTTAAATCGATAATCTGGTCCCTTATTTATAACAAACAGCTGAGGGAGCAAAGCCCCTTCCCTCAGTTCCCAGCGTGTTCCAGGTCCGGATTTCCCTCCTGGTTTGTGGGCTCAGAGGCAGCAGAGCCCTGCTGGGGCTTTCAGCTGCAGCACCCAGACCCACCCACTTTCCCACTCCAAACAATGGCTGCCCAACAGCCCTTTCATTTCCAGAACTTTCCTTTTGCCCACAGGCTCTCCCCTGGAAGTGCTGGGGCCTTTTCTTATTTCTCATAATTACCAGCACAGAACCACAATGGTAAGAGGTTGGAGTTTATTAATTAGCTCCTTTGCACGTGGAAGAGAAGGCTGAAAACAGCAAGCTTTTATTTATAATTTTTTTTTAAAGAAATACCCAAGAAACAACCTGCAATTAGAAATGAATATCAGTTCAATGCATTACCTAATTACCTGCTACAGTGCAAATGCAGTAACTGTGTATGATGAGGGGGTAAAAGGGAGAAAACCACACTCACATTTGTCAGGTAGCAAACCTCAACCTGTTGAAATATCTTTCCATCTCCCAGTTTCCTCTGGGATGTGGGTATTGAGGGAAAGAAGGGCTTTTCCCAGCCTGGACAAGACAGTGCAATCTGCTCAGGTACCAACCCAATAAATTACACTTGGCCTTCATGAGGCATCTGATGGCATCAGCCCCCTCTTCCCAAACCAGATGGAGGCTTTGCCACGAAGCCAAACAACTCCCTGACCCCTTGCACCTCTCCCAGACCTTACAAATGAAATTTTAAAAGAGTACCTTCAATTTTCTGAAAAGAGTCAGATCAAAGCTGGTGCAAACTGCTGGAAGTCACCACAGCTTCTCAGGCTTGGAGCTACGTGCTCGCAGGAGTCAAACCCCAGGAGCTGCTCCAGCCCTCCTGAAACAGCTCCAATGCAAGATTTATTAAAGAGCAAATGTGCTTTGTTGCCCCAGATAGTGATGAAGAAAAGGGGAGCTTATTTTGTCCTTTCTGCCTTTCCTTTCAAAGCCACACCAGTGACTGCACACCTGCTGAATATATTTTGAAGTTCCCACCAGCTCTGAAAATGTAATTTTTGATAATTTGCTGATTTTTACAGCTTGAATAATCCACTTTTATAAGACCAGTTCCCAATGTCTCTGTGTGTGTTCTTTGATCATCAGCTGCTACCTTTCACAATAATTTTTTTATCAAAACAAAATTCCTTTTTCCTATTGAAATCAGGATCCTCAGAGTTCAGTCTTCATAACTTAACTGCATTCCTGAACTTTTGTTCATGAGGACTTTTCAGCAACAATGCCACAGCAGCTGCCCAGTGGGTGGTCATGGAGGGAAAATTCATACAGGGTGGAGAGAAACTTCCAGTTTTAATTATTAACTCCTCTGTGGTAAAAACAGAGGAAAACTCTGGATTAATGGGATTTAGTATGGAAGAAGGGAGACCTGCTGAAACCCAGACAGAGCATCTACCAACTGTTTTGTTTCAAAGATGCTGATTCCTTACGGAGAACTTTGAAAACAAAGTACATTTGCAAAAATTCCAAATCCTCTCCAGCATCTGTTGGTATTTATCTTTGAGGAAAAAAATATAGGACATTGAGGAGGATATTCTTTTAACTATATTTGCTACATATGCAGAATCTGTAATCAGATTAAAAGGTTACAGAAAGAGCTGAAAGGCTCTGACCACAGCTGCCAGCTCCACAACTTGAGGAGAATCTTCTACTGTTTGAATATCTGATTCACATTTTTTGGTTGTTTGGTCTTGCCACGTTATTACTGATCTGTGGGTTTTACCTGAACCATCAGTAAACACTGGAACAGCTTCTAAAGGCACTTCCCTTAAAATGGGTTTTTAATGTCAATAAAAAAGCATCGGGTGCCATCAGATTTGTAACAACATCACCAGTGGAGTGATCACAGCACTGGTGTCCTGTGTGTCTGACATATCCATCAACATCTTTCCAGGGGTGGGAATAAAGTCCTGTGAGAGTATTCAATATTACTGCCTTGAAAATAAAGAAAAAAATGGTGTGTGAGGGTCACCTGGCCAAACTGAACATGTTTTGAACCCCACCCTTTCCCCTGTTATCAAGAAAACTGTTACTGATACAGTTAAGGATTACCTGTCATTAATAATGGGCACTCCAGAGGAGTGGAGTGGCATTAGAACACTGTGAAAATGCTGAATTCCCATAGCAAGATCCTTTGAAATATGGCCTTTAAGAAGGCTTTCCCATTCTCTGAGCCTGTTCAGCTGTGGTGCAGCCCTGGCATGGGCTGGCAGCAGCTCTGCCTTTGGGGAGCAGAGCCAAGGGACTCTTCTGGAGCCTCATCCCAGAATGTTGGTGGGTGGCAGCCTGGAGCACTCCCACAGTCATTCACAACTCACAAAAGCAGAACTGCTGGGTTGTTCCCCCTGTTCTACATCAGAGCTCAGTTCTGGGGTGTCTCCCCAAAGACAGAGCTTTTTTGGAAATGTTTGGACCTCAAAATTCCTGTCCGTGGCACTGGCAGGGGTGGGATTTCTCTCAGTTCTTGTTTCTGCAATAGGTTTTGGGCAGCCTGGAAGAGCAGCATGGACTGGCTTGGACAAGTCATGGAAAAGCTGCCGATCAGGAGCTGTCTGTCCAAGGATGGATGAAGATTCCCTGAGTTTGCAGCTGCAGAAGGGATTGGCTACAGCACAGCCTGGCACCTCCTGAGCAGCTGAAGGCCTGGAGATCCACAGGAATTTGTACAAGGAACAAGACAGCCTGGGCTGCCTGCTGTGAGACCCCAAATGTGACAGAAACAACACCAAATGTAGGGACAGAAAACTCCAGATGTGTCTGATTTGGGGAGCAAAACCAGCTGGAAAATCAGACTCTGAAAGGAGCCTCCCCCATCCTACCAACCAAGAAACTGGCACAAGTTGATGATTCTTCTGTATGAAACAAAAATAAACACTGCCTCTGTAGACCAACATTTCAGATTGCTCTTTGCCTTCTGGTTCAGCAGGCTCAGTCTCTCATTCTGTCTCATATCTATAATTAATGCACTTGGATTAAAGCATTACCCAGGAATTTAGTTTTTTAAGCCATGGAGCTCCTTCTTGCATTTAAGGCAGGAGTTCTTGAAAGAGAAACATTTCATACATTTTATCTGACTGAACCTGGAGAATCCTGCAGGCTCAGCTAAGATTTTTTCACCAACCCTGCTTATCTCTTTCTAACACCTCTAATTCTTAATTGTTTTCTAGAAGAACCTTCTTTGAGCATGCATGTCAAAGGAGGTGAACACAAGGGAACCTGAAAACCATCAGCAATCTGGCACATCTTTTAGAAAGATGGAAATGCTGCCTGTACAAACCGTGTCTGCTGCTGATCTGAGCCCCACCTGCAATCTGAGGCATCACACAACTGATAAAGACAACTTTACCATCAGCATTTCATAAAGGGAAGTTGCTGAATGCAGGCTGCAGGAGGGTGAATTCAGCTTTGTTTTGGCTGGGTTTAAACAGCAGAGCAGCACTGTGGGATAGGGGGTCGAGCATGAGCTTTTAGGTTTGAGATCCCATGCACAACATGCAGGTGCATTTTACACACCTGAAGTGCAGACACAGCTTTAGATTTGGTTTGAGTCATTGTAAGTTTAGTAGTGATGTCAGAATAACCCACAAACAGACACCTGGAAGTGGGTCTGAAGTATCCAATCTGAATTCTGCAGCTGGACCACCTGCCTGGCACCTTTTTGGGATGGATAACCACACTTACAGCTTTTCTAGCACCAAAAAGCTGAGTTAAGGGCTTGACACTAATTGTGAACAGCCTTTGGTAATTGTTGTACACATCATGCACAGCTCTGAGCCTTCATCCTGCCCTTCAACACATTCCTCAGGTGTAGCCAAGCTTTCCTGGATCTGGAACCAGAGGCACTGAAAGGAAACAAAATCCTTTTTGGGCTGGGGTTTGCTGGTGAAGGCCCGATTTTATTTCATATTTTAGGCTTGATTTCTCCCAGAGCCTCCTGAGATACATATTTAGTGGGCTATAAAAGCAACAAACTTTGTTGGCAGGTGCTGAGAACACTGCAACTCCCATTACAGAGCCTCTGCTTTATTTGCAGGTGTCATTTACTTTTTGTTGAGTACAGTGAGGAAGTTTCTTTTAATTAAGACAGTGGTGGTAGCCCTGCTGTGTTTAATTAGATGACCATAAAGCTCAATAGTCTGTTCTAAAATTTGAATTATAATCTACATGACTTGTTTTGGTTTGTCTGGCTGTCATCAGAGAAGGGATTTGATGATGAGTCAGTCTCTGGTCAGGCCACCCTGAGAATTCATTAATAAGTTAAAACATGGAGTGATGTGTGCTTCACCTCCTAATTTTGATGCTTTCCTAAAGGAGCCAAGCATATAAAACTACTCAAAGGGTAACAGTTCCTGCCACAGGCTTTTTTTTCAAAACAAAAGTGGCCACCATCATAATCTTTTACCTATTCCCTTCCCCACTTTACTAATCTGGAAGTTGTGACAAATTTCAGCCCAGTTATTTACAGTCTGTGAAAACTGTGTGCAACAGCTGTGTGCTATCACCAGGGAAAGTGACAGTAACTTCAACTACAGGTTTATAAACAGTTTAAAATCAGATAAAAGTAGCACCATTTTCTAGTCAAACAACAAGATTTGCTGTAAAAGAAGTGTAGATTAAGATGCTGAAAAAGAACACATATTAGTATTTTACACAGAGTTAACAAGCAACAAAAGTTCAGCTAAAATAGTGCTTTTTAAATATACTTGCAAGATACTCCTTCATTTTGCTTTCACGCACTTACAAAAACAATCCCCCACAAACCCAGCAGTTATTCCTGCAGATTTCAGCGTGTGCTCTGCAAACAAGAAATAATTATAGCTGAGCACTGAGAGAGCTGGGGCTTTTTAGTCACCTCATTTTCACATCTCATTTGGGACTCGTTCGTGCTGCCATGCAGCACAGCCAAAGTCTTGCAGAGAGCATCCCCCAAAGGCATAAATTCCCCCAAATTCCCCCAAGGAATCCTTTTCCTTTGAACAATGGGAGCAGAGGCAGTGCAATCCCATTCCGTGGTTGGCATTCACTCCCTTCATGTCTCCCTTGCACTGTTACAAATCTGCCAGTTAAAAACTCTGTGCAACTCCAGAACGTATTGTCTGGAATGAAACAACCAATTATTTCTTCAGGTTTTGTGGCATAATATCCTAGGAAACCAGCAATTACAGAATCAAAGTGGCATCAGATGTCGTAGAAAGGAGTGAGCATGTATTATTCTTTAAATAGCAGTTACATGAACTCCTAATAAATGGGTATTAAGTGCTAAATGCATGATAAGTAATTTTTGACAATGTAATTATCTAAACAATACAGGGGAAAAGCTGTGAGATGGAATTGTCAAATTCACTTGTGCAAGTGCTGTGTGAAATTACAATTATTGAACACTGGCTTCTGGCATGATCACTTTGGGAATAAAACAGTGCAAGCTTGTGTGTGCAAGCTGTATGTTTTTCTGGATTCCCAGCATCTCTCCTGGAAAATGGCACCCACTGGTTTGTTCTTTGCTGAGGTTAAGGCTTGAATTTGCCCCAAAAAAGTGGAAGGGAGCAGGCTACCATTTTAACCTGTGGATATGTTACATAAAGCTATTGTCCAAGAAATGCCAGAATGGAGATGAAGGGTTATGTAAAGTGGGGTGGACTCCCAGAAATCCTGGTTAGAAGTTTTCAGCTTCTCTTGCAAGGTTGCACAGTCGTTATAGCAACGGGCTTGAAACTTGGGGAATTTCCAGAGGAGCCACATCCCAAAGTGAAATAACAGGATGCTGTTGGCAGGATAACACATTCAGTGCCTTCAGGATCTTCTTTTTGTCTCAGGAGAAGCTTGGCCACGTGTTCAGCTGGGCAACAGATCCAGACATCACCACCACGAGACACTTTTGGTGTAACAGGAATCTCAGCCTCCATCTGATGCACATCTTCCACCAGAACAGAGGAATGTTCTTTACACCCCAGAGAATTCCTCTGGGACAAAAAGACCTTTGAATGTCACTCAGCTTGGTTACCTGGGAGCCAAAATCTGTGTCATGTCCATGCTGAACTCCCTAGAAACAGCTGAATTCTCTTGGTCTTTGGCAGTCTGGCTTCAGCTTTATCCACATCATTTCTCTCTCTTTCCCTGCTGCTGCCTTTTAGGTTGGAATTCCTCGGGGTAGCTGGACCAAATGTAACCCTGCCAATGGCCAGAGCAACAGCAGGCAGTGGGCTCCTGAAACATTCCTAAAAACAGAACAGTTTTTCATTGCAGAATAACTCTATGCCTTTAATGTAAGCATTGTTTTTTATTCACCAAACCCTATTTTGGGGAAGTTTTCTTGGTTCAAATCAAAAGTTGCTGTTGCCAAATTTGCTGGAGAAAAAAAAAAGGAAGGAGAAAGGCATTTTAGGTTTGAGCAAACATCTCTTTTGGACTCACTTCAAGAATCTAAGTGATAAGAAGTCACTTCTGTTCTGCATGTCATCATTTCCAGCTGTGGAACGATGCAGTCCATAAATCCAGATCTGAGCATTTTCCTCCTCCTCCAGAAAAGATTGACAGCTTTATCTTGGACAGGCAGTCTCTTCAGAAGATGCTTTAAAAAAAAAATTATTTAAAAAATTTGTTGTCTGAATTAATTAAGTGTTCAGGAGAAAAGAGGAACATATTTGGAGAAATAACAGAAGCTTTAGTTCAGTCCTCGTTTTTTTCGTTCAATAACATCTGGCACCATATGTTGAAACAGTTTGCTCTTCTTTGTTAATCAAAAATGAAATTTTATAATTAATTTTCAGATTCACAAGACTGAAGGGTCTGAATAATGAACTTCCCACACTTTGTCTCCATCTCCAGACCTTCATGCCCCTACTCAGATCCTGGCAGATCAGCATTTACTTTAAATTAATGTTTCTCAAAGGACATTTCATTGTGTCATAGCTGAGGTGTATTGCCCCTCATGGTGGATATTTAGAAGAGATTAATTTCACCTTAAATTGAAGTAATTTTCAGGAGGACCCATGAGACACGAGAACAGAAATTCAAATGAAATTCCATTTGAAGTTTGCTGGTTTGCAAAACCTCCCATTATTCCTCTCACACTGTTGTTGTAGTCCAGCTGTGCTGGGAGGGCTGTGGTTCTGAAGTGGAGAGCTTTGTCACGAAATGCCAGGAAAAATGGAATTAAATGAGGAAATTTCTCCCAGGAAAGAGAGGAGAAGCAGCTGGAATTCCCTGAAGAGCTGAGCCACATCCCTGACCGAGGTGATGCAGGACTCGGCATCACCGGGGCTGGGTCCCAGCTCTCCCTCATATTAATTCCAATCCTCTCCTCTCCTCTCCATGCCAGCTTGGTTCTGTTGCTTTACACCACGGGTTAAGCTGTGAGTTTATCCTGCTCCAACACAGCAATCCTCCTGTGGGGATGGGAATGGGGGAGAATCATTTGCAGCATCGGGGGATGTGGAGGAGGAGTTTGGGCTGTGCTTAGTTCAGCTTAGAATTGTTGTGTACTATTTTTTGGATGACTTTAAGACCTGCATCTGTTTGAGACTGTCTTGAATTTCTCTAGCTGTTCTGTCACCTACAGAGACACAGGAAAAATGAGAGCTGCAATGCTCTCTGGACTTCATAATAATTTACAGCAGTTCCCTCCAGATGCAGAAAGCAGGAGCACGCTGGGGCTCTGTTGTATCACACAACAGCACTTTGTGCAAAAACAACTGCAGAATGGGGAAACCTGTTGTAACTGCAATTTCCAGGGTTTTTGACAGCCCCAAACCCCTGGAAAAATATAAAGGGAATGATGTGCATGGCTTTGTAACCGAAGGGAGGCAGAAGTTCCACCCTCAGGAGTCTTTGGGATGGGATGTTTCATTTTCTCTCTGCTTGCACAGTCAAAAAGGGGTGATTTTCCTCCTGGGATCCAGAGGAGGCAGGGCTGGAGCCTCCATCTGCCCCCAGGGCAGGTGCTGTGCCCCATTCCCAGGTGGGAACCCAGCAGGCAGCTCCACGGGGCTGTCAGGAGGTGTCTGTGCTGTGTGGGCTCACACCACCACTCTGAGAAGGAAAGGGACGTCTCCTTCCCCCAGCACTGACTTTTCAGGAAGAACTTTCTCCAAATGCTAAAGCCCAGAGTTCTCAGCTCTGTTGGGAGGCTCAGCCCCGTGGGGAGCCTTGGGGTGACAACCCAGCCCCCCAGGTGTGCCATGGGCTGGGGCAGCAGAGCAGTGAGGGCCAAGCTCTGCATAACCCCAGCCTGTTCTCATCCCATGGCTGGCACTGGGGCAGAACAGATTGGGGTGGATTTCTCAGAGGAAGCTCTCAGAGCTGTCAGTGGCCGTGCTCATTAGGGATGTCAGAGACAACAAACAAATCAGAGTGACTGTAGGTAACTAATGCAATTAATTACCCACATGGCAGGCAATTTCTCTGGCAAATTCTATCAGCCTGCCCCCTGAAAGTAACACAGATATGTATTCCTTGCCTGTGCTCCTCGCTGTTGTAAACAGAAAGATGCATTCACAGCAGGTGTCCTGAATTAAAAGGGGAAGAAAAAACAAAACATCTGGAGGAAAGCTTCAGACATTACATAACTGTGTATATTTGTGTACAGAACAAATTCTTCTAATAACTGATCCAAGAAAACACATTCTCTGTGTTGCTTGAATGTGATTTTATTGGCTTCTCAGGACCCTTCTAACCAACACACAAATATGCCGCCGTGCTTCAAGTGTTATTAAGCTTTCAGTGACAGCAATGTGAACCTTACAGGCTGAAAATGTGACAAAGAACAGATTTCACTGCACATCAGATCTGCATCTTAATCACAGAACTCTTCTCCCAGATGCTTTAGCAGGAGAGCAGCTTTCCCACATTGTTTGTCAAGTATTTACAGCTTCTGAAGACATCCTGTGCTCCCCAGGGAAGGAATAAATCTTCCCCAAAGCACTACACCAAAACAATGAAGGAAGAAATGTGGCTTTACACCTGCTGGCGTTTTCTTCAGCAGGGTTAGAGTGTGCATTATTGATATATTATGAATATTCAGCTAGAAGGGAGTGATTTCAAACCACTAAAGGATGGTCCTCTTGGGCCATTATATAAGTTTGGAGTCGCTCTTTCAACTTAAAAATGCAAGCAACTTCCAATAAATACTCAGCAAAGGTTATTGCACTTGCTCAGGAATTACCCATTGATCATTTTTTCTACAGAACAAAGAAAAGCTGAGAATTATCCACAGTTTCAAAGATATGAACGTTTAGGCTCAGTGGTTACATTGTTGTAAATGGTAAAATAGCAGAAAAGCTTTACTGACACAAAGAGAAGGTTGAAGGTTTATGTATTTCCACATTCAGACTCACAATTTGTGGTGTTTATGGGCCTCAATAAAATAGACTGCTTGCAAAATCCAGCAGTCTTTTTTTTCCTGGTGCTGCATCTGTGTGAATAAATGGAGAAAAAGGAGATCTGCACTGAACTAATGAACCCCTTGGATTAGAGCTGCTGTTTAAATGAAGCTCAAATACATTATAAACACCACCTACAAAGCAAACATTATTTTTTCTATTCACACAGGAGAGGGGGTTGTGAAAGAATATGGGATAAAATAAACCTCAGCTATGTAACTAAATGAGAATCAGGTTTTATCAGGTTTTCAGAAAATATTCCCACAGAACTGCTCATGGAACTGGGTTCTCTGGTAGACACCTGCTTGGCTCTTTGGCAGTTCCAGAGTTTCCAAGGAATGAATCTGAATTTGCCCTAAAACTTTTATCACAGATAGCTCCTATTAAATAGGAAAGGTGATTTGTTTCCCTTAAAGTGACCTTTTGCAAGGAAAAGACCCAGCCTGTTTCTCCTTAGGCTCTGGGAGGAACACTTCCCTTACATTCAGTGCAAAATCAATACAAACCTCATTTAAAAGCAATTACAGTCCCTGAAGAGACTTTCTTCACACTAATGGCCTTTGAATCAAGACCCTGTTTGTGTTACACAGCTCAGGCTGCTCTCCTGGATTTGTCTCCTTGTTAAATTCTCCCTCAACTTGTGATTTGGAATAAAAAGCAGGCACAAGACTCATTTAACAATTTTTAGCATTAAGCTCCTCAATTGCATTTCTTGGAGTGAACAACATCAGCAATGTTTCCCTCAAGTGATTACACCAAGTCTAAATATTCTGTAAACTGTGGGCTGAGCAGTGGTTAAGAGAGAAGTGGATAATTTACTTTGGTACTTACCAAGTATTTCCTACTTTGAAGAGTCAAACCACAACCCTGCACAGACAATCGTGCTGCCACATTGCTACAGAAATCAAACATTTCAAATTAACCTTTTAAAAATGGGTATATAAAAGTTGCTGTTATCTGGAAAGCACAGTTTGCAGCTCCTTTTGTCACAGTTTATGGCTTTTTACTCAGTTCTTAATTCCTTATTATTGCACCCTTTATCTGAGTAGCTGATAGTTATTCTTACCATTTATTTGTGCTGCTCTCAACTGTTATAAAGCAGCTCCACATTCACAGAATCATTGAATAATTTGGGTCGGAGGGAACATTAAACATCCCATTCCACTCCCTGCCCCTTCCACCATCCCAGGCTGCTCCAAACCCTGTCCAGCCTGGCCTTGGACACTGCCAGGACTGGAGTAGCCACAGCTTCTCTGGGCAACCTGTGCCAGTGTCTCACCACCCACGCAGGGAGCAATCTCTTCCTAAATAAAGAATTTCTTCCTAACAAAAAAATCCCCTTCCTTTATCATGGGGTTTCACTTGCTGTCATTTATTTACCTGGAGCACATCCTCTAAGTGAGAGCATCTATATTTGTGTCACTCTCATTTTTCAAATACTTCCATTTCCCTGTTCCATTTTATTTTCCATCCTAATTGATTTGGTGGGATTTAGTTTCCAGAAGGGTTCAGAGGCACAGGCACCCCAGCAGCAGAACATCATCACAGCCCCACAAGCCAGGTCCACTTTTGGAGCCCATGACATTATTTTCTATCCTATCTCACACCACTTCTGCTTGTGTGGATATTTCACCTTCAAGGAGAGCCATTATTTTAGACAAGTATTGATTCTTCCAAGCTTCTGTCTTATCCATCTTCTGCTGTTGGGCATTTTTCTTTTGTCATGTGTTTGTTAAGCAGCAGAAGACATGATTTAATTTTGAAGCAGCATATGTTTGAGTACACAGTGTTTTCATAACTTCTCTGACTGGTGTTGATTGACTTATTTGCTGTTTGTACCGGTGTATTAGCTTGGTTCCCGTGGATGATCTCATTAGAACATGACAGCAATCTGTGCTGCAGAATCACCTCCACAGCTAAGCTCACATTCCCATTATAGCTTTCAAACTTCTGTTGCTTTACTGAGTTGTCTGAATTTTCCTGTGTTCTCCTATTAGCTGTTCACCGAGTTACCCTGCAAGGATAAACCTCATTTTGATAGCAAAATGCAAAGTCCATTTCTTGTCAGCCCTTGGTCTGTGGGAGGTGTTTGGTTTCATTCTACATGGACATTGTAACAAAGCCATCTCACCTCATTAGCAATGCAAAATAAAATGCACCAACATTGTTTTCCAGTGGATCTTTTTTTTTTTCTTTCTGAGTTCCTTTTTAAAATTAAATACAAAGGATCAGATACTGATTTCAGTTTTGTTGGGATAAATTGGAAAAAAAGAAAACCTCTAGAGAATTTAGAGAATTTATCACACTGTAAATGAAATCAGTCTGGCTGGGAAGATAGCAATACCTCAAAGTGAATATTTTGCCAGAGGTTTTCAGCTGAAACTGGCTTTCTGTTGTAACTGAATCAGCTTTATGCAAATTATAAAGTTCTATTTATTAAATAACTTCTCCTCAAGCAGAATTTAAAGGGAGCTGTCTGGCTGCAAGGTTCTGCTCAATTCCCAGCAGACAGCACGTTCCATTTGTATTCATGGGCAGAACCCTCAGCTGCTCTAGCTTGGAGAATAAATGCTTTATGATGATGTTATGGATTATATATTGTCTGAGAAATCTCTAAAAAGCAGCCGAG
>JACBWW010000029.1:2977851-2988641 GCA_020086605.1 Lanius collurio | reverse complement strand
TACACGAAGACTTGAATTGTCTTTGTAGTGATACTGATTAAAATGTTTTTGGTTTTTATTATTTTAGTTCCATCTAAATAATAATTAAATATTTATTCCCATCTATTTGTCCCAGTGTTTAAGTGTTGCTGCTGTAGAGATAATTCTCAAGGATGAAAAGACCTAAAGCATCCAAATTAAAGCAGACAGTAAAGCTGTCCAAACCCCAAATTATTTATAAGATGAGGAAAACAGCTGACAGATTCTGGTGGGATAAATTGCTTTTCCCCTAATAAACTAGATTTTAAAGGAGATGATGCACAGAATTAATTTTCCAATTTATTTTCTGATTCACCCAGCTGGAAGATGAGAACAACCTGTAATTCTGCAGTGCCCCCTCTGCTCCCCTCTGAGGGTGCCGGGAGGAGGATGAGCAACGTTCTGAACTCAAAAGCAGCCGCGCTTTCCTCCAGCCCCATCCCCAGCCTGTCCCAGCCTCTCTCCCTGCCCCGGGAATTCTCTCATCCCATTTGAGCTTTACAACGTCACCCTCTAGTGGAAATCCAGGTGTTTTCTTCCCCCAAATCCATCTCGGATGGACAGGAATGTTCTGCTTGATTCCAAAAGTGAGTGACAGTTTTATGGGGGAGAGTAAAACAAAGGGAATGGCCGTGGTTGAGTTTTTGTTGTTTATTTCCCTTTGCCACACAGTGGGAGTTGGAGGCATTTGGCGAGAATGTGCTGAGAGAGGGAAGAGAAAATACAGGAAGAACAGAGATAACAGGAGAGGACAGCCTGAGGAGAAGCACAGAGCAGGGCAGCATCACTTCCTAAAGCCAGGTTAAACTTCCAGGCGGGTTACCTAAACAAGAATCCCTGAATGCAGTTCTAGGGGCCAGAAGAAGTTCTGCAGACCCTTGGTGCTCTCAGGGTCAGAGCCAGTGTCCTCTCCTCTCCTCTGGTTGGTGGCAGGGCCCAGCATCACCCAGAGCACAGCAGGGAAGCTTTTAAGAGGTTTTTGGAGCTCCCACTGAGGAGTCAGTCCCATGGGATCCAAACCCAGGGCTCGGGGCAAACCCCAGCCCTGAACCTAAAGGGAAGGGAGGGAGAAGGATATGAAAGTGTTGCTGGTGGATTTGAAGCTTTCTTTAATCCTGCATGTTTGGCAAAGATTGCTGCAGCTAAACTGGGGGACTTTTCCAGACACAACATCATCTTCCACTTCTTTCCCCGCTGGCTGTTCTGCCAAAGATGTAGAATAGTAAATGAACACACTCCTGGAGAGCTGAGAGTACTTTTAAATAAACCTTTAAAATGAGTGCTTCATTTAAAAGCATACACAGATGTATGATTGCTCTCTATTATATCTTTCCATGGATATTCTTTTTTTTTCTGGTTTGCTTTCAATGAGTTTGTTTTCCCAAGCACATCACTCTTTATTGCTGCCCTTCTGACAGAACCCTTTGGGGACCTGCTGCTTGAAGATCTGCTCTGTGAGAAGGGAGCAGCAGCTCTATAAAGGAGCCTTGCACCTGCAATCTCCTTAAAAGGGTTTCTGCTCTTGTTTGGGGTTGGTATGTTTGGGATTTTAAAATGTTGCTGTGCTTTTTGAATGTCTTCTCAGCCAACAGATTGAATGATTTTCCTCCAAGTGCTGATAAACTGTCAACGTTCAGGTGAAAGGAACCCAAATTGCTACACTGAGCTCTGCCAGCTCGGAGGTGTCGGAGTTTGAGAGACACATTTGGAAACGGAACAAGTGCTGAGCCCAGCTCTCCCTCCCTCCGTGGGGACTGAAGCTGAGCAGCCCAACAACCACTGCCATCCCCTCTGGGGCAGTGACAAAGGACCACTCCTGTTTTCTCACACTCACAGGTGCCACCCCATCCCCGGGAAATCCACCCGGGGAAGGGATGGAGCTGGAAACTGGGATGGAAAGCTGGCTAGATGGCAGCAGAGCCCCAGGCAGCAGCATCTTCCCAGGGACACCATTCCCGAGGGACACAGTTCAGCTGCCAGAGGGACAAATAGCAGGAAAACCGAACTGAACCTGAAATTTGATACTTTTGGGGATGCAAAATACAGGGGCAAGGAATAGATGGATGCAAACCAGTCTGGTTTGATGTAAATTCCCAGCTCTCACCAGTTTATTGCTGACAGCAAGGTGAAGAAGTTGTGTGGTAGCAAAGGAAGGAAAACCAATGGGAAGTGTGTTTATATCAGAAATCATGTTTTATCTGTACTTCTATGAGATGAATCCCACTTAAGATGTTCATGGAAAAGTATATCCATGGATTACATCCTTGGGCTGACAGCCACAGACAGGCAGAACACAACAAACAGTTGCAGTTGAAAGGCAGGTGGGAGCCCAGCCCAGGCAGGCCCTCACTCAGTCCCTGATGAGACAGGGGAGACAACTGGAAGGGTTGAAGTGAGGAAACCTCACTTGGGTGGGTGGAGACAGAGACAATCTAATGGGTGATGCCAGGCAAAACCAGGAATCCATTCCCCACTGCCCGTGGGCAGGCAGTGCCCAGTTATCCCCAGGACAGCCGGGCTCCATAGTGGGTGACAGTGGCTTGGGAGGACAAAGGCCCTCACTCCTCTTCCTCCTCCTTCCCCAGCTTTATCCACGGAGCATGATGTCAGTCTGGGACATCCCTGGGGTCACTTGGGGACAGCTGTCCCAGCTGTGTCCCCTCCCAAGCCCTCGCTGGTGGGGTGGGTGAGGAGCAGAAAAGGTCCCGGCTCTGTGCAAGCCCTGCTCAGCAATAACCAAACATTCCCTGAGCTTCCCCCACTCTTTGCAGCACAAATCCAAACCATGGCCCTGTACAAGCCTCCAGGAGGAAAATTAACCCTTCCAGCCACAAGCAGAGCACAAATTCAGCTGGGATTGTCCCCGTGGCTCTGCATGGGAGGCACCGGGATCCCTTCCTGTGCCAGCTCTCGCTCGCAGCTCCCAGCAGACTTTGGCACTCTGAGCTCCTGGCAATACCCAAAGGACAGTGAGCAAATGCAAGGACCTGATGATCTTTAATGAGGCATAATCTGTTCAGCAGTGAAAAAGGAACCAATCATATCGAAAATTTCAGCTTTAATTCTCTGTGGAACCAGGTTTGCCCGGCAAATTAATTCTGGTCCACTCTTGTTTGTTCCCATGGAGAATAAATCACTTGGTAAAGATCTGTATAAATGAAAAGCTAAAAAAGGGCATTTCACACAGTGGTTTAAGAAGGACTTCACTTAATCTTGTTGTGCAGCAGTATCTGACAAGACAGAAAGGAAAACTTTACTGAAATTTTAAAAATCCCCAAAGTACTGACTAAATATCTGGGAAATTAAAGCAGATTATATTCTGAATGTGAAACTAATCACTCTGTAGTCAACTGCACACAGATTACAGAGGTGCCAACAGGTGATTCAAACTTGTGGTGGTGGCACAAGGTTTGATAAAGGGCTGAAGAACACTGCTTAAGACCAGAATTGATTTTTAAGATGTGGATTAAGCTCATATATTTTTATGACCCCATTCATATGCAAGTTGCAGTTGTGTTGATGAAGGCATGAAGGATAAAAGAAAGGTTTGATTTGCAGGGAGAAACATCTTTGATTAGCTCCAACAGGTAACCTTTCCAGCACAGCAGCTCCTCTTTAAATACAGAGCTCTTGCTGGTTCTACTTAAATATTTCAGCATGGCATGTTAGGAACACCAGCTGCTTCTCTGTGCAGAACCCCAACGTTTCCTGTTGCATCTCTCCCTCCCCTGTGCCAGCCATGTCTGTGACACACAAATTCCCTTGCAGTTAAAGTGCAGAGTTCCCTCCTAAACAAACTGGTCTGTGCATGAAAATTCACCCACGTGCCACTGCCTTTATGGGAAACACCACGTCACAAACAACTTTGCTCTTCTTCAGACACTTTAAGTGTGGAGATGCATTTTTAGATGCTGGTGCTGAAGTATTTAAATAAAAAATGTGAAGAGACAAATATTGAGTGGCCTTTGGTCAATATCACAGAAAAAAAGGACAGTTCTGATCAAGCAAACCAGAAAAAACCCCCATCTCTGAGCTCTCTCTGATCTCAGCTTCTTTTAGGATTATATTCCTGACAAGTGAAATTGGGGCATTTTGTAATGAATGCAACCAGCTGGGAAGTCTGTGAGGCTACTGCTGATTTCACACACAGCCACCAAACCCAAGAGAGGATAAAAGGCAAGGAGTGTTCAGAACAGCCTGGATTTAGCCACCCTCAGTACAGGCAGGATTGAGCCCTGCAGGCTCTGGGCTCGTTGCTGACACTCTGATAAAAAAAAAAAAACTGCTTTGCTATTTTAAACAACACCATTTTCTGCCAAGTGTTTAATCCATTGGACCCTGATTTTCTCCTTATGGAGCTTTAAGTGCTTAGAGTTTTGTTAAAGATAAGGCCAGTAAAGAAAATGTTTTAAGTTAGTATTTGAATGTATGAAAAATCGTAGATATTCCTAGCTGGGCATTCCTACTGGGTAGGGCATTTGTGTGTCACTGAAAAATAATCAAATTGAACTATCTTAATTAAAGATGACAAACAGATGATGTAACACAAGCCCAGGGAGCCAAATCTTGTCTTGGGTGAAAGTGTTGGGGTTTAACTCAGTGCTCTTAAACCAAGTCAATGGGGATGCATTTGGCAACGTTTTCAAACAACACTTTGAGCTCCAATTTAATACCAATAAAATCACTGGGATCAAAAGCGATGAAGGAGAGGTTGAATATTTAGAACAGACCTTGCTCTTTTGAGAAGAACTGCCCATTCATTTAAAATCAGTATAAAAACAGTGGGGCCAGAGGAAATTTCATTTGCTTTGGAGTAACTCTGGAATAGCTGCACAGAAGTGGATACTGATATTAAAAAAGGGACAAGAGATGGGGCTCACACTGAGCTGTGTTCTGCTTGAGATACTCTCCTACCCTTCCACCTGTAACCAGGATAATCTATGTTTTTTGTGAAGGAATTTACAAAACTTTTAACATTTTGTGTGCAATTAAGTCTGAATATAATTGATATTAATACTGATCTTGCAGACTGGGGTAGTTTAAAGCCATTTCTGAGGGAAACAGGAGTTTCTCTGTAGAAGAACTTTGAGAATTTAGGCAAAATATTTCTAGTGTTAAAGTCTGTGATAGAAAGAAATGTAAAATAATATTGCTTTGCCTTCAGATGACATTCCCATACTTTCATACAACGAAAGCAATCTTTGATCAAATGCACAAAGGAGCAACAACTCCTGAATTGTGCCCCTCATCTCACTGTTCATGGCTCCATCCAGAGGAGGCCAAAAGGCTGACAGACAAGCAGCTTCATTTTTATCAGTCTGATGATCATTTATCCAGAGCTGATGGCAGGAAAGGGCTGATTTGTTAGAGGGACATCACCAATGAAATTTGTGTTTGCTTGAAACCTTCAGAACGAGGTGAGTTTATCTGAGGAGCAAAAACTGATTTGCCAATTTGCCTCAAGATTTAACAGCAACACAATCAAGACAGTGGCAGAGAAGAGAGAACTCGAGCCCTGGTGTGAAACCATGCTAATCATTAGCAGGAGTTATCTGTGGGGTGAATAATTCATGGATTTGGGCATTAAAAATAAGAACTGTTCTCCGCTCTCCATGATTGTTCCTCTCCAAGATTGTTCTGTATTCCTCCTTTGTCCCCTCAAAGACTGCAGAGCACACTCAGGTGACCCTGCCATGACATCCCAGGAATGCTGGCAGCAGGATTTGGGGACAAAAAACCTCCATGCTTGGAAGTGCTGCTCAACAGAGGAGAAAGGCAAAGTCAGCATCCAAAAGGTCAAGGAGAAATCGCTTTGGTGTTAAGTAGTGTGAAATTGTTGAGATATTTTATGATTATTGGAGTCCTCCAAAGCTAGAATATGTAAGGGAAAAAAGCTAAATCTCTGGTAAGTTCATATTTCAGAGCAATTTTTATATCTCTATAAAAAATTGGGATAACACTTTGCACATAAATATTTACTTGGTTCTAGAGTCAGCCCTTGATTCATATACATAGAGTCCCTTAACAGAAGCAGAGAATTTACTCTCTGTGTAGTTCAGTGGCAACCAAGACAATCTTTGAAACATTCTCAGATGCAGAAAAATAAATTTTAAATGCAGCTACAAAATGGCTGTAAAGAGCAGCAGGACTGGAGGCTTCAAATTTGCACTGCTCAGCCTCATTTCCTTTTATCAGCACACACAGAGAGTTTATAACTCATGCAGTAACCATTAGAGAATTAAATCTCTTTTTAGAAGCTGTTTTTTAGCACTGACATTTTCATGGATAAACTGACTGATATTAAGGAAGAAAGTTGCACTTGTGAAGGTTGGATTCTGCTATCAAAATCCATCCAGAGTCATGAGAACTCTCAAGAGAAAGAAATTCTGTGGAGGTCCCACACTTGGTAGTGATTTCTTCTGGAATTTTGGAGAAATGTCATTCCCATCACACAGTTCCATATTTCTCTTTTCCAGGCATTTAAGGCAAATATTCGAAATCATGACTTCTCTGAGCCAATCAATTGCAGCTCTATCCAGTCTGTTAAAACCCCCTCAAGTGTAATGTCTCTTTTAACTGGTACACAACAAGAGGAAACAACAATTTGTTTGGAAGCCACTGAACCATTAAATTTATGTTCCAAGCAAACACTTTGCTGCAAGGGAAATGTGTGTGTCAGAGGTCAGCTTCTCCAGAAACAATTTACCTTTTTCCTTCTTTCTGTCCTTAAGTGGAATTGCATTTATTCCATTAACCAGGGCAATCTGCAAATGGAGCAGGAGGAATTATTTGGATTGCAAATCATGGGGCTGTTGAAGCCACTCTTTCTGTCCAGGCTCAGTCCTGTGATTATGGAGGATCCCACTGGCTCAGGGGCATGTTCAACACACTTTTTTTTATTTTTCCACACTGTAGGATGGTGTCAAAGTTTCCAGCTGGGAGGGGAAGGCACATCTCTGTGTGAAGAAGTAGAATTTTGTCTTGGTCACGTCCTCGTGAAGGGCAGAAAGATGTTAAAAATAAGTTGGGTTTTCAACTGCTTCCCTGCCTTGGTCTGATGGCACTGACCCCAACAGACACATCCAAGTTTACTCCATCTGAGGCTCCTGATTGTGGTTTGTGAGCACAAACAGAGCTGTCCCAACAGCCTTTTATTTCCAACTGTGGATTGTGCAAGCCAGCTCTGCAAACACACCAACCAACAGCACAATCCCTGGGGAATTCATTCAGGGATTCACTGCCTTTGCTGGAAAGGGACTCATTCCCAGCCACTGGAAACGGCCCAGATGTTGTGGTGCAGCTGCACAACCCCCAGTTTGGAATCAGCCTTGTGATCATTGCCCTGAGACAACCATCTGCTCTCTGCTGTCCCCTTCTTGGGCTCTTTGTCCCCTTCTTGGGCTCTTTTCCCCGAGGCCTCCCCCCAGCCTGGGGTTATTTTGAGCCTTCATTCGAAGGAGGATGGATGGTAATTTCATCTCCTCTCAAAAACTGGTCAGGCAGGATCAGATTTTCCTGATGTAACATCATGAAAGCCACAGGGATGTCTTCCCAAAGAGCCACTCACATATCTGGGTTTTCTATCCTGCTATTCCTACTTCTGTGCCTCGGATTTGTGCACACACCTAAACCCTCAGAGACACGAGACCCTGCACCCCATACAGCTCCAAAGAGACCCTGCACCCCACAGAACTCAACAGCTCCAAAAAGGACCCCAATATTTCCCATTAGTTAACAAAATTCCAATCAGGTGGGTTTGTGAAGCTGAAATCACCCTGATTTTGTCTCTGCACAGGCTGATGACTGTCAGGACACACTCCTGAGGAGCCTCCTCTTGTCAGAATTTATTTAATCCTCACCTGAAACAGCCCCAATGAGCTTGCAAGCCGAATTTCAGGGACTAAAGTGTAAAGCCCAGCCAGCTCCCAAAGGGTAACTAAATGGATCAGAGTTGAGAAATCATTTAGCAAGGGGGATTTTGGCAATACCTGAAATGTAGTTGTTTGTTTGTGTTGCATGGCAGCTTCTGTATTTCAATAAGTAATCTGCCTGCCTCTGAGGGCTGCAGGGAACATTCACATAAATATATTTCTGTATAAAACTGGGAAATAAAACTCACGTAAAAAACTCACATAAAAGATGCCCAAAGTGTTCACATTTTCTGCTATTTTGAAAGATCTTTATTGTGTTCATCATTTTTACTGTGAAGCAGAAGATAAACTGAGCATTTCTGATTTTAGAAAGCAGGAGAAAAGCGAGGTGGCTGCTCAAATTCCTGAGCAGGATTCTGGGATGGTGAGCAGGGAAATAATCTTCACACCAACCTGAATTCTGCAAGGAGCCTTCTACAAGTTTGTAGTGGGACCTGTGCAGCCAGAAAATCTGATCCCTGAATCAGCAATGGGATTTTACCTCCAGCTTCAGAGGAAACAACAGTCACAGGAGGGTCTGCATTCAGGAAAACTCCTTTTCATGAGACCCACTGGCAAAGCTCAATGCCTTGACTTGGGAAGTTTCTTTTTAAATCAGAGCCTTCAGCATGTGCAGAAACAAATTTTATTAAGGGATCATCGAATAAAATATTAAAAGTAAAGAAGAAAAGCCATAAAATACTCATATGAAAGTTTAAAAATCTCATTAACAAAACTTGCAGCTTCTCCCTACTGCATAATTCTTGGTTTCTTTTCCACCTCCCGCCCATCTGCCTGCAAACTGTCAGCAGCCCTTTGGCCACAGCTCAGGCTTTTAATGCCGTTGTTGACAATGCCTCACCCATATTGATTGTTGTTTTTAATTAGCATGGAGTGCACGGGAGGACTGAAATTAGTTTGTTGGGTTTCATTACACTCCCGGCATTGTGTGAGCCAAGTGTCAATAAATTACCATTCTTTTTATTAAACAACAACAACAACAACTCTCTTTATTATCCAAATTACACAGGCTGCATCACTTGGTTGCAAAAGAGAACTTGCACGTTAATAAAGGGATGGAACAGCAATCTCTCAGCAAGGTTGAATAGGAAAATGTTAATCATCCCATAAAGCTTTACTCTTGGCATGTTTTATTTCAGTCTTAGAATGAGCTATTCACATTTGACCTTCTCTGCAACAGAAGTTTAAAGAACTGACAATGCCCTGTGACAGAGCAACCCGTTGGTGAACAGTTTATTAAAATCATGGATGTGTACACTAATTAAAATAACACAGAATCACTGTCTGTGACTGCCTTGGACAGATCAATTTTGGAACAAAACCACTCGTCAGCCTCGGTGTTTTATGGAGATTTTTCCCTGCTGAAGTTGGTGCCCAGATTCTGGCAAACACAAAGGTCCCACCATCAACTCTGGAGTTCCAGTGGGAGCTGAAAGACAGCTGGGAAATACCAGCCAGGAATTCCTTCTCCAAGGGCTCCCTCTCTGCTCCCCCCAAACCCCGGGGGTTCTGGGGCAGCCAGAATGTCTGGGAAGAGAGGGGTTAATCCCACTGAGAGCTGGGGGTGCCCCGCTGGGACAGGGCACAGGCTCTGCCTGGCACAGGGCAGTGGGAGAGGGTGCAGGACCCTGAAAAGAGGATGAGTCAGAACCGGGAGCAAATCTCAGAGAAGGAACTCAGGAAATTCCTGCAAGTGCCTCTTTGTGCATTAACTTCATCCTTTTTGCTCTGAATGAACAATATTGGGGTTTTTCAGGCTGTGGCAGAGCCAGTTATGCTCAATTCAAGCCAGGACACAACTATTGAATGCTGCCAGTGAAACAATCCTGCAGACTTGTGGGTTTCTGACTGTAAAAAACACCCTGGCCCCATAAATCTGCAGCCAAAGTGATGCCATAAATATCTTCTGGGGGTCAGTGTCCATGACATCCCCATTTCCCAAGATTCAGAGTCAAATGGTGCCATTTCCTACATAAACAAACCTCATTGCTAGCTAAATAAATAGTATCCCATAAAATTCTCTTCATTATTAGCTCCATTTTTATTTAGAGGATGGTTCAAGGGTCAATATACTTTTGAAAATTAAATCTGCATGTTACTTGCTGCTAACAAACCAAAGGTCAAATAGCATTCACATATTTATATTACTCTGGGAGACATCTCTATTTTGAGTATCAGTATTGAAATATTACACTTCTAAATGAGTTTACATATTCCCTTTCCTTAAAGAACTGTGTTGAATTAATTGTGTTTCATGTAAACAACTTCTTAAAAATTAATTATAAACAAGGTAGATGAGAAATGGAATTAACCAGCTCATTGAGAGAGGAATTGTCCCTGGAGCAGGGCTTTAAGAAACCAAGAATGACACAATAGACTAATAATGCCTGTTATAAATGAGCTTCCATTTTCTCAGTAACATATGATTAATCAACATAATTGCAAGTCATCCTGTGAGTAATGTAGAAATTTAATTTGTATAGGCTTGGTGATGAAGTCAGTGAAATGAGCCTTTCACCTCTATTCAAAGCCTTTGCTTCAGACATGGGGTTAAATGGGATTGTCTCATCCTCTTCTCTCCTGGGACACATCCAAAAAGCTTCAAACAAACCTGGAAAAGTTACTGGAACATGCTCAGGAGAACGTGGGGATGGCAACAAATGTGCAGGGGGAGCCCTGCTTGGGAAGATGTAAAATACCAGAAGAGACTGAAACTGGCATTTGTTTACTGGTCTAAAAGGTACAGAACCAAAATAAAAACTGGTTGAAAGCAAATCAATAATTAGAAAATTAATATTAAAACAAATTATTTTATTTTATTTTATTTTATTCTATTTTATT
>JACBWW010000029.1:2885448-2977451 GCA_020086605.1 Lanius collurio | reverse complement strand
TCCTAAACATCACCAGTGAGAAGAGGAATTATTAAAAAACACACTTCAGGTGTCATAAATGTTGTTACAGACATGCAGGAGATGTGAGGCATTTCCTGAAGTTTCACCAGAATTTTAAATCCATGTGGAATACAGGACCACACCCCTAAATCCATTGAAGTTAAAAGATATTCTGGAAAGAGTCTGTTCTGTTTCAGACACTGCAGAAATTGTGGGTTACATAGAAATGTTATAACCAGGAGGCAAATGTTCATTCTATAAATACCAATATCCAAACATTAATGCAGAAATTAATGGCTTGTGTGGAGCTGTAGCTGTCAGAAATGAACATTTATTAGTGAAAAGTGAATTCATCTCCAGAAGCTGCCTCGTAAACGTGGATGAACTTCTCTGCCAGCCTGCTCTGATTGTTTAAAACCTGGCTGAACTCAGCCTGGCTGATTTCCTTCAGGAAAACTCTGCCACTGTGGCAGGAGCAAGGACTGAGGGATCCCAGGACCTCCTGAGCTCCAACCATTGAAGTCCCAACTCAAACCTGCACAGGACAAAAAAATGCTGAAATTTCTTTACCATTTTCCTTTTGTGAAGAAAATCTGTTTGGGGTAACACTGAGGGAAAAGTAACAAACCCCCCCCCAGAAATTAAAAAAAACCCCCAGAAATATTTCAGGGCAAAATATTTTCTTGAATAACATAATACAAATCTCCACATGATATTTTTCAAGCATTCCATCCATCTCTGGTGGGAAGGAGTTTTCCAAGCTCATCCAGCTGGACAGGCAGGAGCTGAGTTTTCAGAAAGGCAGGAGGTGCAGCTCCTACCCAGCAGGACAGGGAACAGAACTCAGAAACTCAGGATCCAAACAACAGAACAAGTTCCACAGAGTCAGCCTTAGAAAATAAGAGATATCTCTTCTCATCAGAAAACTGTATTAAATTCAGTTCACAACAACACCCATTAGGTGCAGATTTATAAAAAGACAGCTGGCTCCCTGCAGATTGACAGAAATTCAACTAAGAGAAAAAAAATTAATTTTTTTTCGGCTCCAGGCAGAGAATCTGATAAAAGTTCAGACTTTACAGATTTGGGGGTGGTTGAGCAAACCCCTGTAGAGCAGCCATGCTGTTCATATCCAGAGAAAGAAAGTTAACCACTGAAATACATTTAACAACATTAAAGCACTACCAGATCTGTTGTAATTAATCTTTCCTGTCATTTAATAAGGAAAACAAAGCTATATTAAAATAAGTTTCATCAAAGTTCATGAATTGAAATGCTGTGCATTCTAAGCAGCCTGTGGTTTGAGAGCTTTCTGTAATAAATACCAAGGAATGTGCTTGCACTTCTGGTGTTTGGGCCAGCATAATTGCTGCAAAAATAATTACCAGTAATTTTCCTCTTGCATTAGATCAGTTGGTGAAGAGGAATAACAAAAAGCTTTTCTTCCCTTTGTAGTTCAACACACGCAAAACAATAGCATTGAAATTCAAATCCAACAGGCAGATGCAGCCTCCGTGGGAGGACCAGCTGATAATGCAGGGGTTTGTTTTTTATAGCTGCAGTGATTGTTTGTGGTAGACAGAAGGCCACTAGGATTGGGAAGGTACATAAATGTTTATTTCCAGCTCCTGTCTGCATTTTAATTTTAGAGGGATTTCAGAACAGGCTGAGCAGACAGAAACAAAGATTGGTTGGTTCCTTCTGAGGAGTCCTGGTGGAAAACAGACCCACAGTGCTGGATGACACCCAGATATTCCCAAAAGGAAATTAAACTCCAGACCCAGTGGCTGTCGTGTTCTTGTGCCATCTGCATGGAAAATAAGCAAGGAAAATAATAAACCCAACTAATAAACCCCAATCCTGCTCTTGCAGGGAGCTGGAGGTTGGTTGGTGGCTGCAGGGGGAAGGAGTGGGCCCTGGGAGTGGGGGGAATTACCTGGGTTCCAAAATCTACAAACTTTCCAAGGTGGGATATTATGGAAAACCAAACAACCCTTTGGAATGAGCCCTCCATGGTCCCCATTACCCTTCTGGCACCTGCTCTGAGTGCTCAGGGAGCTGCTTCCCAGAGCATCCAACTTCCCAGGGAGCTCCTCAGCAGAGGGAATACCTGATTTCAGGATTATTATAAAAATCTGTGATGTTTAGAGAAGGAAACACTTCTTCAGCAAGCACTTTGTACACAAAGCCTTCAAACTGGCATTTCAGAAACCCAGAATTGTCTTTGAATAGCTCAGAGCACCCGAGGGGACCAGTAAGGCTTTTCTGATGGGAAGTGGATCCTGAGCTGAAATTTGGGAGGAGCTTGGATGGAGGAAAGGTTTTGTAGTGATTTCAGCAAATATCAGACTTAGAGGGTTCAAGTTCCAGCTCCTCACAGCTGGGAGGGAGTGAGGTGAATGCATTTCCAAGCAGTTTTCCAAGGAGCACAACCACTGGGCAGCTGGAAAAGGGAGATTCTTTTTATTTCATTTTGTTCGTGTGGGCAACAGTAACAGGGCAAACACTGAGAATTCTCTCCTGGAAGTTGTGCCAGTGCAGCCCTGGATCTCCCCTGAGCTGCCTTTAGTCATGTTAATAATTCTGAGCTTACTGGGGACACACAATTCTCAGATTTGATTGGGATCCCCAAAACCCAGAGAGCCACTCTGGTGGTACCAGCTGAGGTGAGAAGGAGCCAAGGGCAGAGAAAAGGGAGTTGGATACTGGAATTTCCAATCTACATCACAGCTTTTGCAGCAATTGCTTTAATTTGTCTCTTCAAATAACAACAATTTTAGGAAAGCTGTCATTCCTGGGAATTGCCTGGGCACCTGAGTCTTTGTGTAAAGTGTTTCCCTGCTGCAGAGGGAAATATCGGTTTAGGAAAGTTGCTGATGGTTCAAAACCTCTCCTCGTCAGATCTGCAGCCAGCAGTGTATCCAAGCCATCTTGCTCCAGGCAAAGAACAGATTTTTATAGAACTGTTCTTCCTCATCCAAAATACAGAGAGGGAAAAAAGCCCCAACCAATGCTGAAGCGGATGGAAAAGTACAAATATTGGATAATTCGGAGTCACAGGGCAAGAGGAAGCTAAAACAATTTCTCTCATTTCTATCAGGTGGATAACATCCACGGGGAGCAAAGGAAGTAAAACAAAAAAAATGAAAAGTAATTTCAAGTAATAGAAAGAAAAAAAGTATATATTGTGTCACATGTGAGTCAAAGAAACCAGAATGATACACATGGAAAACATAAAATCTTGAATCTCTCACTAAATACAGAAGAAGCTTTCAGAAATGTAACTTAAATTTATTTAATTGGCCTCCAACCTGAAGTTGGGTTTCCCGAGGATATAGCTCATATTTATTTAGAAATGAAGGACTGAAAGATAAAAGTAGAGGTTTTGCTGTGGGTTTTTTTCCCCCTGAGTTATTTAGGAGACTTAATGAGGACCCAGACTTTAGGTGAGCATGAAGGTTCGCTTTTACCCTTGGGGATGAAGCCTCCTTTGTTTTCTTTTTTGTGTTTTCAAAGAAGCAAAAATGATCCAGGGCCCAGATTTGCAAACAGTGCCTGCTCTTTTCAGCCCCACTTTTACCTGCAGATGTGGAGTGGGGCACTTGGGCTTCACTTCCAGCTGCAACCACGGCACTCAGCAAGCTGCATTGCATTTTTTAAATGCTGCCAGCACAGAAAAGCAAGCCCAGTTAGGATCCAACTCCAGATCTGCCCCTTCTCCTTAGATTCTTGCTCTGCTTTCACACGTAATTTCAGATTTCCTCATGAGCCACTTGGCCCATAAAGGGCTGGAGGTAGGAAAGGCTGGGTTAGTTTGCACCAGTGGATTGCACAGTCCCAGCTGGCACAGAAAAAAAGGCAATTATGCTGTGCACACCTAAGATTAACAATAAACTAAATCTCCCTTAAATACCTTCAGCCTTTGAGGAGCGGCAGGTCAAAATCTCCTCTCAGCAAGCAGCTCTGTCATTACTGGAAACCACACACTGTCCTAACTCTAATCCCTCAGAACCTGGGAATTATTTGGACTGTTACCCTTTTCCAACTGTTCCATGTGGAAGTGAAGCTAACAAAGTCCCACTGTGCTTGTAGAAACTTCCACGTGCATGTGTGTGTGTGTTTTTCTTGAAACCTTTGCAGCCCTTGGCTAAAATTAAACCAATTTGGACAAGAATTTGGAAGGCAGAAAGGTATTTGGGGGTTTTTTTCTGATTTCATGCTAAATAGGCTGCCCAGCAGAGCCTTAAACAAAAAGATGTCACAGAGACAGAGGATAAAGCACAGGGAAAAGATGACAGAAATGTTTCTACCATGGGAAACATCAGTCAAAATTTTGTGTGCAACTTTTTCACTTCACTCCTGCACCCAGGAGATGCAGCTCCACCACCTCTGGAGCCTCCCTGGAAGCAGAACATCCTTCCTGGGAAAGCTCAGCACCCCACTCTCCCCTCAATGCCCTTCCAGTTCCCCTAAAGCTCTTGAGAGCAAAAAGAGTCACCTGAGCACATGGCAGAGGCTGAGAATTTTTGGGTGTCACCAGAAGCCCCCCCTTGGCCCACTGGTCCCTGTGGCCAGGTCTGCAGCCCTCAAATGTCACTTTATTTTGTTATTAGTCCCTTTTTTGGGTTAAAAGCTTCAGTGAAGGAGCACAACCAGCACCAATCCAGAGCACTGGTGAGAAAATCAATGACAGAGACAGCACTGATGGTCACAATTAGCACATTTAACCCATTCCAAACACTTATTTCTCAATATATGGGAAAAGAACATTTCCAATCCCTTCAAGGAACCTAAGAATGATCACTGCTTTCCCAAGCTCTGCACAGCCAGAATTGCTGTGGACAGCAAAGACAAGAGACATTAATAACAATTACTGCTCAATTAGCTGCTGTCAAATCTGGCCACCAGGGTGTTTGCTGCTGGAGACAAATACAGGCATTTCTTCTATTTTGCTGTGTATTTGAACTGTTAACTTGACATTTACATTCATTTGTAACTTAATTTATTCATTTCTCTTCTTTTTTTTTCGGTGGGTAGGACAGGCAGCCATGCAGGAATTGCTTTTATTCGATGTGAAATTTTCCCTGTTTCTGCAGGGCCGGGAGGCTCACAGATAGACAGTGGATAATTCAACAAGAAACTCCAAAGAAAGCCTTTGTCATTAAAGGTTTGGCTGCAGAAGGGTGTTTTCAAAGGAACCTATTCATTAATATCTTCTCTTTTGTGTGAGTAACACTGCAAAGCCCTTAATGTTTAATTTCTTTACATCTAAGGGGTGTTACTCATGGTGACAAAAGCTTCATTTTCACCGAGGCCCTGAGCTAGGCAAGATGTGGTCAGAGTTAAGCAGAGCAAATCCCTACCTTGCAAAATGAAGAAAGCTGATAGGAAATGGGGAGAAAATAATAGGCAGGCTTTTAGAAATGAATATGGGCATAGTTTTTAATGATGTGATGGGCAAGGGTTTATCTGAGTCCATAAAGGAAAATAACTTCATGTAACTGCTCTGTGCCTCTCCTCCCCCTGAGTAGCACGAAGGGTTTGGTTTGAATTTTTAAAAGACACTTGTTTGCTTTGAGTTAATATTTGGAAAACTAAATCAGAGCTGTCTCCTGCCCTCAGAGAAAAAAATACCAAGATCTGTCATGACTGAGGTCTCAATGCATGATGGCTTGTGAAATTCTCTCTCTGACACAAAAAAAAAAGGGGTTTATGTGAAAGAAGAGTTTGCCTGGTCCTGGATTTTTTGAGCAAGGCAATATTTTGAAGAGAAAGCTCAAGTTCTAGGAATTTTCTGGAAGCCAAATGCAGATATTCTCAATAACCCCGTAGGTGAGTGTTGGGTGGAGCCACTGACTCTTTCCCCTGAAAAAACCATCCCAGCCTGGGCCAAGTGCAAATTGTGGAAGAGCTGAGGAACAGCAGCAAAGGCTTCAGCTGAGAGGGGGAGAGAGTTTCATCAGGATGTTTGGAAATTGAAGATATTGTGGTATCTTCCAAAGTGGTTAAAACAGGAGGCAACAGGAACCAAAGTCTATTTCCAGCATTCTTTTCTCCCACTGTGAGTCCAACCTGCTGCAACACAGCCCTGGTAACTCTCTCCCACTTTGTGTCCAGAGGAGGGTTTGGATGTAAAATAGTCCTTCCAGTGGTGCTAAAATAAACAAAGGCGAGGACAAGCAGCCAGAGGAATGAAATTTCAATTATCTGCTCCCCCTAAATACTTCCTGCTAGAACAATTTGTAAGTTGACAAACTTAATTAGCTTCTTTACCAATATTTTCCAGATGTTCAGATTTTTGTTAGACTACTTCAACCAGATGTTTTCCATATTTTATCATATGATCTGTGGCAAATATTCACTCACCAACAGACCAGTAGGCTCTGAAATTTAAGCTCATCTGAGCAGGTAATGTACAGCCCAGTGCAATAATCTCCAGAAAATGCAATTGGGAGCTGCAGCAAAGCCAGACACGTGTAACTATGGAAATAAATAACTTGGTCGTTGATCACTAAAAAAAGTAAAGACTTAAACGGTGTCAGTGGCAAAAGCTCCCAAATGTTAATGTTGGCAGCTTTATAAAACAAGTCACAGGCCTGACAATCTTTGGAGAGCAATACAATATTTCTTTTTGAGACACTCAACACTTGAGGCAATAAATAAATAAAATAAATAAAGTCTCCCCTTGGGGGTTGATGATGGGAGGAAGATTTGACAGTGAGAGAGAGGGGGAGAATGGAAGTGTCATTTTCTTCTTCTGATGAACACAATAGATCCAAGAGGGCAGTTTCTCATATTATTTTTAATCTTTAAGACAACACAGGTAGAAGAAGTGTCAGACAACTCATGACTATTTCCAACCAACACCAAAAAGGTGTGAGCAGCAGCAGAACTAATTGCTGGCATGAGTTCCATCTTCATCCTGGTAAAGGTCTCACTAATTAACACTTTAATCAATGTCAGGTAAAGATTAATGTGCCATTACTTGTGTTGCTGACAAAAAACAGAGAGTAAGAAACCACCAAAGGTTGTGCTGTGTCTATTTTGAAGTCACACACAAGCTTTAGGTCAGCATGGAGAGAAATCCCAAAGTAAAAGGAGCAAAATCAGAAGTGTTCATACATGAACAGGAATTGAAAGGGTTTATTTCTCATCCCCTGAACTTTGTTGAATTTTGAATTGATTTTTGAATTTGAGCATCTTTGAATCCCCCTACCTGTCCTTCTCAGCTCGTTGTTTCAGCCACAGACCCCAAACTTGTGCTGGTCCAGGTGCATCAGGTACTGAGAACACTTCAAGTGTGTTTAGAGAAACCCAAATTGGCTCCACAAAATTGAGCCCCTGGACCAAAATTCGTAAAGACACTTGGAAAACATCACAGACCCAGCACAGCCAGACCTTGTGGATAAAGGGATGGATTAAGGTCAGACTGCACCTGTTGGGGTCATTCCCACCACACCCTGAGCCTGTGCATCCCTTCTTCCTCTCTGCCTCGTTCTGTGCTGCAAAAGTTCTCTCCACCCCACCCAATAAAGACAAAAATTCAAACAGGACATCAGAGTTTCAAACATGGACAAAGATTTCTAAAAGTCTTTTGAATTTTCAGTCTTTTTCTTGAATTCTTGTGAAGTTACAGCCTTGCAAAGGTGATCATGAAAACATTGCAGAGTGTGGTGCCACATTTTATCCTGGGAGCTGGAGGGAGGGAAGAGAAGAAAGACACAAAAGGAAAATATTTCTTTTTATTTGAAAAAGCCACATACAAAGAAATACAAGGAAATTAAATGTTGAGTGAGCTACTGGAAAGGTCTCAATTTTCTTTTGAAAGGGCATCATCATCTCCATCAAAATTAGTAGCAGTTCACAGAAAATGTTAAAAAAATTGTATCATCTATCACAAATAAAATGTGCCACCTGCTGAAAGCGTTGTCATTTTCCAAACAAAGACTGAACTCTTCCACCTCCTCTCGGTGAAAACAATTAACAACCCGGAAGGCTAATGATATGCAAATTGCCTCCATGGAAGAGTGGCTGATTTGCAATTCTCGCTGAAAACACCTTTGTTAAAGAGATCTAGAAAACAAGGTCTTCCCCTTCTGTACAATCTTTGGAGAAACAGACCCTTTTCATGTGCACATTAATATTCCTCCTACTATCTCTGGAGCACAGCCACTGCAAAGCTGTTCACGGAACGATTTAATAACTATTTCTATTAAAAATACAGTGTCCACCCTGTTGAATATAGAATTTATCAAGGGACCTTCAGACATGATGGTCAGACCACTCTGCAAATGAAATCACGCCCCACACCAGAGCCAGTTTGGAAGCATCAGGTTAAAGAGCTGCACAGGAAAACTTTCAGCAACAAGTTACAGGGGCATGTAAGTGTAGATAGGCTCTGAAGAAAATGGAAATATTTAAATAGAGGCCATTTGGTGGCAGCTACAGCTAAAAAAGCATCTTTTAATACCATCTGCACCGCCCTCTGAAATCTGCATTGTGTTACACCCTCGAAATGGAAGCCACGAATAATTCTGGGGAGCAGATCACAAATGCAGTTTGCTGTGGTTGAAACCTGCACTCAGCAACTCTTCCCAAAGTGGTGGCTAAAACTGGAGGCTGATTTTTTAACTGCAGCACCCTCACTCTGTGTCTCTGTCTATCACCATTTCTGAGTGCCCTGAGAGTCATATTTAGGTAGGAAAGGACAGGAACAAGAGCTGGTTAATTTGTCCTTGTCTCCTTCACTTCAAACACTGCAGGATATGGATCCAAGTGATCACTTACTTCCTGTGGGCATCCAAAATGAAAGAAAGAAACACAGACTCCAGAACAGTGTGAAGTGTCCTGTCTTGGCTTATCTATGTATGAGTTTCTTCAGTATTTTATACAATTATTTATCCATCTGAAACCACAGTTCTGTAGTACAAAAACCTTAAAAACTAGACTCCTGTGAGCTCTACCTGTATCAAATAATCCCCCATGGCCACAGGTGTGACATAGGAATATAAACCCTGGTCAATATTTGAGGCAGAAATTCAGCTTGGATGCATTTGCTAGGAAATACAGCAAGAGGAATCCTCCCAGTACAGCACGGCTGAAGCCTGCAATGCCCAGTTTGAAGGGAATTCCCAGCAGTTTCCTCTGCTCCCCTATGTGCATGTAAATGGGAAATGTGTGTGTGTTATCCGTGTCTGCTTCCCTGAGCGTGTCCCCAGTCCTGGGAGGGACACCCTGGGCTGCTCCGGGTGCTTCACCTCTGCCAGGAACTGCCTTGGCTTTTTATTGAGCTGTGTCTTGTGAAACATTCGGGGGATTTTGAGGCATTATAGGATTTTAAAGCCCGTTTTTCCATCCTGCTGGTGCCATCTACTGCTGGATTTCGGCTCTAACAGAGCACGGTTTCAGAGGAGGAGCTGGGGGGTCCTGCCTGCTCCTGAGCGCGGGGTAAAGGCCCTTCTGTGTCATTTTGAACACTCACACCCAGCTGCAGCACAAACTGCACTTGTGCACCCACAGAAAGCCAAGCCCCACCTGGGACAGACCCTGAAATGCTGCTTAGGGCAGGGTAATGCAGTAAAAGTCTTCCAGATGGGAAAATACCCATCCAGAAAACCAGCCCTGATGGGATATTTGTGTGTAGAGCAGACCTGTGAGGCCCTGTCCTCCCTCACACTCCCCTTTGTGCTCCTAATCTGTTAAAAATCTGTGTTTTGAGTGATCCATTTTCCCTGGGTCAGGCCACCTGGACATTGCAGCTCCCACCTGCACCTCGAGGGACAGGAATGTTCAAATCAGCCAAATCAGTGAGGTTTGGCTGCTGGGCTCTGGCCAGGACAGCCAGGGGTCAGTGCTGGGGCCAGGACAGGAGCCAACAGGACAGCGAGGGGTCAGTGCTGGGGCCAGGACAGGAGCCAGGCCAGGACTTGGGTTATCACATCTGAGGCTGAACAAAAGACACAAAATCCATGAATCAAGGCTTAGGCAGTCCCAGGGACATCTCTCCCTGCTCCCCAGAACTTGCAGCATCAGCCAAGACCTTCCTGCAGTTCTGTCCTCCCACCTACCCATGCTCATCTCAGGTCTCAGGGAGGGCAGAATATCAGAGAATTTCTGTCCTGCCTGCCCCATGGCTTTTAGGGCACCCAGGGAAGAGCACAATCCTTCCCACAATGTGTTGGAGGGGAAAAGAACTGCATTTACCACATAAAAACACCTATTATTGTTTGAGGAGCCAAACAGGGCCTTTGGTGAATCTGTGCTGTGAGACAGGAGCATTAAGCTGGTGGCATCAAACCAGAATTATTTCACCCTTCTGCCTCTTAACTTTGAAGCCTGTCTTTGGGTGTTTTGGATGGAGCAGAGAAGCAGGTAGAGCTTAGATTGTTTTATGAACAGGATTATTTAACGTGGCTGCTTAAAATAGGAACTAATTAGACCTATTGGGCTGGAAGAATTTCCATCTCAGATATAACTCGAAATGGCTTTATAAGCTTTCTTCCTGAATGTAAACATTCCCATTTGCTTTCAGTCCTGTAAGCTGTAATAGTCTTTTCTTGGATAAACAGAAACGTGCCACCCTCCAAGAAATACAATTCCTGAGAGCAAAAGATGAAGATCTGCTTGGCAGGGAGGTGCAGACAGGAAAGGGTGCTTTGCTCCAGGACTTTTCTAGGCTGAGACAGACAAGCAGGAGAACAGGCAATGCCCAAACCCAGCTGAAATTCCCAATCTGCTTCATTTTGGATTGAGTTCAGCAAATGTCCACCTCCTGCCCTCAACTCTTGGCTGTTCATCCCACCAGCAAAGGAGCAAAGGGAGCTGAGACACCGAGGCTCTGGTGCCACAACAGCAAATCCTTGTATCCAATACATTTAAATAATCTTGCTTTGCCTGGGGCTCTGCAACAGACAGCAAGCAAGTGGAATTGGGAGAGCCAAAATAAATTATCTGCTGTTGACAAAGCCACCCACCACGGGCAGGTTCAGGTGAGCTGAACGCTGCTGAGAACTGAGCATCAGATAGTTGAGGCTGCTCAAATTAATTTCAGAGCCTCAAAACAGAGCAGTTTCAGAACGAAATCCCTGTTTCCAGCAATAGGTTTGCAGCTGAGGCACCCTCTAGTGGCACACAGACACCGCTTTTCCCGGAGCAGAGAACCAGAAGGGAGCTTTTCCCCTTCCCTACAAACCCCGCTGTCCCCCCGGGCATCAGGGGACGCCGTTCCACAGAGAACATTCCCCATGAGCTGTAGTTCACATATTAATTTTGTTGCTCTACTCTAGGTTGTCTTTGCTAGAAAATGGCAGCAAAAACATAAGCAGCAAAAGGCTAAAATCCAGAAAAACAAACGAAAAAGGATTGCTTTGCTGCCCTGTAGCTATTCCAGACCAATATTAAGGAGCCCAGTAGGAGCCTTTTAACTGAGTTGTGCAATGTATTAAACTTGATCTCATTTTCAGATCTCCTGAACTCTGCAAGAGCTGCATTTTTTGCTCTGTAGCAGCACAGTCAGGTGCTGAAGCAAAGACAAATATCCCAGCCAGCTCATTCAGTGAGAGCAAACCCCAAACTTGCAGACAGAGCTCCTCTTCCTCCCCATCTGACCTAAATCTATGGCACTCTGAGCGTGTCATGCTTGTTTGAAGAACAACATCCTTGGGTTTAGAAGTCAATGAGAGTGTGACACATTCAGCACCAGCAGCATTCCTCTCCAAATGAACATCCCAAACCTCCAGGCTAACAACACTAATGTTGGTAAGATCCTACCCCTTTTGTGAATTTGAGCCTTCATCTGCCACTTGGGATATTTTTTCCTCCCGTTCTATCCTGTCCATACCATCTCCCATACAAGAATGTTCATAAATTATTCTCTAATTGAAGACTAGGATTTTTTGTTTTACTTGTTCCTACATCAATCCCAGAAAGACAGGCTTTGCAGGGATGGGGGGAAAGCTGTTTTTGAAGGGGAGGCAGTAGATTTGGGGTGACCTAATTGGGCCCTTCCAGAATTTGAAGGGAGCTGACAAGAAAGACAGAGAGAGACTTTTTACAAGAGCCTGGAGTGACAGGACAAGGGGGGATGGCTTCTCACTGACAGAGATTAGGATTAGATGGGATATGGGTAAGAAATTGTTCCCTGTGAAGGTGGGCAGGCCCTGGCACAGGGTGCCCAGAGCAGCTGTGGCTGCCCCATGATCCCTGGAAGTGTCCAAGGCCAGGCTGGACAGGGCTTGGAGCATCCTGGGATAGTGGAAGGTGTCCCTGCCCATGGCAGGAGGTGGAACAGGATTATCCTTAGGGTGTCTTCCAACCCAAACCATTCCATGATTCCCCCAGCCTGTGTTGTGACCCCTTCAAAAAACCTAAGCCCCTGAAAGTCAGTTATTTCTGGGCAGCCTCTCCAGAAACTTTTCTGTGGTGGCATCTTTACATATCAGGGAGGAAATTCGTAACCTCAGCCTCCAGCATCACCAGGGGACAGAGCACAGACCCTCTGCTTTGCAAAAGCTACCAGGGCTCTCTGGGAAGAAAGGACAGGTACAGGGACAGAGACTGATCTGAACTGCTGCAGGATTTGGAAAAGGAGGAGCAAAATATTTTTCATCTGTCAGCATTTTTTAAGTTTCACTGTCATATCCCAGCACTGGTTGCTCCTTCCTGGGCTGATCTTATCTTGCAAACCACATTGCTCTCACTGCGGAGAAAGTCATAAAACGCCAGGCGTAGGAGACGTGCATTGAGGCTGGAAAACCAAATCAGGTTATCGAGGCTGCAGGATGCTGACAGATTCCAGAGGGGAGAATTGTCCTGTGCTCCGTCATCAGAACCCCAGAGCTGCAAACTCCAGCCCCCATTTGCTCAGAGCATCTGGGCACTGACGGCCAAGGAGGCAGTCGGTCTCCACGGAGCGCAGAACCAAAACATAATGAGTTTTAAAGCTCCAACCACAGACTCTGAATTATGCTCCACCTGCATTTCATAAACAGGATTATGCTGGACTTGCCTATTTTGAAATATGACCACTTCTCATATGGCTGGGCTGCCCCAGCTCTGCCCCAGGCCTTGGATGTCTGCCCTCATGGGCTCTCGCTGCTTTGTTCCACCTTCATCATCTCCTCGTGTACAAGAGGGATCATCAGGTTTCTTGTGAGCCTCCCCTCTGCTGTGCAATGACTTTCACAGAGGTTTCTGAGCTTCCCCTCGTCTGTGCAATGACTTTCACAGAGGTTTCTAACAGAGGCTTTTCCCAGGATCAGTTTCTCCTTTGGGTAAAAATAATTGAGAAGGCAACGTTCTTTCTCGATTGAGGGTGGTTTTATTCATTTGAAGGAAACCTTTCCCATCTAGAACAAGGATGTGTTTTGCAACCCTTCTGAGCTGGGCACCATTTTGCCAAGTCACATTATGGGACTGAAATGGGCCGTGAAATGCTTGCTAATTGCTGCAAGATTTAAAAAGGAAAAGAACAGACCTGTTCAACAGGGTTCCCCTGGAGCACTTCTGCTCAGAAGGGCACAGTGCAGGAACAACAATGCAAAACGCACCCTGCTCACTGCACACCAAATTACTGGGATCACTTTCTAACAGCGAATGAAAAATATGTAAAGGTAATTATGATTTTTTTTTCATTGTTTTCAATAAATCTAAGCCTCTAATTACCCACAGCTTTTATGGGAGGGTTTGGATGAAGCGTGTTAGCTCTCTCTTTCCTCAGGGTTCGACAGTGGCAGGGCTTGTTTCAGTAATCCCAGATTATTCTCTCATTTTACCTGCCTCCTTGCTCCATGAGCCTGTTTGCATTCAGAAATTTGTTTGAAGAAGTTTGCAGCAGTTACATGACATAATGCCACTGATACAGAAATTACTGGAGCCTGTTTCAGTCTGTCAGCTTGACAACGGGACAGAATATTGTGTTTTCAGAAAGAACTATTTAAGATACTAAAATTTTGGGGGTTTTTATGCACTGCACTGGAAATTCCAGTAATTTCAAGTGGCCATTTGGCATCCAGTTGATTTCTGTATTCAGTTTATTAACCAATCAACTCAATTCAAGTGGGTTTAAACCAGATCCTGAGAGTGGACACCCTTAACCCCCTTAATGGACACAGCTCCATTGGAAACTGGTTTTGTAGACAGATTTTTCTGCCTAAACAGAACAGAGTGCAAAGCCAGGGTTGAAAGATGGTTCACAGAATCATTGAAGTTGGAAAAAACCTCCCAGACCATCGAATCCAACTTTGGCACCCAGCCCAGAGCCCTGAAAGCCAAGTCCAGGTTTCCTTGGACACCTCCAGGGATGGAACCATCTGAGTTTCTCTTTGGTGAACAGCTGTGTCAGGACACAGATGGACTAAGGGACAAGAGCCCAGTGGCCAGAACTGCTGTGGACACCAGGAAGTCCAGACCACCTGGTCTGGAGACCACAGGCTGAAAATACATGAAATCCATGAGTTATAACTGAGGCCAATAAAAGGCTTAGAGTGGCTACTGGGCTGTTCCTCCAGATAAAATACAAACTGTGTGTCATGGATTAAGTTCTAACCAGAATAAACCAGTAATCAGATTTGCAGAGATAGGGATCTATTTTATATAGTACTAAGCATTCTGGCCTTGATTAAGCAGATTATTTCTGAACAATTTCAAATCAGCTGGAACAGTTCCTGGATAAACCAAAACCTCATTTATGTGCAACTGGGAGATTATTCCAATTGCATCAGCTGGCTTCATAAAAAAACCTGTTGGCTTTACCTGCCAGCCCTGCCTTGCTGTGTCCTCAGAGCATCATGGCTGGCTCTGCTGCTGCCACTGTGACACACTGGGGCATTTTATCTGCAGTCATATGGAGCCAATTAAGTGACTCATTGACAAGGAGCACCCATCATTTGGGTCAATGCACCTGCATCATCCTAAAACTGGAGCTGTTGGAGGCACAGGGATGAGGGAGCAGAGTAAAAAGTTTGTTCTCACTGGAAACACCCTGGTTCTCCTTCACTTCTGGAATCCTGGTCCTTGCTCCCCCCACCAAAAAATAAAAACCCAATAAAGGTCTCATCTCCTCATCCTGGTCCATGCAAAGGATCCTACAGCTCTCAGGGATGCTGCTGGCTCAAGTGGCAGATCCCAATGGATGCCCCTCCCACCCACATGATGAGGTCTCTGATTTTCCTGGATTTTTCATTTACCCAGGAAATTTGCCAAAAAGGAAAAATCACCTCTGCTCCCCACACTCAGAGGTTATTGAGGCTGCAAAGTCAAACACTCAAAGGAGGGAAAGAAGAGTTTTAGAGCTTCTGTGAGCATGAGTTTTGGAGCTTCTGAGCTGCTCTGTAGGAACAGAGCACAGCACAGCTGCCTTACATTGGTACCCAGCACAGACCTGCTCTGGGCCTTCAGCAGGGCTGAACATCAGAGCAAGGAGGTTTTTCTAAGAGCTCTGCTTCATTTGCTGCAGTTGGGGAAACTCTCTAATAGATGGGGCAAAACCTTACAGAAGGAACATCTTTGTGGGTAAAAGCACTTGGATATTGTCCTGGAAAACTGATTCTACCCAGCAATTCCCTTTGAGTGAAGCAATTGGCTAAAATCAAACTTTTTTTTCAAGTGGTCACCAATTATATTGTTCCTCTTCAGGGACATAACACACAATCTGTGTGCTAATTCGAGGAAGTGCCAGGTACTGATAGAGATAAAATCAGCAGCAGTTGTATAAACAAAATGGTTACTTGTAGCCCAGAGATATGGAAGAACTATTGCTTTAAGGAGATAATTTCATATGTCCTCAAAGCTCTGGATAAGAGAAGAGAGGATGACAGAATCAAATGTCTCACAAGACCAATGTTTTAGGGTTTAGGTTTTCCTTCTTCAATGAAGAAAAATGATAGTACTTTTAATGAATGGGAATCATTGTTATATTGGGCTTCATGGGGAAAAAACAGAGTGCGAAACTCAAATATGGGGACAGCGCACCAGTTTCTGCTAAATTTGGCAAATGCTTCTTCAAAAAAAGTACTTTTAAATAGTTAAGAAATAATTGTTAAATAACTTCAAAGGCAAGAAACAAAAATCAGCACCTTTACTATTTTTCACAAACTCAAACCCATATGGTTTTGTTCACCAAATTATGAAAAAATTGTGTATTCCTGGGTGGATGTGTCTGTCCTTAGAAGGGAAATCCTTTACATCAAAAAACTCAGGACTCAGAGAAATCCAAGTGCCATCCCCCAAAGTGTCCATCCCATTCTGGAGCAGTCTGGGCTGGTTGAAGGACTGGCAGCTGATTGTGCCTGGAACAAAGTCAGGAAAGGACATTCTCCCTGCATTAAATGAATTCATTCTTGTGGATTCCTTGCTTTGCTTGTTCTGATCCAGTTTGAGTCACTGCAGTCGCATTAAAAAGGGCTTATTGAGTTGGGAAAGGGTCACTGTTAAAAGTTTTCAAATCACATTTTACTTAATTCAACTTATTTTCAGTTTGCATTTACGTTTTGTTCAGGGTTTGAAGTCCTGGAAATTTTTCAAAGAACACTTCGAAGTTATCACCATTTTTATTCCTGCTAGTATTGATCAGCCTCAGGGGAAATAACAAGCCCTTCTCTTGTGCAGAACTGTAAATGCAAAATAGCTTTCTGTTGAAATACATAAACCTTTTGTGTCTCACCATGATCTGAGAATTATTAGAGGGGGTGTATCCTTTAATAACTTTGAAAAATGAACAGACTTATAACAGCTGGGAAAGGTTTTAACATACAGCTGTTAAGGGAAATTTGCAGGAATTCATGATTCACATCTGAATTTAGAGGCTGGATGAGATTAAATATTTTCTACCAATACATCTTCATATTGAGACATTTGGGATTCTGGCTTTTGAGCAAATGCTAGGCTGTCATATATAATCCAAATGTTTTTATTGGCAAATGAAAGGAAATTGTGAAATTGCTTTTCATAACCTTTGTTTTAATTAGGTTTCCACTTTCTCATTATAATAATAGACAGTCCCCTAAGACTTTAAAACAGGTATTTGTTTTCTTCACCCTCCGACTCTACGCAATCCCATCCCATTTATTGCTTCAAGTCATGTGGTAGAAGCCAGAGTAGAGCCAAACACGGGCTGGCAGAACCAGACTCCATCTCCAGGTGAGGGTAAACCTGGTGGAAGGTGCAGACCTGGAAATACCTTCCAATTTACAGCCAAATTCTGCATTAACTGTAAAAGCCACACCACTTATAAAAAATGTAATACCTGGAGGGTGGATATCCGAAGTCATCGAGGAAGCCCCTTTCTTTTTCTGGAGCTGTATGGAATTGGTTTGATGTGCTCCCAGATCCATAATTCCAGAAGAGCCAGGGGTGAGGGACAGAGCTGCAAGGCTGGCAAGGGCATTGGCAAGAGGGCTGAAGTGGCACTTTTTCTTTGTTCCTCTTCAGCCCTTCCTGATCCTCATCATTCTCAGAGTCTTGGGGCTCAGGGATTTTCTGGTGGAACCAAAGCCAAATGGAAGAGCCATTGGTGGGATGAGAAATGTGCAGAAAAGAAGAAAACACCTCAAAAGGGAATTGTAAATAAAGAGCAAAGGAGTAAGGGTGAAATGGGCAGATTTAGGAACAAACTTAACAATGTTCTGCAGATTAGAGAACTGCTCTGAGAAGCTTTTTTGCTGACATTAGCTGGGGATTCTCCTCCTTCCCTCCTTATTCCTACAGGGAGGGTCGAGAATCGCTGGAACTTGTGCATTCCCTGGATTTATGGCCCCAGGAGCAACCAAACCCACAGTGCCTTCTCTGCTGGCTCAGAGCAATGATACAGAGCTCCCGTGGGCCAGAGACACACACAGGCTCTAACCTTGGCTGAACTTTCCCCCCATCAGTCTTGATAATTGATGGAGCCCAAAGAGAAATGACGGCAGTTTAATAACGCTCGATGGTTACTGGGTGACTGCTGGGGTGTGACTAAAGCAACATTTAGGTTAGGCATTACCCAGCGCTTCTCAACGGGGGCCAAGGGGGGAAAGAAAAGCAGGAAATGGGAAGAAAGGCTTCAAAAATTGGAAAATAATTCTTATTTTGAGATTCTTCCATAAGAACATGGCATTTTCTGATCTGCTGATGTAGCAGATGTTGGGCTTTGGAGGTGTTCCTCAGGTGTGACATCATTGATTAAAACCTGCATAAATAAGCAAGGCAATTTTGCATCTGTTTCCCAGGTACAGCAGGACCTCAATCTTCTTGCCCCATTTTCTGCTGACATGAGAGCAAAAGTAGATCCAACAATAATTATGGAAAATCTTAAGGAAGCAGATTTATTAAGATCCATTATGCTGGGGACCTGTTTGTAATATCTTGCAGGACCGAAGCTCAATCATGTGAAATACTCTCCTTCCCACCAAAGCCTCAAAAATACCTGAGCAAGATGGATTATGTGACTTTTTACCTTTGCACTGCCATCATTCACATCTGCCACATGTAGGTGCCCATAATGCACTGAGAAATTGCCAAGAGATCACAGAATCACTGGAGTTGGAAAAGATTTCTGAGATCATCAAGTCCCAGCTGTGCCCCATCCCCACCTTGTCCCCAGCCCAGAGCTCTGAGTGCCACCTCCAGCCCTTCCTTGGGCACCTCCAGGGATGGGCACTCCAACCCTCCCTGGGCAGTTCCAAGGCCTGGGCACCCTTTCCATGGGGAAATTCCTGTTGGTGCCCACCCTGCCCCTGCCCTGGCCCAGCCTGAGGCCGTTCCCTCTCCTCCTGTCCCTGTTCCCTGGGAGCAGAGCCCGACCCCCCTGAGCCCCCTCCTGTCAGGGACTTGTGCAGAGCCACAAGGTCCCCCCTGAGCCTCCTTTGCTCCAGGCTGAGCCCCTTCCCAGCTCCCTCAGCCTTTCCATACCCTTCCCCAGCTCCATTCTCTTCCCTGGACACCCTCCAAGCCCCTCAATGTCTCTCCTGAAGTGAAGGGCCCCCAACTGGACACAGCACTTGAGGTGTGACCTCAATGAGATCCTCCCTATAGAGGCAAATTCCCATCTTACCAGAAATTGGCTGCTTCCAAAAGAGAATATTAAAGAAACCACAGCCTAGAAAAAAATAGACCTGAATATTTCACACAATACACGAAGTTTTTATCTTTCCAGCTGAAGAAAAATTCCCAGTGATTAGGAGCTCTTGAAGACCATTGACATGCAATGATGAGTTCTGCTAACCAGCAGCACAAACCTCCATGGTTTAAAGCAACTCACTGCAAAAGTTCAATCTTCTTCTGGTTTTTTATAGCTCTATAATATACATTTGGTCCAGAAAGTTGGTAGGACAACTGATGCTGCAAGCTATAAAATACTCAGCTCCCAACACCAGAAATACCTTTGGTTACAGAGATCTGAAGCACTTTATCTCATAAGAACAGAGAAGATACAACGAGCTCTCTGATTTCCTGCAAGACTGAAAAATGTTTTTCCCTTCTCAGCCTGAAGAAATATGTCTTCATGGAAAGCAAAATATGGGACCATAAGGAACGTCTGAAGATCTCACAGCCAATTTATTACCATGAGCTATGGTGAAGGTAGTGATGGAATAGAATGGTCCTCATGGCCAAATGGTTCAGGAGCTCAGCATCCAAAACGTTGGGTTGCTTTAAAAATCAGCCTGCTCCTTCTGGAGTCTAGCTGGGAGCTGATTTCTTTTGAAAATCTGGCTGTAATCATGCACAAACAATGTTCTCCTAATAAAAGAGCCACCGTTGGCTGCATGTTTAATTTATGTGAATTTAATCCTCCATGATAATGCCGTGAGTCTTGCTGAGAACTGCTGCCCATATGTAGAGAACAAATTCACATTAACCACAGCAACACAAGTGCCTAACTTGGCCAAACCATGGAGCCAAAATCTGGGACTTGCTAACGCATCAATATGGGAGACATATGTTCTTTGGGATATAAATTATGATGCTTTTCATCATATTACTTGTGCAGTCCAGTTTATGGAGTCAAGCAGCTTAGCAGAGCTTGTTTGGATGGATGGAAAAAGCATGAATCACAAGAGGAATTCCCAGAGCTGTGGTTTGATAGGCACCTGTTTACTCTGGGCAATGTGGGTTCGTAGAGCTCAGTTAATATTAAGGATGAGCAAACCTTTCCTCCTGTGTCCCATCTGGAAACACAGGTGCCACAACTTGTCTGTCACAGACTCGTTGTCTTTATTACACTCAATTTAACCAGAGAAATCAGAGCTTCTGGAAAATAGCTGTTATAAAAACATGTATACATTTCACTAAGCAATTATGAGCCTGCCTTGCATTGTTTCAATGGCTGTGGCAAACATTTCTCAGGCAAAGCAATTAAATAAATTAATGGTTTAAAAGACACAGGTGCCATGCCTTGATGTTTAAAATTCCTTCTTTAAGATTCTGAATATGCTGGGACAACAGATTCACTGGGTAGTACTTCCAATGTTGCTCATCTCTAAGGAATTTCTAACACCACTTCCTTTAACCAGCATTGCTTCTCTAACCTGAAATCCTAAAAGCCATTCCTCACAAAAAGCTGCTAATTCTGAAGCACTGCAGAGACCATCTGCAATTCCCATTTCCTCTGCTGAGCAAAGTCATCCCAGGGATAAACACATTCCATGTCACATTTATGATTTCAGAGAAACAAGCAGAGCACAGCTTCAATTTGCTTTTCACTTGACCTGAAAAACAAAATTAAGGCTGTGGGTGCTGCCCACTCCTCTTTGCTAAGAATGTGGGAATTACAGTTTTTCCAGCCCAACACTATGGACCCTGTGCTCTCCAGGCAGGATTGGCAGCATAAAATTGAAAGACCAGTTGGGCAGCCCAGAATTCCGGCCTGTGCTCATCTTTGAAAGGCACAAGGAGATAAAAATAGTGATTTTCCGGTGTTTTGCTGTAGGTGTGCAGTGATATTTGGGTTAATCCTGGATGGGAAAGGAGGCAGTGCTGTGTGTGCTGCCCTCACTGCGGGCACCACAGCAGGAGAGTTTGCAGATAAACCACAGCTCACACTCCAGAGCTGAAAATATGGGGCAGCTCAGAGCAGAGACCCCAATTTCAGCCTGGATGCAATGTATTTTTGTTAACATGGCATTCACAGGGATTTTTAATCCAGGAACTTCCTGTGTCCCAGCTGATGGCTCTGCCTGTGCATTAATGGGGCCTGCTGAGAGCAGAGCTGTGGCTGAGCACACGAACGCCGTGGTGTGGATCCATCACCTCGTATCTCTGCTGCTTTGGGCAGCTCTGGGCCATTCCCAGTTCCTTCTGGAACTCTGACACGTCTCCTCACCCTATCCAGAATTTTTTGTTGGAGATTCAATGCAGGGAGCTTTTAAGTTGCCCTGGATCAGCAGAGAGGAGTCCCCTCACCTCCATGAAAACACCCAGGTGTCCCAGCCCCCTTCAGCACCTCGGCTGAGGTAGGAAACATCCTGAACACAACAGGGTTAAAACCAATCTGACAAACGAGGCAGAGCATGGAAAATATGAAGAGAGCTCTGTGGTAGCACATCTGAACCCAGCAGAGCGCTCCCATCTGCAATCACTTAGAGGTGCCCCAGTAAAGCACAGCCCGGAATGCCTGGCTAATAAAGTGTCAGCAGCAGGGGGATTATGAGGGAGATTTACAAGAGTGCATGAGTTGAGTTGCTGCTGGAGACATCCGATACACTCCGTGTTTGATTCCAGGCTTTGGGAAGGCAATGAAATAAGCCCTGGGACTTGTGTTGAGAAGCATTTTGAAGTGCTCACTTCTGCCCTGCGTACCTGCAGGAGTCCTGGCAGCGCTGCCTGCGGCACCTCGCCTGCCACATGGGTCTGGTGCTGCTCACATTCCCCTTTTAAACAGCAGCACGGAGAGAAAAACCTCTCCCCTGGCTGCCAGGATGACAGTCCTAAAGGAAAAGCCGGGGTTAATGCTGTGATGTGACCTGCAGCTTGCTCCTTGTCCCACTCCTGCCTTCAAAATCTGTGTGCACTGAAGTAAAAACCACCACGTTTGGGCCAAAACTTGCCAGATCTACGGGGAGGTGAAATCTGAAGATTTTTCACAGGTTCTTCTCTAATTTTTAAAGCGTGGTCTTTAATAGACATGTGATAACTATTTAAATCGAAGCATGAATAAACACACTGCGGTGAACACATCGACCTGGAAAGCTTGATTAGAGGAACAAATGCTGCTTTTTCAATCTCTGAGTGATGAACTTACCAGCTACACTTTCAAATGTGTTTTCCTTTTATGAAGTGGACTTTCCAGGAGGCAATTAGAGTGATTTGGGCAAAAACAAAGAGCGGAATATTTTCCCTTCATTGTCTGAAGCAACAGAAATAAGTACAGAGCTTATTACTCACTCCCTGAGTAAATGAAAAGAGAAAACATTTTGTGCTTTGTTCCTGCGCAGGACACAGGGATGTAAAATGGGCAATAACCTCAGCCACAGCTCTGTCATTTATGACAAAGCTGGGCTGTGGCTCCAGAGGGATGATAAAGCTCTGGATGTGCTGAAGTGTTTGCAGGAAGAGGCTCCTCAGCACCATCTATCAGCCCGACCCTTGGCAGCCCATCAGACTGAGCAGCCCAAGTGCCCCTTGAAGATGTGAGGGACTGTGAAAGCAGGGAAGGAATGGGAACAAGGAATGCTCTTGCCCCACCTAAGAGAGTAATTGGAGATATTGTTCCCTCTGGTTATCCATCAAGCCCAGAGGCTGAGTTCTGGCCCCATGGGAGCTGGTGGCAAACTTCTATTGATTTCAGCAAGGTCAGGATTTCAGCGGTGATTTATGGAATGGACTAACATGACATTTTAACAATCAGTTTTAGTAGTTGGAAGTGTTATTCACTGCAGAGGTAAAGCATTGTTTGATTTTATGTGACTGTGTACCTTTAACAACAGGCAACCTGCAAAGCAACAATATAAAAGGCAGCACTTAAATTACATTATGATGAGGAATGACACCAGGGAATGAAACCAAGGGAACGTTCCCCTTCATTCCTCTCATACCTTCAAAAGTCAACAGTTATGAAGGTGCTGTTATTGGTAAATTTAAATCCCCTTTCCTCAACTTTACAGCTGTTTGCTTGCAGTTCCCTTCATTTCTGGCAAAACACAAGGATTAATTTTTCACTATGAACTCTGGGTTTTTCTGAGCAAGCACGACACAATCCACCAACACACGTGAGCTGTTCATGGGGTGTTGCAGGACAAAGAAGAAAAACCAGATCTCCTCTCCAAACATCTGGCTGAATTTATACATTAATAATATCTGTAATAATCTCTTTGTAAGCTCTTTTGTTAACTCTGCCATTCATAATCATTTCCAGGGAAATCAGAGTAGGTGTTGGGACAACAATTTCAGGCTTTTATAAATAATAGGAATAAGAGTTGTAAAAATCACATCTCTGTGGTTTGAGATTTTCTGCCACAAGGAACAGAAAATGCTTTAATCAGGGCATATTTACAAATAGACAATGACTGATTTTATTACAATAGCCTGTTTTAGTTCTGATTTGATTTTCCTTTGTTTTGGTTAGGATTTTTTGTGGGGCCAATATATCTTTGTCACATATATATGTGACTGCAGGAAGAGGACTGGAAGGCATCTCCCGTTGACTTCCCCAGCTGCACATCAGGACCAGAACACATTTAACCCATAACAAGAGATAAATTTGCCCATTTCTCCAGGCCCAGATTAGGTTTTGAGTATTTTCAGCAGAGTTCAGCAGCAGTGTGATCTCTGTGCCATCTCTGCCAGCAGTCCCAGCCTGGCTCCCCAGAGCAGCAGCCTCGTGGTCACAGCAGCACAGACCCAACCTGCTCACAAACAAAGTCTATTCTTCCTTTCCTCCTGAAAATCTCCACTTTAAATCAGAGGACTTGGTCTGGAGCCCTCAGGGGGTTACAGCCCTGCTGTCCACTGGTGCCTGGGTGTGGTGCCTCCTGGGTGAGGTTTGAGCATTTCAACGCCCAGCCCAGGGAAGAAAATCCCTCTCACGGTCATGGGGGATGCTCACGTTTTCCCACATTTCTTTTCCTAACTGGCTGTTTTGGTAAAATAATTTCTAAAGAAGCTTAATCAAGAAAGCCCTTCATTCTGCCTGATTTTCCAAAGGAGTCAGCAGCATTCCCAGTTCTCCTTTGGCCTGCCTGTTTGCTCTGGTTTTGTAACCCCACTATCAAGCTCCTGCACTTTAAGCCATCCCCAAACATCTCCGCTGCATTTTGCATCCACACAAGAAAAATAATCCAGCTCTGGCAGAGGCTCGGGGCTTCCTCACCTTTACTAATCCCAATTTGGTGGTTGTTGCCATTAAAAGCAGCTGATGATTCAGAGGATGAAGTCCTGCAAAAATGTTGTTTTTTAGAATTGTGCCTTTCTATCAAAGCAGTCACAGGTACCCCGGATTCATCCAGCAGACCCGTCCTTCCAGTCCTTTAGAATTGTCATTTTCTAACTGTCCAGGGAAATTTATTGCTTCTTTCAAAACAATGAGGGGGGCAAAAAAGCCTCATTCAAAATCAAATGAGTTTTAATGACCACTTCTGCAGTAAGGCAAAGTTTTAATGACCAGTTTTGCAGTAAGGCAAAGTGCAGCCTGGTCCTGCTTGGGTTTGCATTAAAAAATCAACTCTGCTCATCTCTAGGTGACCCTCCAGAGTTTAGGCTGAAATTTTCCACTTCGTTAAGCTTTTATTTCTATTTAAAATGACAAATTATCCTCAGAAGATTTGGGTCTTCTTTGTCAAAAACTAACATACACAATTCTTTTTAGCATTGCTATTATCAGGAGAGAAAATAATCTTCATATTTATTGACATTTTATTAACTTGTTCACTCTCTAACCTTCCAAAATTGGCCAAGTTTGGAATTTACATTAAATATTAAACAGAAAAAAGAAAATTCTCTTAACACCATTCATTTTCTGATGTGGAAAACAAAAAAGCACAAAGGAAGATGAAGCAGTAAGTCCATGCCATTCCAGTTCTCAGAAAACTCTTAAAATATATATATTGAAAACCTCCATTTTTTTCCTGAATTCTGCAGAAAATTAAGAGTTTTAGGATTTCAAATCTTCCCATGAAATTTTGTGCTTGAGAGCTGCTGGGATCCTAACATTAATGTGACTTTATGTGGTCAATTATAAGCTCAGAAGGAGAGTCCTGTGTTTGAGTGCATCATAAAGGCAGAATTTTTCCTGTCTTGAACAGGAAGGGACAAACCCATCATCACTGAGGCTGCTTGGTCTGGGATCAGAGCCCCTGTGGGGCTTTTAAAGCAGATGCTGAAGCCCATGGTGGGACTGCCAGCAGGTCCTGGAAGAGAGACAGGGACACTCATGGGTGGTTTTGATGCCAGATGAGAGCCAGAAAATGCAACCTCTGCTTCCTCCCATCCATCCTCAAAGCCTGAATGACCCCAAATCCTGCCCCATGTGCCATTGTCAGACCTTTTCCTGCCCCTTTGGTCAGGCTCAGGGGTTTCCTCAGATCTCCCAGCTCATCCTGCAGATTCAAGGTCCTGTTTGTTGTATTATTGAAAGGAAACATTTGCATCTTCCTCACAGCTCAATCACTTTGGAAGATTTTTTTCACCTCTTCGTTTTTCAGGAGTGAAAGCAGATCCAGCAGCACCTCAAACCTGCCCAGCAAAGATGTCCCCCTGGTGAGACATCCCCTGCCATGGGCTGCCAGCCTTCCCTGTGCTGTGGGGTGCCCACCTGAGGCCAGGCAGCTCCATCCCTTCACCTCCACACTCCCCATCAGTTGGGAAATCCCAGCTTCCCGCACTCATTTTTATTTTATCTCTACCGTTAGTGGTGATTCTGGGTGAAGAACCATCATAAAAGCATATTAAAAAAGAAAGAAAAAGTAACTCCTGCCTGTAGGCTTAGTTGGCATCCTTGAATTTGGTGATTTTTGGTTCCCGGGAGGCTTTCTGCCCACCCTGAGGCATTCAGGGAGCATCTGAAAACCAAACCAGATTTCTTCCTGAAGTTTTGCTCACAGTTCCCTCTGGCCAAGGACAAGGAAAGGCCGAACATGAGCCCAGCTTGGTGCCAGAACAAAGTGGCTCAGACGAGGCCGATTCCCAGCGGCAGAAGCCCCACCAGGAGATGACACAGCAGCTCCCTGCCACTTTCTCTATCTGATCACACAATTCCTTAATCAGCACAGACAGTGCTGGCTCTCAGAGAAATGTCCCATGAATCAGCTTTCAGCTGTGGGGAGCAGGTTCTGCTTTTGCAAAACTAAAGGGTGCCCAGTTGTTTTCCACGTCCCTGCCCTTCCCAGGCTCTCCCGGCCCTCGTGGCTCCGCACGTAAATGCAAAGGAGAGGTTTCAGCCTGGGAAATCAAAGGTAGCCAGGGCAAAATGACTCTTGGAAGTGGAAGCTGGATATTCCAGCACCATGGGAAGGTTGTGTTTGTAAGCACCTGAATCAGCCTTTTTAATATTTTGTCGATAGCAGCAAAAAATTCAACCTCTTATTTAAAAGAAGGGATTTTTTTCTACTAACACATTCGGTGTGCACAGAGTAGGAGCTGCCAATAATTTCCATAATAAACATCCTCCATTTAAAATTAGGAACAGAAACTGTCAGCTTAATTAACAGAAAATTAAGACAGGATTTCTCAACTCCTGATGAGCTTGGTGTTTTGTTGAAGCAATTTCTGAACCGAGTTTGCCTCTAACGAAGGACTTGTGTTTGCATAGCAGGACCACAAGAGAGAGCTTTAGTGTTGGATGTCGTGCTCTGCTGTGGGAAGAGCTCAGGAGCTCGGGAGCCCGGTGTTTTTAACTGGCACTTTTAAAGCAAGGTGCGGATACCAAAATAAAACATCTAATAGAGAGAGCAAAACAATCCCCAGTTTCCACAATCCAGGCAGCCTCCTGAAGCACGAGTGTTTGAGAGGCAGGTTTTCAAAACGGTGCCATGCTTTGCCCAGTTGCTCTGAAAACCTCATCCTAAAAATTTACAAGCAACGTCAAGAAGATCAGGTTTGATGGGCTGTTTCCAAAATAAAAGTGTGACATCTATTTTAGCCCTGTCTTTACAGCCTGGGCTGGGTATTATCAGCATCTTCTATATAACTTTATATACAAAATCTGTCCATAGCCATATATAAATGTATATAAATATATAATAGTAAGAATATCCAATCTTTTCCCTACACCACCCATCTCTGCTTGAACAGCCTCCCAGTTCTGGCCTGCTGAGCAGCTGGTCTCATTCCATTCAAATCCTTACCTAAGACTAATTTCTCCCATGATGTCCATAAGGACTTTAATAATAATGATTATGCTGCAGCCCAACCATCTCGAGCTCTCCACCCATCTCCTCCCTATTGTGCATTACCTTCCCCTCATTTTCGCTCTGATAAAACAACCTCTGGAGGGCAGAGACCTGCTGGCTCTCCTTGTCTTCTCCCGAGTGTTGTAAAAGTAATAAGGCAATATCACACATAAAGCAGAGTACTCAAATGGCTCTGAGTCAGATGTAAATGAGGAAAAGCAGGTCATTCCCAGTTACCTCACCATGGAGTGCCGCGCTGCATTCCATTCCAGCAGCTTCCCGGATACGGCATGTAATGAAAATGGTGAATAATCGTGTGTGTGTGTTACACCTTTCATCCCAAAGAGTTCTCAATTACTTTGCTAATTGGCTGTGCAAAGTGTCTACACCAGGAGCTCTTTGCTCATCAGCGAAACGCAGCCGGTGCTCCGGCACAGGACCAGAGCGATTCCCAGAAAGTCTGGAGACAAAATCCCGCACTCCAGAGAGGGCAGAGCGGAGGAGGGAAATGAAAGACTCAGAGATGACCTTTAACTTGATGTTTCTGTGCCCAGCTTCAGCAGAACAACCCTCCGATTGTGTGCATTTGCACGCAGTCCCCATCGCTGGAGCTGCTCCTGGGAGTCCTCCCTTCCCTTTGCACCGAAATAAAGGGATCTAGGTCTGGTCCTGGAACATTCTGAGCACTTACAATTCCCTTGGATTCAGCAGGAGCAGCCCCAACTGGAGCTCTCGAAACACCTCGCTACAGCAAGTACTGGCAAAATTTGCTGCTTGCTGTGGCTGTGCACTCGTTTGTTTTTAAAACATAGCCCCTGGATGTTTCTGAGTTACATTTTTTTTACATCATTAACTATTTTTAACTAACACCTCAGTAAGCTTCCTTAAACTTCCAGTGACCTCTTACGCATCCAGAAATATGAGAACAGTGAAATGTTCCCTGGATAGAACATATTTTCAATACCAAAGCACTCTGTGATGCAACTGATTTTGCTCTCTTACAAACAGGGAAACTGAGGCACAGACAATGAAATCACGTGTGCAAAGGCAATCATCTGCTAAATCAGACTCAGCACCCAGTGTCAACTTTGTGCTTCTCCCACACTCTTGGAGAACCAGCAGCTGCTTCAGGAAGTGCCTCTGTCCCTTGCTCAGGTCCTATTTCCAGCAGCAGGGTTTTGAATGGTTAAAGGAATCTGCGCTCACAGATCTGAGGGTAAAGCAGGGAGCCAGATCTCTCTCTCTCCTCATTTTATAACATGCAGATGCATCTTCTAACAGGCACTGTCTATCTCTCCATCTGTACCACACTCATCAGATTACACTATCTGAAACTTCTTTTTTTTCCCCCCAAGAGATCATAAAAGTTTCAGCGTTTGCTCAAATGTTTTGTCGTGTTTTCAGTTTGACAGAGCGAGCAGTGGCTCCAAAGATAACACGGCAGCTGCCAGGGCTGCTCATGTGCTGAGCTGAGCTGTAGATGCCTGTCTCCAATGGCACGTTCCCTCAGCAGTTTTAGATCCTCTGCAACAGAATTTTCCAGTCTTCTCAAATATGTGAGATATGGGATGGCCAGCAGCTATTCAGGTTACACAACAGGGACTTTTTTGAAGGCCAAGAAGAGGCAAAACAACAGCCCTGATGGTGCCCAGCCCCCAGCAGACTGCCCCCCTCCTCCAAGAGCCTTGCTTTTCCTCCCTCTGTACCCTGCTAAAATCCCAAATAAGCTGCCTGTTGGCCCTATCTGCTGCTCTGCCTCTTTTCTGGCCCCCAAAGGCCATGGTTTTGCTCAGCCCTGTGGCTCTGGGTGCTGAGGAGAGATCTGTGGCCTGGAGCCAAGGCTCTCCAGCTCAGCCTCTTTCCACAAGTGCCTGGGAGTGGGATGTTCAGAGGATGAGGTGTCAAGAGCTAGCACTGCTTGGGACTTTTCCTGCTGCTTTCCATCCCTATATAACTGGCCAGGAATTCCTCCAGCTCCTGGAAGTCCTCCTGCCATGGCAGGGAAGGGGGCTGTTTCCATTTATCCCTCTCAGTTCAGCGCGGAGGCAGAGGGCAGGGTGCAACAGTAATTTACACACTATAAACTTTTGTAGGTTTTATTCACCTCATTGGTCTGGTATTAAACAGCATCGCGTGGAGACGGCGGGAGCTGGGGATGGTGGTGCTGGCTGCTGCCCTGGGGTGTGCACTGCCACACATTTCACACCTCCCTGCCCTTCAGCAGGGACAGGCTTGGGATGGGAAAGAGGTGGGAACAGCACATCCACCACACAATCAGCCTGAAATATTGATCCCTGTAATGCTTCAGGTTCTGCGAGGAGCTGTGCATCTGGAGCTGTCTGCACACTCCCATGCAGACCTTTCCAAAAAACAAAACTCCAAAGGATCTGCCAGGAAGGAGATGATGAAAGCAAAGGAATGGTCCTTCCTTCCATCAGGAAGCATAAGATGGTGCTGGGATGGAAAATGTCTCGCAGAGGTCTTTGCTGATCACTGCAAAACCCCTTGGGAACAGCAGAATTCTGTCCTCAGGGGTCTGCAGAGTTGGAAATGGGAGTCTCCAGAGGTGAAGAAAGTGCGATTCAGGCTTTTTATCCAAACCCCAAGGACTATCTGGGGGTTCACTCCCAGGGAATCCATGTATTGACACTTCTGTCCCACGTGTGACACCCAGAGCGTGACAGGAAACTGAAAGCAGCAGCACAATAGGATTTATTAAGAGGAGTCATCAGAGGAGCAAAGCTGCTGAGGGGATGCAGAGCTTCACCCTCTGCATTCACCAATGCAAAACTCTCTGCTGGAAAGGCTCCTGCTCCAGCAAGTGCAGATCCTGCTGGGGTCATTCCCCTCCAGCTCCCCCCCAATTCCCATGGAGAAGCTTCCCAAGAAACTCTCTCCTGACTGAGCTGGTTAGGATTGGCTCTGTGAGTTGTAGATGATTCTTTCAGAGTCTGATTTTTGCCAGTGGCACAGATAATGAGTTCATCCTTTGGCTTTATGCTTTTTTTGCCTGTCACATCTTAGCCAGCACCAGAGAGCTCTTTTCTGAGCACTGAAGACATTCTTGTCCAGAAGAAATTGCACAGGGTAAGTGTATTTTTTTTATTCTAGGCAATGAAAGGGAAAATCTTCAGTCATTAATAACAGCCCAGACTTTTCTGGACCAGAAAACAACTCTAACATAGACCAGCTGCATCTAAACCCAAAGTGTTTTTAATGCTCCTGCATTGCCTCACCTGAATAATAACATTCAGGGCTTTGTTTCAAGACTTAATTTGTTATAGGAAGTGAAAAAAAGACACACACGCAAACAACCCTATGGAAACTTTTGCCCACAATAGGTGTCAAGCAGAAGGAATGTTATTGATTGCCATAGATTTACACCCAGAATGAATTTGGCTGGCTGGTCAAAAGTCTGGTGGGTGTGTAAATGGGGAGGTGAGGTGGGGAATGACGTCTGTAGTGGTTTATCTGGAGAGTGGAGCCGCAAAATGTTGTAGTTACACTTAAGTTTTATTAAAAATGCCATTCTAACGAGCCCTAGTGGCCCCAGCACATGGAAAGTGGCTTGCTGTGTTTTGAATGGCACCGAGTAACACCCCAGGGCCTTAAATCAGTTCAAGATGTGTTGGTGGCGTCTGATGTTAAGCATGGAAGGGAAATTCAAAGCAATATAGATTTAACCTAGAGACCCTTCTTTTGCCTGATGCTTATCAATAACCAAGCCTGAGTAAGAGCCAGGAGGAATTCGGTGCTGAGGCAGAGTATTATGTGAAAGTGTGATTTTATTTGTAATATTTGCACTGAGGTTTGGATAACCAATCCGAGCAGCAAGACAGTGAAATGTGGACAGCAGAGGGGGAAAGTCAGATATTCCACCCTGTGTGTTTCTGCAGGCACCACTCGGTGTTGTGTGCCCAGAGAAAATTGAACTGGGGGAATAAAAAAACAACTTTTTTTTTTACAAGGCAAATGGAGGAAAGGAGCGAGGGAGTGAGAAGGGAAAGCCTGGTACACATTTCAAGTCAGAGCCAGGGTGGAGGGATTTGTTACTCTGCAACAGATGATCCCAGAGGACACCAAAGACAAGGAGAAAAAGTGGAATGTGGGATTCATGTGTTTCTTTGGGTTTATCTGCAATGTCTTGCTAAGGAATTTAAATGGATTGCTCATGTCACAAAGAGGGGATAAAATGTCTTCAGTCCAGGGCTGTGCTTCCAAACCTTGGCAGAGCTGGCACATTCCTACAAGAACATTTCAAAGTCTCACCTATTTTGAGAGGACAGTGAGAATTGCCATTTCAGAGGCACCTCTAACACCAAGAAGGATTTGCTGGGTATTTGGATTTCAAAGAAGCTGCACATGCTTACCTGAACCAAAGCTGTGCATGCCAGGCTCTGGGATGACACCCAGAAGACTGAGGTGCACCCCTAATGCAGTGTGGGTGGCACAATGGGCTTGGAGGGTTTAATTTGGCCATAATGGCAGCAGGAACTTCAAATCTGAAACCCTGAGTGTCCTTCACTCTCTATCTCTGTGGTCTGGAGACACAACCACTGAGTCATGAGCTGCAATCACCTACTTAGGAGATGCAATTAGGAGAGAACACCAACAACCACTTAATGAAGTACCAAGAACTTGGCACAAATACCTCTGGTGATAGGAGGAAGAAGGAGCCCTTAAACTCTTACCTTGAGCACTTCATGCTTCCTTCCCACACTGGCAGCTTTAGGAACAACGTGACTTAGAGTGTCTAATTATAGGATAATTATTGTTGTTGCTCTTGGTACAGGTCAGTCAGTAGAAGGTAGGACCCTAAGGGAATGGAGACAAGGAGGGTGAGTGAGGAAATGGGAGTAGAAAGGTTCAGAGCCTTTCTGGTGGGGCAGAAACACAGAGAGAGAGAGAGGTGGTCCCTTTGTGTAACTGAACCAGGATTTGGAGCTTTGTATCTTTAATGGTTTGTGCTCTTGGCTGAAGACAAATCCTCTCCTGGTATAAATGTGAGAGAAGATCCAGGCCATGCCTGTTGCCCCTCTCTGTCCCTGCAGTGCCAAGGAATGGAGCTGCCATGGTGATATGGCCAATTACAGCCCACATAAATCACTGCATCTGCCCACTCTCCTTTCCTATTCCATGCTGCCTCAAGAAAAAAGGAAGCATTTTCTGGGCTGAAGCTTGAGTTTTGCTTCTGAGATCCAGGAGGAAGATTTGGTGAAGGAAGAAGAGACATCTCCAAAAAGAGCTGCCACAAAGGATGGGGAAGGTGGACTCAGAAACTGCTCAGCAGAGTTTTACTCCCACACTCAGTGACTGCCACCTCACAAAGCTGTGAACAGAGTTCACACTGAGAAACCCAATCTCCTTTCAAATCCACCAGAAAGACAAAAACCATGTCAGAGCCTCATTGCTCTTGTTCTTCTTCCCCTCTGAGCTTCCTGCCCTATTTTTGGCACAGAGCTGAGGGGGCCCAAGCACAGGACCACCTTTGCTTTTCAGCACATTTGCATTTGAGTCTGTGGAGAGAATGCTAATATTTGTCTTCTAGGTCCAAACTGCATCCTATAAGCTATAAAATATTCTTAAACACTATTTCTTTGGAGAGAAGCCTTCTGTGATCCTAACCAGCAAATAAGTCAATGAATAAATAAATAAATATGTGTGGAGCTGCTGATCTACATCCACCTCAAGAGCCTTGGATTTCCCCAGGAATAACCAAGGGTGGCAGAAAGGAATAGTTGGGTTCAGGCAATCATGAGAAGTAGGAAGATGCTGATTACTTGGACTCTTATCCCTTGTATGAATAATTGCCTCATCCTGAAACAAAAATGAATTTATTTGGTGTACATAAAAAAACCCCAATCATAAATTGGCACCAAAAATGTTGTGAAGAAACTTGAACTTGACCTGTGCAAATGGGACTGGCTCACTTAATTCATTTTTTGTAAGACTTCAAAGAAAATAGGTCAAAATTCCTCACTGCAATTAGTTCAACTTAGTACACTCATCTTTGATCTGTTAAAATATAATTATGCTTTTCTAAATTATCCCCTTTTCATTGGAATTGGCAAGATATGAAAGTATGGATGGATCTGAACCCTGGGAATTGTCTTGGTTTAGGTGTGTGAGGTGATGGCAAGGGTAAATCCTTTTTGAAGTGCAATTTCTTTCCTCCTGCAGTGTTCATTTAGTCCTTTCCACATCAGGATGATGAGAAAAATTTTGAAAAAGGAAGCTTAGAGATTTTAGATTTGTCAAAAGCAGCTTGAACACCAGTTCAGTTTGAGTCCACCTGTATGACTTCAGCACCCTGTGGGATCTGAGTCCCAAACTCAGGGCAAATTCAGGGAGATTTTTCTGAGCAGCTGATTCCAGAGCACTGTAGGAATGGTCATTAATAAGAATTATCAGATCAATCAGACATAAGCCTGCCGTTGTTCTCCTCAGGCATCCTTAACTTTATTTCTAATTCCTGCTGTGTTTTTAGGGTAATTCCTGACTTTCAACACTGGACTGTATTACACAACCAAGGAGCAGAAGTCATCATCATGAAGTAAAGAGAAAGGAAAGCTTCCAAGGTGAAATTTAAAGGGCTAAAATGACTCAGTGGGAAGAGGAACAGAAGAGTTCTGGACAGATTTACAAAGTCAAGCAGAGAAAAAACTTGTTTTCAGCTTTCATGATTCATGGGAAAGTCCAAGAATGAGTCGTAGAATGGAGGTTTAACCCAAATATATGTGCACAAAGAGGGTGAAGCCAAGGGGGTTGGAACTCTAGGTGAGATACCAGCATCCTCATTTTCAAATATCAAAACTTATTTCTCAAAAGATTATACATTTGGGAAAGGTTTTACAAGTAAAAGGTTGTTACAGTTGTGATCCCACAGATAAAACTGTAGGGAATGGAGATTATAGCCCATATTTCGAATTTCTGGGTTGATTTCACTGCTGTTCCTTGGGCCCCCACGTGAGTGTCTGAGGAGGGAAAGGGAAAGAATAAATGTTCCAGGTAAACAAGCACATTGTGCAACCCTGAGCCTGGAAAACTGTGTCAGCCTTTAACTCGTTTAACTGGCCCTCCTATGGCAGTAACACATCATTACTGCTTTCCGGTGTTTATTAATGTCATTTTAATGGTTTATTCGTAGCAAGGTTCAAATTCCACATAAATAGAAGTTTCAAAAAACCCAGGGGGTTTGTAGCCTTCATTTTTCTGTATTGTAACAAGGAGATTGCACTGGGCATGGATGGGGCAGAGGGGGAGGCTACAGGAGCAGTGTTTGGGATGGATTTGTGGTCTTACACAGGATTCCCAGCTCATCAAATTCCCTGGAATCCCACGGCGGGGGAAATGGAGGTTCCAGTCCAACCTGCCACGGCAGAGGAGCTGCTGAGCCTGCTGCTCTCAGGGCTTCTCCCTGTGCTGAGAGGGCCAACACTCTCCAGAGAAAAGAGGAGCAGATTCATTCCCAAGCGTGGTCAAATGTCCAGGGCTTCTCAGAATTCGGAGTCATCATTCCTTTAATAACAGCCTCTCCTTCCCAAGCCACTCCTGGATTGCTGGCACAGACTCCAGGGCAGTCATGGGATTCCTCTGCTCCCTCTGGGGGAAAGGATGCAGCAGAGCCAAGCATCCCCAGTGACCAACCCCCACCAAAAAGGAAAACTCGATGGTTACTCATCAAACTGAGGCAGCAATTGTCCACTGCATGTAAGAAAACTGAGTTCCTGAGCTCAGACTTGAAATCCAAGCCCAGTGCAGGGCAAATTGGAAGCCCTTTGGCCTTTTGTTCCTTTTTTTCCCCCCTCTCTCATGGAGTCTGAAATATGAATATATATATGTGTCATCTTCTGCATGTAAATCCACATAAAAATCTCACTCTAAGGATTATTTTCTCCACAGGATGCAAAATGAAGCATTTGAAATGTGCTGTATTTGCTTTAATTTGCTTTAATTCGAACCAATATTTGGGCAAGATGATACTGAGACTTCTTATTTTTCCCCAGACAGGTCCCAACTTCATTTCAGTGACAAGTCCTCAGTCCATAGCTTGACCATGATTTGTTCCACAAATAAAATCCAAGCCTCAAAGTGGGAATAGATTCTGAGGGGATCAAACAAGTGACACTTGTTAGTGGTGTGAACCTCCATCACTGCATCCCAAAGGTTCTCCTTTTACTCTTCTCACTGCAGTGGAAGGAGGAACAAAACATTTATGGAGTTTTCTTCACAGCTCCAGCAGTCTGCAGGCTCTTGGAAGAAAGTTGGGATAAGCAGGGGAAACCAACTGGGAAAATCCTGCTGAGGAGGACAGCAGTGAGGTTAGAAATGGATTTTTCAGGGAGTCACCTTCCTTTTACTTCCATAGTTCAGTTTGGAGACTGAAGCCACCCACAAGTGCTGGGTTCTTAATAAAGTCTAGAGCACAGTTTGAAAATTCAACAGAGAGGATTGTACATCTTTAAAAAGTGTGAATTTTGGTTCAGTTGGGAATTTTGGTTTAGCAATTCTAATCATGTATTTCAGGAGTCCTTTTAGAAGTTTGCTTCAGGTTTAAAACTCATTTTAGTCTCAGGACCTCAACACAGGAATGGAGCTAATTCTAGGCTAGACCACAATCCTGAGAGAGAGATCTCTCAACATGACAGACACACCCTTACACTGACAGCTGTCAACTTTGGCTGAAATTATTCTATTTTTTTATGCCATTTTCTGTGGAAATATTCAGTTTCTCTCTTTGGTTGCCTGAGATATCTTTGAACCTGCAGATCTTCATGTGCCACTTTCCCTCTGTCTTCAGTGCAAGGAGAAGAGGCTCTTTGACCTCGTGGTGGCTGAATATTTGACTTAGGGCCAGATTTCTGCTACAGTTTCTCATTCAGAAACCCCATTTCTGTCTCACCAATATTCTCTGTGCCTCTTCCCAGTTACCTGTCAGGTCACCCAACAGAATATTGAGGTTTGCAGCAACCAGGCTCTGAATGCAGGCAGTGGAAACAGGCTGAGGACTTTCAGGGGTGCCTCTCAGGTAGGTTCTGCCTCCCCTGGTGTGGCTGAAGATGCTGGAATTCCAAAGGCAGAGCTTTGTAAGTCAGACAAGCAGCCAGGGGGGTCACAGGGGCTGGGCTGAGGCAGGGAAAAGAGACAAGAGGGCTGTGGCATGAAGGCAAGGTGGCCCTTGGATGGCTCTTAGGATGAAATCCTGCTGGACCTTCTCCCAGATCTTGCTCTACCCCATCAGCAGCCCTGCTGACTGCCCTGGCACTACTCAGTCTGGTTAGGCAGAGCCTGGCCCTAATTCCTCTGTCTTAATTTAGGGATGGCAAAGGGAGTTAGTCAAAATATCTACAAGCCCTAGACAGTTACTACCAATTGCAACAGCAAAACTTTGCAGCAGTAGATCCAATCTGGCCCTGTCAGCCCTTGCCAGGCAATGTTTTGGCTCTGGGTATTTTTTAAGCTCCTTTCTTGTCACTCTAAATCAGATGATTCACGCTGGTAACATGTTGTATCGCTTATCCAGTAATGCAACCTAATAAAACCCTGCTTAAAACCATTTTCCTTAAAGAACCAGAAGAATTTGTTCTTTGCAGAATCAAACCTGTGTTCTTAATAAAGGCAGATTGAATAAAACAAGCTCTGTGAAGTAAAGGGACTAATTTAACAGCTCGCTGATGAAAATCTGTGGCTATGGTCCCCCCTCCCTCACCCCTTGCATGAGAACAGATGGTTTAACACAAGTTTTGAATGCAAAGTTAATTAAAAAAAAAAAAAATCCATTCCTCTTACAATCCTTGGGCTAAGACTTTAAAAGTTCCCTGCTAAATCGGAATGCCAATGCTCTTATTTTGAGCTCTGTAATAAGGAAACAGACTCATTAATGTTCTGCAATTATTGAAGTGGAGTGATGGTCATGGATTAGCCCTTGAATTGAGCTCGGCAGGCTCCCTTGGCAGTGAGACATCAGAATGGAATTTGGAACCCTCCATGTTCCATTTTCCCCATTGCTTTCAAGCTGGTGCTGGGAGCAGGTACAGTCACCTTGATGGCAACGTCCCCAGAGGGCAGAGAAGGCATTCAAAGGATCATTTCCCATAACAAGAACAACAACAGCATTGCATGTTAGGATTTGATTTCAATGAACGCTGCAAAAAAAGCCAAATTATTTTATACTGGGCTGGAATGCATCTATTTCTGGGGTGGAAGGTAATAGTTGGTTAATGGCAGCCACCTTGTATAAAAACCAGCACAAGATGTGAGAAAACTCATATTAAATTAGTTCCCACTATTGCTGCAATCTCCTGCCTGAGACTTTCCTGTCTGAAAATTCACTTGAAGTAACAGGGAGGAGCTTGGCCTAAGTGAAAAGTAATTGCCTGAATTAGAGTTGTCTTGTCTTGCTGCATTTAATGCTGGACATGACAAACATCAGAAGAGCTTTAAATGACCAAGGGCACCTGGGGAAGAGTTTTATTTCACCTATCTTTAACAACCAAAGTAGGTCCCAGTCCAGTTCCTGCAGTTTAATTCCAGATGGAAAGCCACCTCTGAAGACTCAAAAATGGTTTCTTCTGACATTTCCTTCACCCAGGTTTTGACCCCAAAACAAATTCAGCCCAAACCTCCTTAATACCAGCTCCTAAGAAATGAGGAAGTGCCAGGCCTAAGGGATGTCTTCTGATTAGAACAAGAGTCCAAATTTATGGTGAATTTTAATAGGATCAGGCAATTCTTGTCAGAATCCTAATCACAATGAGACCAAAGCTAGTAGAGAGTGAAGTCACCCCCCATCCTTGTTGGAGTGTAACTTGGAGGGAAATCTAATTCCCCTGCTGGTTTCCTTATCCCTTTTCCATCGGATCCTGTACAAGCCCCAGGAGCAGCGCTCAGGAGCTGAAACAGGAGCTGAGCGTTTGTTTCCCAAATTGCACCCATGAAACAGGAATCTCCATGGCCTCACCAGCATGTGGACTATGAATAGAACACAGCACCCACGAGCTGGGGCTTCTTCTTGTTGTTGTTGGGGTTTTTTTAAGCCACTCTTTGATTTTTGCACCACGACTCGATCCCGGATTGCAAAAGCCCGGCAGCAATTAATTGCAGAGACAAACTCTTACCCTGCTGCTGCCTAATTCCTTAATAGCATCCTTGAATCAAAGAGATGTCTAAACTTTATCACAGGCACCTATGATTAGCAGCTCCCACAATCAATTACAGATGCAAACAGGCAGGAGCAGGCTTGGCCCAGAACGTGAAGGGATGGAAGGGATTGTTCCTGGTGTTCAGTCTGTTTATCACCTGCTGCTGCATTTTATGGAGCCAAAGCTCTCAGAGTTTATCCTGAATGGAGCAGATGATGGAGCAGCTTTAAAGGGAATAAACATGATCTACAGGTGATGGCAAAAATCTTGTTAATAACATTATATCCCTCCAGCTGAGGTGTGGCTGATACTCTGCCTGATGTTTTAATTGGCAGGAGGGCTCATGGTAATCATGGTTTACTGGAACCAAAGGAAGCCTTTTGATTTCCAGTCTAGTTATTCCTTCTTCATTGCTCCTCACGTGATTTTTTTCCATCTAGTAGTAACTGCTGGGACTTTTGGTGGACTGTGGTGAAGAACAAAGTGACAGAAGGCCAGTGAGCCTACAAAAGATGCAGTAATTAGGGCTAAGCTGGTGCTTGGAAGGCAAAATTGGGCAAAGGAGTTTAATTCTCCTCAATGAGCAAGGAGTAACTGGGAGTTGTCTTTTATTTCTCTTCTTCCTTCCTCACCTGTGCTGTCCTCGTGGTGAACCTTTGGTGTTGTTGGTATCAAAACTCACTAAAATCACAGAACCATCTCAGTCAGACTCTGTAGATCACGGTGAACTTGTCAGGCTTACTTAAAACTCACAAAACCCCAACTCCAGTGGAGTTTCATGTGATTAAATGCTCAATCAAAGAAGTTTCTCACAGCCTCAGACAGTGAAATCTGTCCTCTCTCTCCTCAGTGTCCTGCCCAAATTGTTGGCCAAACTGTGGCAGAAAAGTCTCACTGAGGAACGAGACTTTGCTGTTCCTCTCTCCCCCACCCCAGACACCCTGACCTCTCCAGATCTGCTCTTGCATCACCCAATTGCTCTCCTAAACTGCCTCATCACTTTGCAGAGCTGCAGATGAACCAGAGGGTTTTTCCCTGCCACAAACATTGTGAGTTCCTACGTGCCTCCCTAATTCTGAGTCTTGCATTGTTAATCCTATTTTCTGCAGGGCAAGAGATTCCCACAAGTGTCAGCTGTGGGCTCTGCCCTGGCCTCCACTGCTGCTGTCTGAGCTCTACTTGTGGGGGATTGTGGCCACATTAAATGCAACCCAAATGCAATGTAGAATCTCTTCTCCAGCTCTGCACCTCCTTAAACATTCAAAACTCCAGCAGAAAAAGCGAGGTGAATACAGACAATGCCTGCACACAGAATAATTCCTTCCTGGTAGGAAAGGCACGCAGAAGTGGTGGAGGTTCTCCAGGCTGTTCTCCAGACAGAAACATTAATGACTGAACAGCAGAAATGAAGGGCTCCCTTCTCAGCAGGTTTCCTTTTCAGTGATTCATTGTTATTGAGAAATGGGTGACAGGGAGGGTGAAGCAGGGACTGAGCAGGGACCTTCATCTTTTCTGAGACACCTGGGGCAGAGCCTCGCTGAGATCTTCCCCTGGCCTTGCAGCCTCCCCCAGCAGCTCAGGGCTCTTCAGAGACTGGGTTCTTGTTTTGGAAGCTGCACAGAGCAGCTCTGAGCCCATGCCAAAGTCTGCCTGATGAAAACCTCATTCAGAGCAGTCTGTAACGTTTTGGGCTGGAGCCATCTGTACCCAGAATTGGCACCCAATGCCTCTTAAAAGTTCCATAAGAATTTGGTTGATTTTTTTTCTTGTTTTGGTTTTCTCTCCCTGACTTTGTGTATTTTCTGTCTCTGTATATTTTCTCTTCAACAGGGAAGAGGAAATGCTGAAGTATCCTCAGAAAGACCTGGTTTTGCTTTGATTCTTAGAGTATTTCAAGGTCAAGAAACAGAAATGTTGAAACTTTAGAAGGAAGCTTGTAAGGCAAGGCAAACCCCACTTCTTTCTCAGAGATATCCTTCAAATGAATATGGTTTGAAATGAGTCTGGTTTAACTCCTAACCCCATGAAAAGTTGAGGATTTCCAAAATGTTAAATTATCTATAAAATGCCCAGGTTTAATTGAAGCTCTGAACAAAAGCCCAACCTTATGGGTTCTGGCATGGAATAAACCCACATTTATCAGGCAAATCAATATTTGCACCTCCCAGAACGTGACACCCCCCTGTGCCTTGGGAAAGAGAGGTGAAAGGACTGCACCTTCCACAGAAACACAAAAAACTGCTGTTAATGTTGTTGGGAGGGGAAAGAAATAGTGAAGAAATTGTGGAGTTTCTGTTTGGGGGCTGAGATCCTTCCTGGCCTCTGCTGAGACCCCACACACTCATTTTTGTCCACCTGCACAGGCACAATCCCAGTCCTGTGCTGGGGCATCCTCAGCATTGCTGCACCTCCCAGGGAGGGGATTTTGCCATAAAATCAGATTTGAGCCACGGGGCTGTGGTTGCCACCTCCTAAAGGGCCTGAGCATCACTCAGCTTGCTCCCAAGGCAGAGCCCAGTGCCTGGCTCTTCCTGTGGGACAAATTGGGTTTTTATTGTCGTGAAGGACAAGATTTCAAGTTTGAATAACTTGAGAAATGTTTCCTTTCCTTCACATCATCTCCCCAGCCGTGTTAGATCAGCTCTGAGGACACAGCCACTTGCTGGATTTTGTAAGGCAAGAGGAAGCATCTCCTTCTTGGCATGGAGAATCTGGCAGGTTTGCCCCAAAGGTCCTATCAGGAAGCTGAGCACCCCATTCAGGGTACGATGGGGAGAGTTTCCATGAGTATGGAAATGGAACTAAACCCAAAAATGACTGCAGAATTCAGCACGTGTGAATTCCCTCTGGCACTTGCAGAGTTTGAAGAAGCAGAGATGAATTTTGGCTTTCTGGGGATCTGTGTGTGCTCAAAGCTCCACTTGGGGGTTTGGTCCCGACTTTAACCCTTCCTAGAAAGTTTTTATTTTTGCTACAGCACACTGGCTGCACAATAACATCACTGCAGGAGCTTTGTTTGCTCTGAAAGAGAGCTTGTGTTGTAAACAATGATCAAAAGGAACAACAAGCAAGGAGAGTTGTGTGGAAAACACTCCCAGTGATCTTGGGGTGTTCACTTCCTCGAGCACCTCCTGCTCGTGGTTGGCCTGTAATTTTCAGCCACTTGTGTAAATGATGATGAATCACAAGGTTTTTCACATTTCAGAGGGGAAAAAAAACCCCAACCCAAACACTGAGAGCCTACAGTAGCATTTCCTGGTTAAATATACGTTCCAGCACCACATGAAGTGCTGGCTTCAATGAACAGCTGCACTTTACTTATCTTTTGAATGGATCGATTTAAATGCATGTTGGAAAGTACCTTTCACCAAACTGCCCATTAGAAGTGAACTACAAAGTAAAGGGATTGTGTATGGGAAGCATTTCTTATCTCTGGGAGAGCAGCTCATCGCCTGCAGAGACTTTTTTCCTTTCTTTTTTCCCCCCCTTTAAGTAGAGGACATTTAATGACACCTTTTAAAATCCTGATAAAATTAACAGCTTTTCTTTTGACTAACAATTCAAACAAACAGGGGTAATCTGATGGCTACAGGCACAGATGTACAAATTAGATTCTTAAAATAATAGGTGAGATTCCCAATTAGGTATCTCATCCTGCTCCACTGTTTTACTGGAAGATAATTAATGCTCTGTAATATGGGACAACTGGAAAAAAGTGTGTTTGCTTATCCTTGGCATGGCTGATCAGTCCCTGGTACTTTCAAGGGAATACACCAAGTATTTCAAGGTTTGGTGGGTCTGGATCATATTTATGCAGGTTTTCTCTCGCTGAGCACAGCCCAGCCAGTCAGTATTTGGTTAGGAGACCATTATCACAGTCCATTTTTTATTGGTATTTCACCATCAGGAAATATTCCCAAGTGCTGTTTGCCCTTTGGCTCGCTGGGGCCGTGGCTCTGATGTCACCAGTGGGAGTTGCTGTGGGGGCTGAGCTGCCTTTGGGGGCTGCAAAGTTCAGCTCCCAGCCTGCTGGAAGCTGGCTTGATGTAAGGCCTGGCTCAGGAGGGGATTTCTGCCCAGAAGCCTGAAACACAGAGGATTCCTGACCAAAGAGGCTGCTAAAAGAACACCTGGGGTTTTACTGGTCAATTATGAGCTCTCAGCTCAGAAGTGGATGCTCCCAAAGTCCTTTCTGAACAGGGCAAGGGTGTTATCAAGGCTGCTGCACCACTGTCATCACACCCCCAAACGAAACAAAACAGGTTTGTTCGTGTGCTCGATGCCTTTCATTTGAGCCATTAATTTCAGGCTTCCCAACTGCCACAAATGGACATGTCTGCATTTGCCTCCACCACAAATAAAACAGATTTTTAACAAGCAAATTTTCTGATTTCCCCAATTGCTTCCACAGGGCTGCTGCCATTGAAAGATCCCAGTGCAGCCTTAGCCTGGCATTGTCTTTGCAATGGCACCAAAAGCAGACACAGGGGCAGACAAGAACATCCTCTCCTCGTTGCACATTCTTTTCAGGCAATAACTGTGATCCCAGTGACTCATGGACAGCTAAACCCCCATCACCAGCTCAAGGAACACAGCAACAATATCTGTTGTTAGACTTGGCAGGATCCATTAAGCTCAAAGTGATGTGTCCTATTTAGTGATGACAGCCAAGCTCAATTAAGTTCCATTTGACATCTCTTTGGACGCTTTTCCAAACTTTATATGACCCTCTTGGCACTGTAAATCTCACGGAGCTGTTTTCTTCATGAGATTTTTGGTTTAATTTTAGTTCAGGATGGGACTGCCTGTGAGAGTGAGTCCAGCCTTCCACTGCATGCACTGACACTGCTGCCTCCAGGAGCTTTAAAGCAAGCAAGAGGAGGAAAACCACGGGGCAGCTTTGAGAAGGGGCAGGAAAACACACATTTTTCTTCATGTTTTGGGCAAAAGATCATTTGGGGGGCAAAGGGAATGGCTGTCTTATTTTATCTGAGCTGACTTCTCATCTGCTACTTGAGCCTCTCTCGTTTTCCTCCTCACTAGGAAACAGCTTGGCTATGGCCATTGCCTGCCTGCTGAAGTCAGGGTCAATTTTTTCCATCTGGACTGCATTAGGACTCTTCCATTTGCTCATCTCCCTCCCCCCAAAGCACTGCTGCTCCTCCCCAGCCTCCCCCCTGCCCCTGATGTGCTGCCAGGCGTGTTCCGTTTCACCCACAGCCAACAGGCAGCTCCAGTAGGATCTCATTAATTCACACTAATGATGGGGAATTTGGCAAATTAGTGAACTGACTTGATCCTGCCATTATTAATAGCTTTGCTGTTGACTTCAGGCAGAACCAGATTGAGGCCCTGAATTGATAGCTCTCCTCAGACACCAGACAGAGATTCTATTTTATGCCATAGCCTGATCTTTGTTTGGATTATTAGGGTTTGGTGTTGTGCTGGTGCATATTACAGCAAAAGCAGTGAGCTCTAATTAATGTGAGGGCTCAGAGCAGCTTTTCAGCTGGTAAATCTCTGGAGAAAGTAATTGAAAGCAAAGAGATGAGGTTTATTTCACGAGCAGTAGAATGCAGGAACTTGCACACTGAGAGTCCCTGCATGTCTGCTTGGCCATCAAAAGGTTCAGCCCAGCAAGGACTGAGCTGATGGGACTCTGCCAGAGATTTCCATGGGACTGGGCTGAACTCTTTATTCTTTTTGTGCTTGGGCTGCCTTCTGGAAAAAGAAGATATTCTTTCCTTTCTGCTGCATCTATCTCTGTAACTTGGCTGATAATACCTTAAAATCCAGTCCAAAAGAGCTCAGTTTGGGGTAGGAGGATGCTCTCTGAGAAATCAGTGATTCACCTCCTTTTCCTTTTGCCATAGAGCACAGTTACATCAGTGCAGAGAATTCCACATCAGGAATGTTTGCTATCCTGTGCCAGTGCCATTTCAGCAGCCCCCAGTGACTCCACGCTCTTGTGACAGCAGGAAGAAAAGCTCAGGAACATCAGCTGAAGGCCTGGATGAGTAAAAACCCCTTTGCATTTCTCAAGGGGAATTATTTAAATTCACAAAGAGCAAAGCAAATGTACACACACACAGATCCATTCTCTTAAAAACACCAAAGGAGACAACTCGAGTCTCCCTTGGGTGCTTTCCCTCCTGGAGGCGATGCTTAATGGCCTTCTGGTGTTCCCCCAGCTCGCAGGGATGAGCCAGCCCGTGAGAGGCACAGACACTCGCTGCCTCCTGCCAAAATTTGGGAGCGGGGCGGGGCAGACGGCTGGAGGCTGTAACGTCTCCCGGGAGCTCCATCGCAGAGCCGGGAAGCTCCCAGGGCAGAAGGGAGGGCAGGGCGAGACCAAGACCACACTGAAAATCAGTCCAGGGATTCCACCTCTCCCTGGTAATGGATTTTATTTCCCAAGCTGGAGCAGCTCATGGGAGCTGGGGCTGGAATCCACCTTGCTGCTATTCCCAAGATGGGAAGGAACCCCCTGGTCCCCCAGACAGGCTGCAGCTAAGTGAGATCCCCAGAGCTTAGAGGAACACAAGAGCCCCATTCCTCCTGACTTTATTCCAGGATCTCTCCTCCTACAGAGAAGAAAACATGCTCCCAAAAGTAAATTACATCCCTTAAAGAGAGTGGGTTGGGATTTCTAAGCAGACTTTTTTTCCTCTATGACAGCATCAGCACGTGGGGCTTCCCAGTAGCTGCTCTTTATGTTCTTGCTGTTCTGGACAGACCAAATTTTGCTGGGAAACAGCTTTATGGACAGATTCTTCTCTCCTAAAACATGCAAAATGTCTCAGTAGGAGACATGGAACACAAACCCAGCACCCTGCAGGTGTTGTGCTCTCACAGTTCCCAGTTTAGGATCAAAATTAGAGGGAGGATTGGGCCTTGCCTCATCACACATGAACATGTGTGAAGTCCACGTTAGAATGTACCAACACTGGCTGTAACACGCCCAGGGTTTCTTGCTGGTATGCCCTGGAGGAGAGAAATCAGATGTAAATTGGCTAGTTCAGGAACTGAGGGGAAATTTTATGTTTAAATTTGTGGGTGACTCTCCTTCACACTGTGCAATTTGACCTTTGGCCATTGTTACTCCTTCACAAACTTGTTCCCACTCCAATTTCTGTATGTCCTGGTGGGGCCAGCCCTTGGCTAACTCCACATGGCATTTCCATCTGTCTCATCCCATACACTGTTCTCCATTTGCAATGCTCTTGGATTATTCCAGTCTTGCCTACAACAGATTTTCATGGCATTCCCTGTTTTCATCCCTTCTCCTTCCCTTTCCCTGCCCACTGCAAAGGGCAAAAATCTTAAAATAAGGATAATGATCTGCTCTGGGAAGAAAAAAGGATCAGCCAGAAGGGATTGCTGGGGTATGTGTAGGCAGCTGGAAGGAATCCAGTCATGTTTGTTTTCCCTTGTTCTATTTTTCCTAAGTTTTCCTTTTGTTTATGCCCAATTTGGCTGTGTCTGATGCTAAAGGGAGATGCCATTCCATGAGATTCTTCAGCTCCTGAACACACCTGTGGCTGATGAAATCCTTCCTTAGACTTCACAGTTAACAGTGCAATGATATGGAATAAAAAACCTCTCTCTCCCCAGGGCACTGTAAGACCTAAATTTTGTCCAGGCTCACAAAATCTGTTGTGTTGGGAGCCTTTTCAATGACAACAAACCCATTTATTTTAATAAATGACAGCTCAGATTCTGACACAGCCCTGAGCTGGCAACGTGGCTGATTCCAAACTGGCCCAGTTGGACTTGGCACCAGCAGGGAGGAAATGTCTCATTCCACACTGGGCTTGCCAGGGAAGGCCTCATTTCTCTTGGAGCAGTGCAGGATGATTCTCTCTGAATTAACAAGTCACATGGCTCCCAGGGATGGGTCTCTTTGCCCAGCACCACCCCCCTTCCCACTGGCATCCTCTGCCTAAAGCTGGAATTGTGGCAGCGCATCCCAACCTCAAAGTCAAGGATGCCATGCAGTGTCCAGCTGGGTATTTGTTGTGTCAAATGGGCACTGATAGATCTGCTTTTCAGGCTAGACTGAGAGTCATAGGCAAAGCTTGAGTTTAAATAAAACTGTTTCATTTGTTCCTTGATGTAGTTGACCACTTTGAAAAATATCTAGAGCCTACTTTGAGACTCACCAAAGAACCTGGGAGGATTTTCATTCTTCTCCTCCTCTCTACTTGAGAGGGTTTGGATCAATCTGTTGAAAGCCCAACGTGGCTTTCCACTCAGAGAGAGAACACAGACAAGGGCAAAGCTCTGTTCTACAAACTCATGGACCACTCCTGGCCCAAACTCCTGGGCCAGGACCAAGCCTCAGGCTTCCTCCAAAGACCCTGGAGGTGTTTGTGCTGTTGCTGCCATGGATGGTGCCATCCCACAACATGGGAACTGTTCCAAAAAACTCTGCCAGTGCCTAAATCCACCCTTTGATGTTCTGCTGCTCTCCAAGTCAGAGGCCAGATGGGTCCAGAAAGTGGCAAAGATGAATAAATGCAAGCAGTAAGAATTCCCTCAAGCACAAACCACGTTACCTTTGGTCCTTGTGTCTCAGAGCTGCTGGTCTTTGGGATCTTAGGTAAAAGCTGCTGGGATATTTGGGATGTTGTGCTCACTCCCATTTAGCTTCTCTGGTGTTTAAGAGCTGAGCTCTGGTTACAGCCTTAGCAGGGATTTAACAGGATCTGTCTCCCTGCTATCCAGCAGTCTATTTTCAGGAAAATCACAGCAACCTGATTATTTCAGAGACCTCTGCCCCCTTGTCAATTTTGATTGGAGTTGGCCCAGGAGTTCAAAAGGCTGTAACAGTTTGATCATATAATCCTGGCTTCCTTAGGAAACCAAGCTAAGGAACAAACAAACAGGAGTCCTTGCAGAAATACTCCCTTGACAGCTGAGGAGTTTTTTTAATCAACACCTTGACTTCTATGAAGATTTTTACCTTGGCTTCCCACAAAGATTGTCTTACAGAGCAGCCACCAAACACGGCTCTGGAGTGGCACCATCGCTGGCAGGTTTGCATTAGGGACAGGTTGGATCCCAGTGGGAAACCAGCATGGCCCCAGTGTGCTGCCAGCATCCCCCAGTGCAGGGGATGAGCCCTGCTGAGCCACCACCAGCCAGGTTTAACTGCAGCAAAGCTCAGAGCTGAGCTTCCAGTGGATGGGACGTGCAGAGGGAGAGGAATTCCCCAGGTGGGGACAATTCCCCCTGACCTGTTCACCCAGCTCAGATCCTGCCCAGAGCTGCTGTGTTGGGTGGTTCCAGCTCCACCTTTGGGATCCTGGCCTTAGGGGAATGGAACAACACCTCGTTCTGGTCACTGCTGGGATCCTGCCCAGCTTGGTGGTGTTGGTTTCCCCAGGAGTGCAGAGAGCTCCGAGGCACGAAGGGCCCCCACTTCAGCTGGGCAAAACTCAACATTTTTAGCACATTCCCCTGGATGCAGCGGGACTGCAGAGGAGGAATGCTGAGATCCCTCTGGGTTGGCCACCAGCTTCTCTTCCCTCCATTCCCTTTTCCCTTGGTGCTCCTTCCAGGAGCTCTGACAGCAGATCTGCTGCAGGGACGACTTCACAAGCTAATCCCAATAAAAGACAGCAGCTGCTGGTGAGGAAATCGTGGACAAGAGCATGCTTGGATGATCCAAAGTAACATGTTTTTGTATTAATTGCGATTTTTTTTTCATCTGCCACTTTCAGAGAAGTTCTTAACAAAAAAAAATTAAGAAAAGGAATTGTAAATATGCCAAAACTGATTATTTATGCTCGTTCAGCTTTATTTGATCTCGGCCAATTACTACCGTGTTCTGAACAAGAAGCTACAAAAGCAAATCTTCTCCCTCCTTTTTAATTATTATTTTTTTTAGGAAATCAGGACCAACATTTTCCCCTCGTCAGAAACGATGACGCCGCGCTCCGTTAGCCTGGGGATTTAAACAGAAAGCAGGGATTTGAGAGGAAAGCGGAGGCAGCAGCCGCAGGCTGACGGGAAAGGATGGGAAAAGAGGGGACCCATCCGTCCGGGAAGGGACGCGGGGCGGGCACTGCAGATCCCGGAATTTCCTGGGCCAAAAATGAGCGAATAAGTGATTGGGAATGGCCTCGTGGAAGGCAGAGCCCGCATCACCCCTTTGCAAAGGGAACAAGATCTCTTTTTCATCTTTTCTTCCTTTCTTCTTTCTTTTTTTTTTTGTTTCCTTAAACACAGCTTTTCCCTCTGTGAGAGGTGTACGTTTAATTATAAAAGGGCCTTTTTCTGTTGTAATCTCTTTCCAGCTCAATTCCTTTGCTGGATAAATCCCTTAAACGTGTTGTCATTCCTTATTTATTGATTGCAGGTATTTGGGGTTTAATTGAGCAAGTCGGTCGTGGCCCAGGGCAGGAGTGGCGCTACATGAGCAATTAAATCTGATTAGCCCGAGCCCTTTAAGCCCCAGCTGGGTGATTGATAACCGAGACCAACATTCTTCAATTGACTCGCTACATCAAAAAGGAGAAAGGCTTAGAGGAGAAACGCATGGGTCCAACATGAAAAATAGCAAAGGAGCCGAGCAGATTAGATTTGCAAAGGAGCTGAGCTAACGGCAAAGGGAGCAGGGAGAACAGTCCTGGTCAGCCCATAAAATAAATCCCTAAGTGTCTCCTCCTCTAAAACTCAGTCAAGGCAGGATTTTTGTTTTGTTTCGTGTTTTTTTTTTTTTTTTCTTTTTTTTTTTTCTTTCTTGTTTTCAAGAGGCTGAAGCAGCTTCTTGTTTTCCCGAGCTGGAGCAGGAATGGCTGAAGGCGGCGGAGCTCGGATTTTAACACCCCTCAGCCCTCGGAACGCGGCTCCATCCATAAAGCTGTCGTCTGTTTGTTAGGGTGTTCGTCCGCTCCGTCATTACACTTTTGCCCGGTAGTTTAAGAAAATAAACTGGCGGGGAGAACAGGAGTGAGCAGCCCCCATCGATCACGCTGATGGATGTGCCGTGTGTCCCCTGGGAAGGGACCAGCGCGGGGACAGCGGCGGCGCTGCCCGCAGCATCCTCGGGCACCGGGGGTAGCCGAGTGCCCACCGGGGACACGCCGCAGGTTCGGGGCACGGGGAAGCTCCGAGGTCCCGGTCAGCGCCTCGGGAGGGATCGCAGCGCTGCGCTGATGCTCCGGGGAGAGCTCACGGATGAGCCGGGCGGAGTTTTCGGGAGCAGCACCCGCCGAGTCACACATCCCTCTGTGCCCGGAGCGGTTCCCTGCCCGACTCCGGAGCAGACCGGAGTGGGAGGGGTGCCAGTCCCGGGGTCCCGCAGTGCCAGCCCCGGGGGTCCCTCCGTGCCAGCCCCGGGGGTCCCTCCGTGCCAGCCCCGGGGGTCCCGCAGTGCCAGCCCCGGGGGTCCCGCGGTTCCAGCCCCGGGGTCCCGCAGTGCCAGTCCCGGGGGTCCCTCCGTGTCAGTCCCGGGGGTCCTGCAGTGCCAGTCCCGGGGGTCCCGCAGTGCCAGTCCCGGGGGTCCCGCAGTGCCAGCCCCGGGGTCCCTCCGTGCCAGCTCCGGGGGTCCCTCCGTGCCAGCTCCGGGGATCCCTCCGTGCCAGCTCCGGGGATCCCTCCGTGCCAGCCCCAGGGTCCCTCCGTGCCATCCCCGAGGGTCCCTTCGTGCCAGCCCCGGGGGTCCCTCCGTGCCAGCCCCGGGGGTCCCGCCGTGCTCCCGGAGCCGCTGCGCCGGCAGCGCCCGCCTCAGCCTGAATTACAGCGAAGGGGGAAAGAAATCAAAGCCGGGGCAGGGGGAAGCTCGGGGGAGGCTCGGGGGAAGCGCCCCGAGCTGGGCTCGGGGCAGGGGGTGCCATCCCCGCCGGGCACCGCGGGGCCGGGGCTGCTCCAAGGGCGCTCCCCTCCCGCTGCCGACTTTTGCCTCGGATCAAAACAGCCTTGAAAGCCCCAGAAATCACCGGGGAGGGGAGGAGGAACGTCAGCAGGAGCTGGACTTCTAAAAACCGTTCCGCCCCATAGGCTTTAATATTAAAAACCCCCTAGGAGCCTCAGACACTGTATTAATTAGTGCAACCACCCATGAAAAGTTGGGTTTGGAACAGCATTCTTTGCCCTGTGTGAAACAGCAACCCTAATAAACAATTGTTAACTTGGCCTATTGCCTCTGGTAAATTACACAGCATTAAAAAATAATGCTTTTCATATTAGGCAGTAATTAAAGGTTGGGACAGCTTTAAAACAAGAGGGGGAGGGGGGGAATCAAAGAAAATATAAAAATGTTCTTTCAAGAGTTATGGGAGGCTAATAAAGCATGTCTGTTATAGTGCACCACTTTGCCCCCAGCTACAGCCAAACTGGAGCCACTGCAATTGCCTCTCAATAAGATAATGATATTCCTTTCTCTGCTATTAAAAGGCTCCCAGTGCAAACTTAAAATGATTTATTTAATTTAAGAAATTATGAGGTGTAACTTCAAAGCGTAAGCCGTTAGTAATGGAAAACACCAGGTTGTTTAAAATTATAATAATAATTGTTTGGAATACAGTGACATCAAAGTGCTTTCATCACCAAATAAAATATAGCACAGACCCCCAAATCCAGTGGAGTTTATTGAGTAGACATTTTTTGGTGTGTTTTTATTATTTCCTTATCAAGAGACATTATTTTAGCAGCTCCTTTTCTCAGCTTTGATGTTTTGACAGTCTTAAATTAATTTTATTGCATTTTTTTGGCTCGGAGATGGGAGATTATTCTGACTGCTTATTTTTCATTATGACTTTTTTGTTTTCAAGAACCGGTTTGTTATTTAACACAGCACCTTGATAAGCGCAGTCGAAATGAATTGGCCATTACAGGTCATTAAAAAGCAAAGAATTCTGTTTCCAAGCAATCCATTACACGTCTGGGAAAATATTCCTACTTAAAACAAACTTTTGAGTTGAACGCTGGCATAATCAGTTTAATAAAACGGGCAGCGCATAATTTTAAGGAACGTGGGTTTTTTCTCTTTACGAGATTCTTGCTTATTCAAAACACAACAATCTAAGAAATACATATACAAAGCATTTTGCCAAAAATAAGAGACCTGCCTTTGCAGCAAGAACATCATAGAATGTTTTTAATTTCCTTGAACAGTGTTATAAAACCTTAATCGCGCATACATTGCTCGAGACTTTTTCTTCCCAAGCAAAGCTGAATTATTCCAATCCCCTTTAAAAATGGTAGCGTTTTAAAATATACTGCAGTTGCAGCTTTATAGACCGGTATTTCCACTAAAACAGCAGGGACAGAATTGCTCGGGTGTTAAAAGGCTGAAATATAATGGATGGAAAGATTTTTATTCCTTGTGTGCAACCAGTTGGGAGCTGCTGGTAGCACCCGCCAAAAGCCTCATGGATCACGGTGGGAAACACACAGCGAGGGGCTCGGGGAGTCAAAAACAAACCAAAATAAAAAAGCTTAACAACAACAACAACAAAAGACCCTAAATTTCCCCCCTCTGCCTTTCCCCGCGGCAGCGAAAAGGAGCGTGAACCGTGGAGCGGCTCCTCCTGGGTCTCCCAGCGCTGGGATGAGCTGCGCAGTTTCCCTGAGATCCCCCCGTGCTTTTCACTGGAAAAATGTGCCCCCTCTGCTCTGGAATGGAAAAAGGGAAAGAAAAAAAAAAATGGAATAACCTCTTTGTTTTTATTTTTGCGAGAGAAGCTTCCAACGCCAAGAATGTGGGCGCTGCCGAAAGTAGGTTAACTTCCAAAAGTGACCCCCGGAAAAGGCATTTTGGAGTCTCCGTGGCTGATAGTGAGGGTAGGAACGGGAGGAACACAGTCACACTGGCGGCATGCTGGGGTTTATTTGTTCGGGGAGACTTTTTTTTTTGGGGCGCTTTTAATGATTTTAAAGGGTTTTTGTTGTTGTCGTTGTTGTTTAATAAAGAGATCCGCGTTAGTCTTCGGGGTTGCTAAACGGGGGACAAATAGAGAGGTGAAAATAATATATTTTAGAGAGAGCAAAATGCTCACTTCTCCCTCAGAGCACCCCCGGGGGGGGTGGGAGCGGATCCGCCGCGGTTGTTCCGCGGAACCTCTGGATATTTGTGCGCGGCCAGGGCACGAGTGCGTGGCTTGGAGCAGCTTCCGAAGGAGCAGGGCCCCAGAATTTGGCGCTTTCTGGTCGTTCTTTCTCATCCACCCCCTCTGTGAGCTCCTCTCCTCCTGCAGTCCGTGTCCAGCAGCCACCCCAAAACCCCGCAGAGCCCCAGGTGTGCGCGAACGGGACATTGGGGTGTCCGTGGCACTCGTGTGGCAGGCACGGACACTGTGGAGGTGCGGAGTGCCCAGCTCCCCGCTCCGGAGGGGGGGGGTCCGTGTGAACCGCCTGGAACCGAGGGTCAGCACAGGGCCGGGAGCTGGGATGCGGCTGAGGGGCTCTGCCCGCTCTGGAGGACACCTGAACCCCCCTCAGCCCCGGGTGGGCTTGGCGGGGCAGCTGTCGGGAGCCGGTCCCCATCGTCATCCCCATTCCCATCTCCATCCCCGTCCCCATTCCCGATGGCCGGCCCGTGGCTCGGGGTCGCTGGGTGCCCGCAGCCCCCGGCCCTCGATGCCCCCGCCCTGCCGGGCACGCCGCTCGCAGCCAGGCAGTTTTGCTCGTTCGCCATAAAACGCAGGAATTCCGGGCTCTGACAAGGCAACGTGACAACATGAAATGCAGGCTCGGAGCGCCCCTGGCTTTAGGTAATGAACGCTTGGCCGGAGCGAGGCAGAAAAGCCCAATCCCAAATGTTTATGTCAACAAATCCATCCGCGGTGACTGAAGGTCCCGGGGGAGCCGCGCTGTGCCCGGCTGGACTGAGCCGCCGCTCAGCAAGTCCGGGTTTTAAGGATCGGGATAATTTATCGCGTTGTTTTTAATGTTTATTATTTATTGCTCTAATTATTTTTCACTTTCTATTGGGAATTTAAAATATATAGATGTACCTGGAACAGATGCCAACTCCTTTCAGTCTCACTCAACTTCTAATCATCGCATCTGCTTTGTGTCAGAAAATACTTTGGGAACAATTTAACTTTGCATTAAAATAACTAATTAAAGCCACACCTCCCCAGCCTCTTGCGAAAGTGGGGGAGGAATTTCAGTAAGTGCATCGCTTTTAATGATAGCATTCTGATTTCCCTGCCTCGCTGTAATTTATTCAGTTACAGATCTGCCTGCGGGGCAGCTCCCATTAGGACGATGATGAAGTCTCATGAGTAAAGCTTGACACCTCCCTCCTAATAAAATATAATACTCAATTAACTCGGCCTTTCTGAAGGCTTTAATTGGAACAAGTTAATAATGGGCGCAGGGTGAATTGTCATGCCATCCGCAGGCTCCGAGAAGGTGTCACGGATCCCTCCTTTGCCTTTCCCAGAGCAGAGGTTGTAACCGAGATTTGGAAGCTTTTCCTTCAACACCCTTGTGTGCCGCAATAAATCTGTATCCATTTAGGGATCTATCATAACACACGCAAAGCTCCTGCGCTCAAAGAATTTCCAGCAAAAAGATTTAGCTGTAATCCCTGACACAGCTGATTTATACCGAAGGGTAAAAAACACCGCTGGTTTATTTATAGCCCAGCCCGGCTAAGGAAGCACTCGGGACAACCGGCCGGGCAAGGACAGGGCCGAGGGGGCTTCTCCTCGTCCTGGGTTCAGGGGGATGATGCTTCGGGAAAAGGGAATCCGGGAAAGAAGCGGGTTTCTCCCGTTTTTATGCGGCGGTAAATTCCAATTTGAAGAGTTTGCGTGGAGTTTGGGCTCCCTCAGCTTTGTTCCCTACAGCTGCGAAGCGGGGGGGTCACCAGGGCTTTTCCTGGGAGGCGGCAGAGGGGTGAGCAGGGCGAGCTCCCCGAGTCCCTGCGCTCCCCAAGCCCGCGGCCCCTCCCCACAGCCCGGCCCGCCAAGTGTCTCATTCCCCGGCCCTTTTCCTTCCCGATCCGACGGGATGCTGAGCCAGCCGGGATGTGGCTGGGAGTCCGTAGGACGGCAGAGCTCCCAGCGCTTCCAGCGGCGGTGCCGGGAGCGCGGTGCCTGCGGGAGCCGCACACCCGGAGCGGGGAGAGCGCAGCCGGGAGAAGTCCCAGAGGGGGCAAACACACCTGGGCAAGGGGCAAACACACCTCGGCCCCGTGACCCCTCCGAACCCCGACAATCCTCCTGCGATAACATTTCCATGGGGTGGCACTCGGGTGTGCCCCGGGTCCTCTTATCCGAGCCCCCCCTCACCAGGGGAGGGTGGTCCAGCACCTGCTCTCTGAGCCTGGCCCCAAAACTGTGTGACAGCACAGCACCCTGGGGCCCCTAAAGCACTGCAGGCCCTCCACCAGGTTTTACCTGTCCCAAATTCCCCCTCAAATTCTCTGGGAGTCGAGAGCCCTCTCCCTCTAAAGCACAGAGGTGGAGTGGAGGGGAGAGCGCCCAAGGAAAGGGAAAGGCACACGAGCTGAAAGTGATGGAAACATCACCGGAGCGTGATGTTGTAAAGAACAGAGGCGCCTAAAAGTGGTTGTTAAAAACAAGGAAACCTCATAAAAGCTTTGGCTTTTGACTCTGAAATGTTGACTTGCAATTCACCTTCATGCGCTGCAAATTTGGCTTTAAATCAGATCGAGGAAGGGGAAATAATCATAAAGGCAACCCAAACATTCCTTTGAACTTGACCCAATGGTGCAAAACACACACGGAGAGAAGGCACCTTTCAAAGGACTCCAAACACCAACAGACCCACACGCGATTAAACATGTTTTTTCTTTTTTAATTTAATTCGAAATAAGAGATAAGAAATAATAAATCTTCAATAAAATATATAAAATTGTACAAGGCATCCCTTTCAAAGGGACTCTCCTATGATGGGAGATCAGAGGTGAGGGGAAGGGAGAGAGGAAGTTCATCGATAGTGGGGCCCAGGCAGCATCAATGCCTGGGTCAAAACAAACCAAAACCAGTAAAACCTCGTGGCTTTTTTTTTGTTTTGTGGTTTTTTTTCTGATTTTTTTTTTGTTTCATTTCTTTCCTCCCCAACAGCATGCTAAGAAAATAAATCCAGGAGAAGCTCTGACTTCAGTGCTCCACAGCCTTGGGAGTAACTTCCTCATAAACTTCAGCAAGAGTAATACACATAATACAAGAGTTACAAGGAGAAGCCTGGGGAAGCTGCTGTCAGAGCTCTCACGGGGACAGAGAGGTCACTCAGTCTCCATCACCTCTCTGTCCTGCTCCTGGGGCTGATTGTGACACCCAGATCTCTCCTTAGAAGGGCTTGAAGCACGAGTCACTCCTATTGGCATCCTTAGAACGGAAGAAAACTCGGGGGGTTCTGTTTGCCACAGGCTGTGGCAAAGACTAACAAAAACCCCAAAACATCCCCCAGAAGGCCTCAACAATCCTTTATGGGAGCAACCCATGTCTTCCTCCCCTCTTTCCTGGCTTTCCAAGAGCAGTGCAGAGCCAAGATTACCTGGCTGCAGATAAAATTTTCTAAGCATGCCAACAGGAAGAGATAAAAACCAGCCTAAGAACCCTCCCTTGCTCTTCACCTCCCCTCCCAGTGCTTTCCAAAGGCTGAAGCTATTTATACACATAAAGGCATTACAGGAGCCGTGGTGGGGAAAGCTGGGCTCTACATTTAGGGCCCCTGCTGCTCATCTCACCGAGGTTTGGGATGCCAAACTTTGCCCTCTCCCCAGAAATGCAGGGATTTGCTGGCTCTGAACTTCACTGAGAGACTCTACCGGCTCTAGTTTCTATTTACACGTCTCTAGCTACGGGCTCTGCTGTCTTTAAAAAAACAACCAAACAACAAAACCTGGATTAGACCTTTTTATTGCCCTCCCCCCTGCCCCCATGAGAAGTGATGGCAACTTAGAGCATGGCTCAAGGGCACACACCCCTCTCATTTTAAACCTGTGTTGGGCCCCACCAGGAAGGTGTCAGGGAATTTCTGCCTCTGTATGATGAAATTCCTTTTTCACCTGTTCTTTTTTTAACCTAGTTTTACGTGCACTGGATAAAACCCCTACATTTATTCAGTTTTTTTTTTTTAGTGTTGGTTTTTATGCTTTTTTTTGTTTTTTTTTTTTGCTTTGAGGAGCAGACTCTGCGTGCTCAGAGCACTCTCAGGAGACGCCCAACCCGTAGCAAACTCCCAGACACTCAGGATGCCAGATAGAAGCGTGCAGAAGGAATGGCCAGGACTGGTTGGGGTTCTGCCTTCTCAGGGCTGGACAGGATCCACCAGGAAGTCTGTGTTGGATCTTCTTAGGATAAGTGGTACATGCTGTATCCAACGGGAGTGGCGTAGAGTCCAACGGGCGGGATGGGAAGCACAGGTCTGTGAAAAGGGTAGGATGTCCCATACAGGGAGGCAGCCTGGATGGGGGAGTTGATGGGGAAAGGGAGGCTGAACCCCGACGGCAACATGGGCTTCGCTGCCATTTTGAGCTTCTCCAGCTCGGCCTCCTGCAGTCTCTTGGCCTTGGCCCTCCGATTCTGGAACCAGATTTTGACCTGGGTCTCTGTGAGGTTGAGGGAGCTGGAGAACTCGGCTCTCTCGGCGATGGACAGGTACTGCTTCTGGCGGAACTTGCGCTCCAGAGCCAGCAGCTGGGAAGTGGTGAACGGGGTTCGGGGCTTCCTGTTGGTCTTGTGCTTCCTCAGGGTGCAGGCAGTGGGGCTCAGGTGTCCTGCAAGGAAGGGAAAGGCCGGTTATCACATCAGCAGGGACAGCCCGGAGCTCTGCAGGGATGCTGGGCCTGGGGGGTGTCCCAGAGATCCCCTCCAAACACAGGATCCTTTGGCAAAGGGGCTCGGGAAGTGTTTTCCTGGGCAAACTTAAATTCACAGCGCTTCAGCTGATGTGCTGGGAAGGGAAATTTTTCCTCAGTGATTTCAAAAGGGCCAGAGGATTCACAGGTCACTTTGGGAGTCACTTCACAGGGGTGTAGAGCACACAAACCAGTACAACTCCAGTAAAGCACAGCAGAAACGCCAAAAAAGCAGGAGATTCCCAAAAGGACAGTGGGGCAAGAGGAGAGCCCAGCCCTGCTCCAGGATTTCCCCACAAAGCACAAGTGACAGCTGAAGAAGTGGATATGACAATTTTAGTGGTTTTGTTAATGGGACATTTTTCCTTGTTGTTTATTCTTCCAAATCAAGTTTTTCCTCTGCTTATTAACTTTGATTTTCAGTGAGTATTTTGTCACTATCAACCAGTATAAAAAAACCCCTAACAAAAAACCAAGAAAGCAACGCTCTTTTAATTCAACATTTTGCTTTTATGACATTCACCAATTAAAAAAACAAAACAAAACCCAGACAAAACTTCAGCCTTTTGTAGCCAATAAAAGCCAGAAAATCCACCACCTTTTGTTCCTGCCTCAAACCCCAGCCAGGTTAGGCAATGTTTCCCGGGATGGCAGAGCGCTGACTTGCCTTTAGACTAATTTAGCACTTCACTAATAATTTTGCAATCTAAAGAATAACAAAAAAAGCAGGCAGCTGACTTCAAGAGCTCGGTAATTTGGCTGGTTTTTGCTCACTCCTGGGGCACAGGACAAGTCACCCTGGCCAGACACACCAAGTGACACCCAGGCTGCTCGAAGAGGCTGCTGAATTTTGTTCACGCTGTGGTGTCTGCTTCAAATGCTTGTCAGTGTTTGCACTTTGGGTTTTCTGGACTCGTTTCTCTTTTATTTTTAAAAATAAACCAGACTAAGAAGCTGTTTGAGCATGTATCATGCAATTAAAAAAATCCCACAAAGGAATTGTTGAAAAGTTCACAAAGGCGAGGGAGAAAACAGTTACAGCGGAAAAAAAAATCAGACTTTTATTGCTCTTCCTCTAGATAATGAAAGCCAAAAATAAAGTTTTTTTTGGGAAACAACTTGTCAAATATTGGCCTGTGACCCCACCAGGGCATTTTAATAATTCAGGTGCTCACTGTGACAGCTGCTTCACTTCTAAAACCGCACCAAACTTAAACTACAGCAAACCACTCCTGAATTCCCTGCCGCTCACCCCGTTGTTCCACGCTACTTTTAACCCCAACTCCTTTCTTTTCCCAAAGTGAAGCCCTCCCCAGCCTCAGCTGCTCGCAGCAGGGACAGGGTTTGGAGGGGTGGCCGTGGCTCCCAGCGCCTTCCCCCGCTCCCGGCTGAGCCCGTCCCAGCTCCGGCGGCGCTCGGGGGGAGCCGCAGAAAGAAGATTTTCCATGAAATCCCGGGAATTATTCCCGCCAGGATACACCCCAGGCTTCTTCCCTCGCAGCCCCCCGAAGGACCGCCGGGCTCTGACAAGCAGCAGGGACCATCGCCACCGCAGCCCCCAGAACTGCGTTTATCCCGTGCCAGTCCCCAAGCCCTCGCTGATTTGTTTCGCTGTTTTTTCTCTTTACCCTCCTTTTCCTGGCCAATATCGGACAAAAATCATCATTTGGAGAGGGTTCCCTCTCCGTGTTCCTCAAAATTTTAACTTTTACAGCTTTTCCCGCAGCTCATGCCACCTGTAATATTAATATTAATAAATCGAGGGGCTGTTTTAATGTCAAAGCTCTCCATGGACAGGCAGTTTTCCGGCGGTCGTTGCCTCCTGCCGAGGTGGGAAATCAGGAAAACGGTCGAGGCCGAAGGATTTTCCCTGCCCCGACCCTCAGTTTTCTCCCCTGATCCCTCTGAAGTCACTGGAACTCCCAGCTCTTGAAGTCCTTTAGAAAACTATTTTGCCAATCCCGAGAATGAATAATTTTCAAAGAGAAAGCAGAGGAATTTCGAAGGGGAAAAATGTAAAGGGAGATTCTTAGGCCGTGTGTAAGTCTGGGGTTTTGGGCACATTTAGAGAAGGGGTCCAAGCAGAGGCACACGCTTCTTGTCATGTTTTCCCAGCACACTTGAGGTACACGATAATTAAAAATTGAAGCTACACAGGGCATGTCACGGGCGAGATGACTTCCTCCTGCCCTCTCCAAGCCCGATAGAAATCAAATTAATTCGGGGTTATCATAAAGCAAAGGAAGTGGATGAAAGCCAAATCGAAATTATTGTTGAAAAAGGAAATAATAAGGAAAGCTGTAACAGCACTAAACTTTCCTCTTGCAATATTAGATTGAGGAATAAATCCCGTGAGACAGTTCACGTCTGTAAAGTGTCTAACTTAAATAAAGCAGAGTATATAATTTCCACCAGGCAAGTTTGGGACGCTTGGAGGAGAGGGGATAAATCCCGACACAGGTGTGCAGCTTCCCGGCCATGGGAATGCAGGAAGCCTGGCACGGCCGGGATGCTCCTTCCCCTTCTCCTGAAGGATGTTTTGGAGCTTTTAATTTTTTAAAAGCAATTTTTCCCCTTTTTTTTTTTTCTTTTAAGGGATAGCACAAAAAGCGAAACGCGGCTCAGAGCCGCTCGGACTGCAAAGGGGTTTCAGAAGTGACCTGTCACCTCCGGACCGAGTGTCCCTAAGGCGAGGGGACGGGGGTCGGGAGGGATCGCGGAGGCTAAAGGGGTCAGGAGCAGTTCGGGGAGCTTTGACAAGCCCTAGAACCAGGGATGGAGACACAAACCCCGCGCCGGGAGCCAGCGCGGAGCCAGCTCAAGGCTGGAAGGGAGAATTCCCGAGTTTAAGAGATCGCTGCACATCGCGGATGGGAGAAGGGAACAGGGAGAAATTCCGGATAACATAAATGGACGAACTGTCTGCCAAGGGGCCGTGAGTCGGGAAAGGGAGCTGGACCCCGGTGATTTCTGATCTTTCTATGCCTTTGAAGGCGGTATATATTTATATACGGACGTGTAGTCACGTATAGAAATATATAACTCTATAAACATATAACCTCAATAAATATGTGAAGAAATATGTAAATATACCTAAAAATCGCACACATATGAATACCTATAAAAGTCCCATGGAATCTCAGGGTATTTTAATTTGGAAAGGACCTTAAAACCATCTCCTCCCATGGGCAGCGACACCTTCCCCTAGACCAGCTTGCTCAGGGCCCCATCCAACCTGGCCTCGAGCACTTGCAGGGATGGGAACACAGGATATAAAATCGGAGGTAAAACACAGGATCTATGAGTGTTTAACTCCGTGCTCCAGCACATCCCGCCCGCCCCCGCCGCTCCCGGGCGCTCGGCACTCACTTGGCGGCGGGGAATATCTCCCGGCCTCCGAAGGGATCCAGGACGAGCCGTCCTCCGAATTCTCCGACTTGACCGAGGCGGTGTCGAAGGTTTTTGTAAGCGCCCCGGGCGGGCTGTGCGCGTCCCGGGAGCCGTGGCCCGCCAGCAGCAGGTTCCTGGAGGTGCCCACGGCCGCCCCATCGGCGCTGCCGCCGGCCGCGGGCAGCGGCGGCTCCTTGGGGGGGGGCTTCTTGTCGGACATGAGCGCTTCCACGCTGAACGGCAGGCTCGACACCTTGACTTTGTGGTGCTCCTCGGCGCCGGCCGCCGGGCCCTCCTCGTCGGAGGAGAAAACCTCCTTGGCCTTGTGAGGGGAAGCCATGGCGGTGCGGCGGAGCTGGCGCTGCCCGGCGAGTGCGGCGGAGCGGGCCCGGCCGCCCCCCTTTTCCCCCTCTGGGGCTCCCTGCCGCTGTCCTCCTTCGGCGAGCGGGGGAGCCGCCCCGCCGGCCAATCAGAGCGCGGCGTGCCGAGTGACGTCGCAGGAGGCGTCACCCCATTGGCTGTGAGGGCGCGGGGGGCGGGCCCAGCCGGCGCCGCTGGCGGTGGTGCCGCGCGGGGAGTTCCCGGGCCGGCCCCCCCGCTCCCAATTAGGGGTTCATTAATGACCCACGGGCCGCTCGGGAGCCGCGCAGGGCTGTAATCACTGCAAGGCAAAGGGGGGAATAAAAACAAACTCGCCGCGGTAATTAAGGCTGATGATGAGGCGAAGAGGGAGCTTCAGAAGAGCGCGGCTCTGCCCCCTCTCGCCGCCGGCTCGGCTCCCCCCGGGGCTCACCGCGGACCCCCGGGCTCACCCCGGCTCATCCCCATCCCACGCCGCCCCCTCGGGAACCGCCGCACCCCGCCCCGCCGGCCGTCCCGGAGCGGGGTCTGTGCGCCCCTTCTCTCCATCTCCCCCCAAAACGAGTCCCTGTCCCGAAGGAGCGGGTCTGGGGATGCGGGATGCGGGATTCGGGATGCGGGATGCGGGATTCGGGATGCGGGATGCGGGCCCCGCGCAGCCAAACGCTCCCGCGGTGAAACGCGGGCGCCGCTGTTTGCGCTGCTGCTTTTTCATCCATGTTTTTTTTTTTTCTTGTTTGCGTTTCCACGGCAGCAGGACCCAAGTCGGGCAAAACCACTCTGCAGAGGTTAGATCTGTAATTATTATTTTTTTTTTCCAGCGTCAATTACACACGTGATGAATAGATGAGCTTTAATAAATTAGGGGCACGCAGCCCTTAATTAAAAGTCATATCAAACCAGTACTATGAAAGCGATTCTCTCATTTTTTGACTTCCTACCAGTGGTACGAATAAAGAGTATCCTTTAAAAAGCTTTTGTAATTACAGCGCGGATAAAAGAGAATACATATTGTTCTTTTCATAATTGTTTTAATCTTTCGCCGGGCGTTATTTCATGCTGTGCCCGCAACTTTCTCAGGTGTTTGGTTTGTTTTTTTTTTTCCTTTTGTTTTTTTAACGTCCAAGGTGCGCAGTGTCTGAGAGCTGTTTTGGTGTTATAATTTATAAATTAGGGGGGTATTTTAGAGCCACTATAAACCACCTGAGAAGACGCGGGGCACAACTCCTCTCCCCAAACCCCGACTTCAGGGGCAGCTCGGACAAAGCTGCGGGCTCAGTCCCGCACGGCTGCAGGACTCTGCTCCACGAATGTTTGGATATATCCCTTCCATAAAACATGGAGGACTTCATTACCTCATCTTTTGCTCGATTTGGACTCCTGACTTTCAGGAGCAGCCTGGAGCAGACTTGGGAAGTCCCCAACCCTGCAAATTGCGACTTCCCAGCTCGCAGAGGATGGGGCTGCAAGGAGTGCTCTGTACCGGGCCCAGGGGTCCTCCCCACCTCTCAAAGCCCCGGCCATCCCTCCCCACTGGTCAGCCCCCGAATATCTCAGCGGGCCCAGCCCTGATAGCATCTCCCCTGGTGCCAAGGAGAGCAAATTGGGACCGGGGCACGGGATCGCCCTGTGGGAAGGAGTGTGGGAGGACACGGACGAGAAGCCGTGTTACAAAACCCCACTCATCAGCGGGACTAATAGCAGGGTTTGCACACTCATTACTGATTGCTGGCAGTGTTACTGCAGACCTCGATGGGTTAAGGATTAAAGATCCGCCAAGAGAAGCGATGCCTTGCACTGCCTCAGCCCGGCTGCCACATTTCAGTCGGCAGAGCCCCGATTCGGGCTTTTCTGCGAGGGTGAAAATAACAGTTAATGCCACAGGCTGATGCCCCTCCAGCTGCTCCTGCTAGCCCCAGTTTGTCACTTCTCCTTCCCCACAGGGTTCATGTCTTTTCTGGGAGGTACAGACACAGCAGCCAGGCAGCCCCGGCCTTGCAAAGCTCTGCTGCTGCAGTGGGGTTGAGTTTGCCCCTCTTCTCCCCCCCTCTTTCCTTTCCTTTCCCTTCTCCATGCTTCCTGCACCGTGACAAGTAAATGAGAATTGATGGACACGCAGGAACAATGTCTGTGTGTCAGGAACAATGCACCACCCGTGGAAAGCCATTGTGGGGCTGCTGAAAATGCCGCGGATAATTACACCGCGCCCCCAAAGTCAATGCCCGCTGGAAGGGCGCCTGGGGAACGACAGCTCGGGGTCATGGTGACACCGATCACGTCCCTTGGGTGCCGGTTCTCTCCCCAGGTGCCCGGTTGTGCCCCGGGTGTGCAAGCTCCGTCCCCGTGGGCTTGGAGAGGCTCCTCTGCGCTGCCGTCCTTTGGGAGGCCGGAGGGAAAAAGGGGACCAAGGGACAAGCTGCTGTTGGTGCTGTGAAGTACGGGGCACAAGAGGGCTCATCCAGCCTGGTTTGGCTGAATTTTGGGTGCCACAGAGACGTCTGGGAAAGTAAAGTATGGCGGGGTTTGCTCGTGGTGTTATCCCTCTTCAGCCTCAGTCCTTCCCGAAATTGGAGCGTTTTTTGTCTAAAGTCTGAGCTTAGAGATTTCTATCCTCTCTCACCTCTCCCCTCCTTCATCCTCCCGCTGTCAGTTAAACATCAGAGGAAGAAGCCCCACACCGTACTTGATGTCCGCAGGGAAACCTCGCCGAGACGGGGTTTGGAGAAATTTCTAGGAATTAAGGCTTTGCCCCCTACCCAGGATGGCAGAGCGGCCTCCCAACCTCAGACCAGCAAGGAATTCTCCCAGCCTGAGGAAACGAAGTGAATTCGGGGGCTTTCCCCTGCGCCGGGCTCCCCCTTTGTGTCCCCGATGAGACCCCAGTCCCGGGGGTCCCCGGAGCTCGGTCATCGGGGCTCGGCGGGACCGGGCCGGCTCTGAGAGCCACGGCCGGGTGCCAGGGATGCCCAGAGAGCCCCCAGCCCCCCCTGCCCCTCCGTGTCTCCCCCGCCCTCCTGCAGCATCAGCCCCGTGAGCCGAGGAGGGCTCTGGGCGCCCTGGTCCTGGGGCTCTCAGCTGGAGCGGGGCGGGGAGGGAGGGAGCGCAGGGGGAAGAGAGACGCTGCAGACAAACTGAGGCTGTTTTGCAGGCGCCAGGAGCGGGGAGATGAAAGGGAAGCTCCTGGGGGAAGTGGCTGTGCAGTTTGACCGGCTCCAGCAGCATCAGCGGCAGCAGCAGCAGCAGCGACGGCCCGTCCCGGCCAGCTCCGCCTCCCCCTCCGCCTCCCCCTCTTCCTCCCCCGGGCTCCAGGCTACCCCTGGGCCCACCTCCGCCTCTCTTTTCCCAGCCTGGAGGCGGAGGGAGGTGTCGGGCAGGCAGTGCCGCAGCATCCTCGCTCCTGTATCCATCAAGCCGGGAGCAGCATCCCCGCCACGAAATTCCACAGCATCATTAGTCTGGGATAGCTGGGGACGGTGGATTTGGGGGAGGGGGCTGTCCGACATCCCCCCTCCCTCCCCTTATCGGTGTAAATCAGGAGAGAGCTCACTGGGACCATTACACGAACGATGTGCCGTGTCCCCAGGCCCGTAAAGCCCCAGCCCCTGTCCCTCACAGACACCTCAAAACGCCCGTGGGCAGTAGGGAGCGCCTTTATTCTCCGGCAGGGAAAACCTCACGAGCATTTCCCCCTCCTTTTGTGATCGATTTGGCTAATAATCCGTTTTCTAGAGACAGGAGATATTTTTATATTTTATTTTTTTTAGCGAGCCGCCGTGGGGCTGGCGTGAGGACATCCTTCAAGGAAGGAAGATAAGGCTCTCGATTTACCTCGAGAAAGAAAGGCAGGAAAATGGAATGAGAGTGGGCATCAAGTGTAAGTTTTGCCCCGGAACGGGGTGTACACCGAGGGAATGTTTGATGTGTCAGAGGCCGGGAGATTGTTGTTTCATCGCCTTGCCCCAGATGAGACCCGGAGCCAAGAGAAAGGCGTTGCATTAACAGTAATACGCGTTTATCTCCAGACGCTAGAAAGGAATTAAAGCGAACTGAACATCAGAGCTTCCGAGGGATCAGGGCTGGTTACCGACGCCTCGATCTAGATCCCCCTCTGGATTCCCGAAGCCGTTTTGGCTGACAGCTCTTGGCTGCGGAGCCAGCTCCGAGTGGTTTGAGAGGGGACCCTTCCCGGAGCATCCTTCGGGGGGACGCGGGGGGCTCTGCCCGGGCTCCCGGTGCGCGGCGAAGGTGGAAGAGATGGAGCCGAGCTGCGCTAAAGCGCAATCACGCGTTGTAATTGTCCCCTGTGTCACCCGACAGGGGTCCCCACTGATGGCACCCGTGCCATCCCCTCCTTTGGACAGCGGGTGCACAACGAACCGTGCCCCTTGCACGGCGTCTCCTTCCGCACCCGCCGAGCGTTGTTCTCTCCCCTTCTCTGCGCAGGTATTTGATTTACCAGCAGATATTTATTCTGCTTGGCAAGAGGCAGGGGATAGCTGGGAGAGATCAGATGTCTTCCTGCTCAAAGCAATTAACAGTTTTGCCCTTAAGGATTGAAAACGATTTTTTTTTCTTTTTGCCAAGGTAATAACTTTTTAAATAAACACGAGGGGAAGGTTCGAGGGAGGAAAGCGCTTTGGAGAGGTTAAATTTACCCTCAGAGAGCTCGCGGTCAAGACGATTCTTGGAGACGGGGATTTCGGAGGTGATGCACGGCCCCTGGCTGAGAAGGAATGCGGGACTCCGGGGTTGTCCTGCGAGCCAGGACCCCGGGGAGTCCCTCTGTGCCCTGGAGGCCAGGGCCGGACCCCGCTCCCCGCAGAGTGCAGGATCGGTCCCCGCGGACAGAACCCCCGGGCACCTGCTGGAGCTGCACGGAGCAGCCACAGGACCCCCCCAAATCCACCACTGGAAAAGACGAGGGGAAAATACTTTGGGGTTTGGCCCCGTTCCATCCCGCCCCCGTCCCCCACACTCCGAGGGCAGAACCCCCGAGACTCCCCCGAGAAGGGGAACGTCAGGGGTACCTTCTATTTCTTTACTTATTTATGTCTTTATTTTTAAGAGGCAGAGAAAGGGAAAAAAACACGATCTATTTCCTTAAAACTTTTTATTTTTTCTCTCCGCTGGACTCTTGGTGTTTGCAAACGGTTTCCATCGAAGTCGTTGCAGGGAATCCTAATAATGGCTCACACCTTCCTGCCTGTCTGGGCGATGAACAAACCAACATGATTCACCTCAGCCCGGTAGTAATGTGTGTGTAGAGAGTGAGCAACTCAAAGCTCCTGCTTTGGCTTGGAGCACCCGATGATTCCCGGAGTCTCCCCAGCTTCCCGCACAAACAGCAGTCGGGTTTATTTTCACGGGCGCATTTTATTCCAGTTTGTCGATTTTCAGATACATTCGTTTCCAGTGTTTCTCCCGCTGCCTCCCATCAGTCTTGGAAACGCAGAGGGAATGCGGGATGCGAAATGCGCTGAGTGAGAGATACACGGAACTACCCCGTGCCCAAAGGCAGCTCCTAGAAAACCCCTGTTATTTGTGCAGTGCATTCGCCGTGTGATGTGTCCCACCCTGGATGCAATCCCACAATCGGTTCTTTTTTTCCTATTCACCTCCTCGTCATCATTTCCCAAATCTACCCCGAACCCCCCGAATGATCGCAGCTTCACTGCCGCTTGTCTCCCGTCATTTCCCTTCTCTTTTTGATTATCCCGGACGCTGTAATAAACCGATCAATAAACAGCTTTTGAGTTACAGGCTCAGATTTGGTACAAATTGATTGTGAGGGTGCCAGACTCTCTGAGATCAGCCGGCTGATTTCTTTACTTCTCGAACCTCGTTTCTTCAAAGAAAATTTAACTTTTCGCATCCGTTTTCCGAAACAAAAAAAATTGCTGAAGTGAGATTAAGGACTTTTATTATTTTTACTCGGTAGAAAGTAGACAGGGACTGACTCTGCAGCTCTTTGGGGCTCGGTTTAGCTGTGCCCGCTGGCTGAGCTGGGAGATGCTCCGGCTGTCCCGGTGCCCCCGCAGGGACACTCCGCGCTGTCGCATCCCTGGCCGGCCGTGCTGGCTGTGAGCTCAGGGCTGGCTGCTGCCAAAGCCGCGGGGATCCCCGCAGGAATCTGGAGACAGCGAAAATCCTCATCCCAAAACGTGCTTTTCCATCCCTCCAGCCATCCCTGTCCTCTCACCCACGGCGTGGAACGTGAGTGGGGTGGGCAGCGAGCACATTCCACTCCGGATTCCAGCCAGCCCTCCAAGGTTACAGGGATTTTTCACCCCCTGCTTTATTTAATTACGCTCAGGGTCCTTTCACGGCGTTCGCAATGACTCTGATTGCATTTCGAGCCCATATCAGCCCAGGAGTGAATGCCACCGGCGTCCCCGCCACGGTCTGCAGGGGTGGGGAATTTATTTGGATGCTCCCAATTCCTCTGTTGATTGTATCGGTTCCAAACCTTTCTAAGCAGGGCAACAATTTTTATTTGTCTGCATAAATATATTTGCACGGAGAGTTGTAACAAGCAGAATAAATCACACTTTAGAAGGCAGCAGATGTTGGAAGGATGCTCGTTCAGAAAATGATGAAATTAAATCCATGTGACTTCTTTCACAGATTTATTTAGCACAGGCTGTCAGAAATCAGAGAGGAGAAGAATCCCCAACTCTCTATCCCTGGTAGTACAACTTTCCCTCTTTCTACACGTGTAAGGTAGTCAGAAATATCCAACAGTGCCTTCTTTCCATAAATTCCCCATGGAAAATAACCCTTTTTCTAATATAAGAGTTGTCTTTGCCTATGCACTTACAAAATACTTTTAAAGCAATTTCATTTGTGGTCTCTAAGACATAAAAAAATTTTAAAAATTTGCAAGTCTAACTCTGAGGTGGCTGCTTGCAGAGATTTTGGGGAGGAAGCACTTCAGGGAAGCTTTGTCTGCCGTTTGTTATAAGGGATTTTGCTTCTTGTAGAAGATTGACTCAGTTTTATGCACTCTTTATTAAAAATCTGCATTTTCCTCTGACTGCACAACCCAAATTTATTCCACTGAAATGCTCCTTGGACAGTAGCTCCCCCCTGCTCCTCATCTGCAAAAATCTCTGTTATCCTGTAGACAAATTGTTTTTTCAATGCTCGTTCCTTGTTTTTTGGTAGTGGTGCTAACAAGACCGCTGTGCCCAGAGATGCTTTTGGGATTTAAGGGTTTGGTTTGTAGCTGGACTCTGATCCTGCCAGTGGCTTGGCTTTGGTCAACTTCCCCAATTGTGCTGCATCAAAACGGGGTGCAGAATATTTCAGGATGGATGCAGCTCAGCCACCCTTCCCGGGAGCAGCGACAGTGGTGAGGAAATGTGGGAAGCAGAGATTTGTACCAAGCAAAGAGATTTTTTTGCAATGTCAGGGTGTTTGACCGTGATAATGGCTAGCTCTGGATATTTAAGGTTCAGTTAATAGAGGTTTTATTTCATTTGATTTACTCCAGATGGTTTTCAGCCACAACACAGAGGCTGAGACAGCAACCAGAGCTCGGGAGTGGAGGAGGCTCTGAGTAATGAATTTTCATTTGGCCCACAGCAGATAAGAGCCCAGGCAAGGCTTGGATCTGCAGCAGTTGGGATTCCAGAGCCCTGCTCTGCACAGGGGGAGCAGGAGAGGGCTTGGGAGGTGGCTGCTGCTCGGTACAGCACCACGAGAGCCAGCTCCGTGTGCGCCAAGAAAATCATCTTAAAATTACGTTAACAGTTTTCTGTGGAGGGATAAATCCTGAGCTCGAGCAATCAGGAAAGTTTGGTGAGCCCTGGTGTGCAGTGCCAACACCAGCTCTGCTTCTCCATCATTCCTGGGGTAGGGCCAGCAAAGTCAACCTCATGGTGACCTAACTCCAATTACAACTGGCCTAATCAGCCCAAGCTCTAATATGGTAACAAAGGCTTTGCATGATCCAAAATTCCCACCAGATCTTCTGGAGCATGACCAGTACCACCTAAACCCACAGCACACAGGGCAGACAGCAACAGAGAGATAAAGCTCCCTTTGTTTCTTCTGCACTTCCACTTGTGCTTGAAATAATACATTTTCTTTCCATGTGTAAATACATAATTCACAAGTATAAATTCTTAGTTTATTCAGCCAGATTTAGATTTCTTTGGTCGTGTTTCAAATAGGTGAAGGTTGAGTGTATCTGTGATTGTGGGAGAAGAAGGAAAATTCTTTGACGTGAAAGTACCTGTTAATAATAAAGGAGAAAGTGGCAGGAGCCCTCGCAGGGAATTGCTGATGGCACGATTAGAGGAGTTATTGGTGTGGTGGAATTCAAAGAGGATAATGCAAAAGGCAGATTATACTCAATAAATATGAAAGTTGCTGAAGCCTTCTGGGAAACACAAGAAGCTTTTCTCCCTAGCAACTGTTTCTTGCAAGTGTAACATTATTGTTGGTGATTATCCATTTGCTTTTGTTTCCTGGCAGAAAAGCCAGCATGCAAAATCCCATTTCTGTGTGTGTGCATTTGTGTTCTGCAGCTCAGTTCGCAGCAAAATGCAAAGTGTTCTCTCTTTCAAGTTGCTGGATGCCGAGAAAAGCAGCTGCTGCCGAATGCAAACAGCAGCGAGCAAATCACAGGATATCGCTGTCCTCGAGTCACCTCCGCATTCCCCCCGGGGCTTGGATCCAGGGCAGAACATCCCCGCACTGCTGCAGGGCCCAGAGGGTCCTGGAGGGACCAAAGAGCTCCTTCTTAGTTCTCCACCGGCCGTGGTTTGGGAGGAAAAGCAATTTGGGAGCCCGCCTGGATCATGTTTGTCTAAAGCATCCCCTGCCGCCCTTCCCTGGATGCTGGGGGTGTTAGAGATGCTCTGTGGCTGTCACACGTTCTCCAGCCCGGCTGCAGAGCTGCTCCTTGGCTTTGCAGGCATCTTTCCTCAGCCTGGCACCTGCTCCGAGGCTGCCCAAGGGAGCAGCAGGGGTGGGATGGGGCGAGCAGCAGCAGTTCCAGCAGCCCCCGGCCAGGCTGCTTCTCCACTCACCTCTGGTGCCCCCACAGCGGCTTTAACCTCTGCCTGCAGCCCTGGGCTCGATTCAGCAGGCGCTGGAGCCCTGCCCAGCTGTGAGGGGGGAGGTTGGGAGCTCCCATCGCATCCCCCTGATCCCGAGGGAAGCAGCTCCCCCTTTGCCTCCCCCTGTCCTGCTCCATCCTGGGTTTGCAGCTCGGGCTAAGCTGGAACTTTCCCTGGAGCACTGAATTCACAACACGGGGAGCTAAAAGTTGTTTCCAAGAACCAATTCCATTTCTTTCCCCTCCAAAGGTTTTCCTTCATCCCTTCCCTGTGGGATGTGAGTGGTGCAGGTTGTTCTCTGTGGGGGCAGAGGGGTGGCCCTGGCACAGACCCCACAGACGTGAGGGAGCAGCAGCGTTTTCCATCCACCACGGGTTCTGTGCTCCATCAGAAAGCCAAATCAGCTCTTGTCTCCTCTTCTATTTATTTATGATTTTTTAGGCAAAGCTGTCCAACAACAATATAAAAAGGCAGGAGAAACATGAGATCATCCAGTGTTGGATTTGAGAGTCAGACACTCCTTCATCTGTGTATTCTCCTGCTAGCCCTGTGCAATCTTTAGGGAGAAGTATAAATACTGAGTAATTTTATTAACTGTCTCTTCTAGGGGCTTGTTCAGGCCAAATTTGGATTTTATAAAACAAACAAACAGGGCTTTTTAAAAAAAAATGAAAATGTATGAAAGTATAAACAGAGGGATATTAAGTTTTCCAATTAAAAGAATTATCTTATATAATTAAAATCTCCACCACCACCTCCCAGATTCTGTGGTGCCAGGAATGAAAAAGTAAAAATGCAAACAGCCACGAGTTTTCACTTCCACAATCCAAGTGAAATGAATGTCTTGGTACAAAAAAAAAAAAAAAAAAAAAAGGGGTGATGATTGAAATTCTGTTTTATTGAGTGCAGGTGTTCGTAATGGCGTAAGAGAAAATGTTTTTGGTTTTTAGGTTGTTGTTGCTCCACTGAAGTTTCTGGACTGTTAAAACTGAGATCTGAAAACAATCCAATCTGTGATTAAATGGGAAAAACATACCTGTGTTTAAAGGGGAACATCAGAAGCTGATAACGACTTTTTCAGCCCTAAAATTCACTCCGGTTATCCAGAGTTTCATGTGTTGGGAGCGATGTCTTTAAAACAATTTGCTGCACTCTGAAAACACGTGTTTTATTACCCATGTTTGAGGCAGCTGATGATTTAAAAGATGGGTAATGCCAGGGTTTCTCTGGTTACCTCCAAACAATCTCTTTTCATATTCTCCGAATTAAATCTCCATCAAACAACGGCAGAGGAACCCCTGAGATCCGATTCCAGACACATTTTTAAGGGGGTGTGTGCACATCCCTCTGTGCTCCTGTATTTACAGCGGCTGCACAGTGGAGAATCTCCGCACTGAGATCCCAAATCACTCCTGAAGTGACACAGCCTTAAATTAAAAGCTGGTTAACGCAATGACAAGAGAATAAAAAGATTATTGTCTGCCTTTAGTGGTACAACCAGCGGTTGAAACAGAAACTGAGCCGTGGGTCCCTGACTCCAATGCCTTTGGAGTCCCAGTTCCCACATCCAAAGCTGGATCTGCCTAAATCGGGATAATTTACATTTTAACTCCAAGGAAATGCAATATCCAGCCTAATCTCCATTTCAGTCGGGGCTGGTTGGTTCAGCCTCGCCACTCGCCAGCGGAATCCTCGGCGGGGTTGGCAGCAGCTGCTCCAGATGTGGCCAAGCGCCCGGTGCGGTGGCAGCGAGATTGCCCCAAAGGGGACAGAAAGGGCCGGCCCCGAAATCCGGGCGGACTCCTCGGCGCAGCGTAATTGGGAGCTCTGCTTTCATCCTCCTCTCGTTTGTTCTGGCGTGTTTGACAACGCACGCATTGGAAAATTAATGGGTTAATCACCTGCGTAATGGCTTTGTAGGCAACGCCAGGAGGATCTTCCTCGGCTCGGCTTGCGAGCTGGAATAAACATGTTAATTTGCAGGGCTTGGAGCAGGCTGGGATCGGGAGCGAGAGCTGCTGCTGGCCGTTCCAAATTCTGGAAAAGCTGAAAACAAATTCTCCTTTTGTACTTTGCATTTCTTTTAGCAGAATCAGTCAGTATCTCTATATCCATTCACTTCTCTGGCTCCGTTCTGCTGAAAAATAAGGAGTGTACATAATTTTATATTTATTTTTAAAATCAATTTATATTTATTTTCCTCACTTTATACTTTTTTTTTAGCTTTATGGTTATATTTATTAGAATTATAGACACGGATTCAAATGCACAATTCAACAAGCACTGCTCTTTTAAAAAACTTTTTTTTGTTTAAACATTAAACTTCCAATCACATTTCTAAATATGTTTTTATCCAAAACTGAGCCTAAGACATCAAAACAAATTTGAAAATACCCACAAAACAACCAAACCCAAACCCTGACATTTTGATGCTGGTGAAAAGGGGGATTTTTTAAAACAAATATTTCATTTTTGGAAATTTCCCAATATCTCAGCTCAGCGTTTTAACAAAAATCTGTTGCACCTTGTGCTGACTGACAGGGCACAACTTCTGGAAACATCTTAATTGCAGCTCTGCAGGTTTGGTAGCTTATCACAACCATTTAAATAGTCACTCTTAGACAAACACACAGTAATGCGATCCCCAGCCTTACACCCTCAAACCATAAAGTAAACTTGTTTTTCCATGAAGCAATTAGAAGCCTACATTTAGACATAGCCCTAAAATAAACAACAGGAGCATATCTGAAAACATTATTGGGTGTTGTAACTTGTGGGCTCAGGGAATGACAGTTTACAGTTACTGAAACAGCAGGGAAATATTGATCAAGATGTGGAGGGGAAAATCAGGCTGGATGGAGGAAGGAATTTCCATTCTAACCCTGATTCTGTGCAATGATTCCCCTACTGTGGTTTACAAAGAGAGGGGTCAATGTCAGATTATGGGAAAACTCCCCAATATCTCTCATGCTTCAAGGCTTTTTTTGCCTTTTTTTTTGCCTTTTTTTTTGCCTTTTTTTTGCCTTTGTTTTTTCTTTTTTCTTCTTTTTTTTTTTTTTTTCCTAAATCATCTTGAAGTTTTATTTCTGTTAATTAATTCCTTAATTTAAAAAACCCTCCTGATGCAGCATAAATGTTCTAAAGCAAACACCTCTAGATGGTTTCCTGTTTAATGTTGAGTTTTGCCTGATTTACACCAATGTAAATTTGACAGCCAGGCTAAAACTCCACTCAAAACACGAGGGGTCCCTGAGACCTGGGATTTGTGTCTGGGCCATTCCTGCTTTGCTAAAAGTCCTGTCCCAACTGCTGCTGGATAGAGAAAGCCATCCCTCACCTCTCTGGAGCCAAAGAAGCACAAACCACTTGTATTTTCCCAGGATTAATTTGGGGTCCAGCCCTGCAGGGTCAGCGCCCACTCCAGGGGGTCCCAGATGTCCCAACTGCAGCCTTGGCAATGGGGTGCAGATCCCAACCTGAGCTGCTGCCCAGGGTCTGCAAAAACCCCAAACCCTCAAACTTTCTGCCTGTCTCCCATCTCCTGCTCTGGCTCCTTCCATCCCCTCAGTGAAGGTCAAAGAAAAAAACACAAAGGGGGAAAATCTGCCTCAGAATTCAAAGATAAGCTTCAAACAGGCCAAGAATCTCAGCCCATTTATTATCCCTTTGCAACCAGTGATGCAGCATTTCCACCCCCTGAAACCACTGTTTTTTTCTCTCTTATTTGTCTTTTTTTCAGGGATTTTCAGATGCCAGCCTAACCACAGTTTTCCTGTCAGAACGGCTATGCTGAAACATCTTTCAGTGGATCCAGAGTGCTCTGTGCTTTCTGCAGCCATAAAAAATTGCTCAAGGCTGAATCTTGGCATATTAAGTGTCATCACAGAGGTAATTGCTTTTCTTTAAACACCTAGAAAAACAAAAGCCCAACATCTGAACTTGCCAAAAGGCTCTCATGTCCAAACACCTACACTTCCACAGAAGACTTTCTTGGCTTTTCTTCCAGTTTTTCTTTGCAATATTTTTTTTTTTCCTCTCAGCTGCTTTTGCAATTAAGTGGAAGCATCAGAAAACAAGCAAGAATTTTAACCCACAAAAATGTGTCCAGTTAACAAAATGTTGGGAAACACAATGTTTAGGACACCGTGTCCTTATTACACCCTTTTCTAACACAACAGTCTCTGGACTGTGAGAGGAATGAGTAACACATGGCACTGAGGTCTGAGTGTGGCTTCTTTCATAGTCCATTGTCAGCTCTGACAGCAGAAGTGCTCTAATTCAGTTTATTTCTTGGTCCTTCAAACTTTGCTGCATGTCAGTAAATTCAGGTTTACTCATATTAAACCCTGACATAAAATGGGGATGGCACCATGCTGGATTTTGGGGGTAGATTTCTGTCAGAAATCTGCAATAATTGGGGTATGATTCAGTTCAGAAAACTGCTCGGGGTTCCTTGTTCTGACAAACTTTCTCTGGCATAATCAGCTTATTCTGAGAGGTTGTAATATTTGATTTGGAAATGGGAAAGCAACATCAATTCAAGGAGCTGCTTTGGATATTTGGACCTTTACAAGCTGCAATTGGAGGACTGTGAATGAATAAAACCCCCTAACAAAACAAAATAGTAAATAAGCCATAACCACACCAAATATTTTCCTAGCCTGCATTTCTGGCATGAATTCCACCATTTTTCACCGCCTTTTGGTTATGGTTTCAGCCTTTTCAATTTCCAATTCCAGCACCCAGCCAGCAATTTCCCAAAGGGTTGTTGTGGGGAGCTCAGAGCAGCTGAATTCCTCCCCTGTACTCCCCAGCCTGCACGAATCCATCACGTTCTGCTTCATTTCGTGGGGCTGTCACTTTTCCAGTCTGGCTGGGGAATGCCACTGGGCAGCTGATCCTTCATTTGGGAGCATCCCAGGCCTGCCCTGTTGCTCCTGCCCAGGCTGCAGCTCTGGCTGTCCTGGTCATGCCCTCGCTCTGCAGTTGCTGAGGGGTTCTGTCAGTATTTCACCCCATCCTGCTGACAGATCCACTGCCAGTTTTAATTAATTTTTCTTTTTAGTACGTAAGAGTTTCTGGGCTGAGTGATGTGATGGTAGGAAATAACGTGGGGCTCTGTCCACAGCTTTTAGCCCTGATTTTGAGTGTGAAATTTGGGTGCTTTGTGCAAAGAGTGGCACAGCTGTCAGCTCCTTCTGCTGAGGGACTCAGAGCTCGCTGCTCCTGCTCCTGGTGGCTTCTGCTTCCCCTTGTTTTGTCCTAGGACCTCCTACAAGAGTCAGAGATCCCTTCAGACCCCTCCTAACGCAGCCTGGGCCTCTCCAGCTTTGCTCTTGCCACACTCCCCGTGGTTGTTTGTCTTTTCCAGTGCTGGGGGAGCCAGAGCCGTGGCTCAGGAATGAACACCACATCAAAAAGGTGCACAAGAAACCAAGGCAGCTCTTTCCAAGAACGCTGCACGCTTGAATACAGCCCCAAACAGTCATCCCAATTAACATGCATATTCCAGCATTTCCCATAACTAAGTCAGAACGTCTTGGGCTGTCAGCACTTCGGGAAATTTCATCACCTCACTGTCCACTTCTTTCTGCAACTCATTAAAAACCCCAACACATTAAATCTCGCTGCTCTGCAGCTCTGACATGAGAACAATCCCCGGGTTTGTCTTTCCTTCCCTCTGGGGGCTGCAGGGTTCTGCCTGCTCCTTGGCAGCTTTAAGGCAAGAAGATACTTTCTCCTCATCCTAAATTGGTGATTTGTTTTCTGTGGAGCAGCCTCATATAAAATAATGTGAAACACCCCACCCCCCCTCCAAAAGCCTCTCTGCCCCCAAAGAAATAATCCCCATCCAAATACATTTGTTTACCATGACCTACATTGGATTTTGTGAAGAAATATCCCTGGTTAATACACCCATCTGGCCTGGCCCCAAGATTCCACCACAGCTGAGCTATGTCCGTGGCACAGAGAAATCAATGTACAGATTCTCTGCTGGGGCATTTCCTGCACAGGGCAGAAAATGGGCTCAGCACCTGCAAGGAGAGGCCTCTGAGGAGGGTTTTGGTGGAGGGACAGGGACAAGGACAGGGACAAGGACAAGGACAAACCCTGCTGCCTTTGAGGAAGCAATCAGGGATTTCACCACTGCGCATTCTCAAGCAGATGGGTAGATGGGAAGGAAAGGTAATTTTGTGGTTAATGCTGTGCACTCTCTCACAGGAAATATGGGTGAATTTTTAAGCCCTGGACATTGTCCTCGGCTGTAAGAAGGTCCTGTGACCTCTCTGGGGCTGGGGTTGCCCGCGTATGAAATGGGAGTCATTGTATTTTCTTCCTTCTCCTCTTTGTCTCCTGATCTCCTGCCTGTTTGTTTTAGCCATTATATGTTTGTACAGTACTTAGCACAATGAGATCCTGTTCTTGTCCAAGACCTCGGAGAACTCCATAACACAAAGGTTGTGTTAATGAGAGAGATAATAAACCTCACTGGGAGGAAAAAAAAAGGAAAAGAATTCTTGTCATTTTTGTTGGAATTCCAATAATGACCAGCTCTGAGAGACTGAACCCCAGGTGACTCATGGAGCAAGGAAAACACACAGCAAGTTTTTCACAGCTGGCCTCTAAACCTGTTGTGCTTTGGGGTTTATTTTTAAACAGCAGCAGCCCCCTCTCCAAAGATCACAAGTGCTCTCTGCTTTCTGAGGAGGAGGGGGGGAAGGAAAAGACACCTTCTTTAGTGAAATCTGACTCTTGCAATTCTTGGCTTTCAGCTTTTCCTCTTGTCGGGGTTATTTGACATTCTCTGAGTGCTCCTGAGCTGGATAAGGCAGGCTCAGTGCTCTCAGCTCACGACACAGCGCTCTGGTAGAACAGGAGGCTTCTTGCAGGGACGAGTCTCCCACCTCCTGCGAGGTTTGGGATTGGGATCCCCCTCAGGCAGCTTTTCTCATCCTTTGTCGGGAGCAAGTTTTGACAACAGCGATGCTAATTGATTAAACGTTCTAATCAGAGATTACAGCTAGAAGGGAGATAACATTTTTATTTCATTTTGTCTCTGGGAACATCAGCCTGCAAGGAGCTTTGTTCCCCTTTGGCCGTGCATCAACCCAAATCAATCTGCTTCCCCCCTCCCTCCTTTAGCTGTGCTGAACCTCTGGGGTCAGGTGTTTAAAAAGCTCATTCAGTACTCACATCTTTCATCACCATTCAGGTGGGGGAAGACACTTCAAAAACGATTTTGCAACTTTTATATTCCATTTTTTTGGGTAGTTTTCCACCTAGAGCCAGCTGGCGCTCACAGGCTGGAGGCAAAAACACTCTCAGAAAATATCTTAGGTTAAACTATGGCTTAAAATTGGTGGTGAAAGGGGCTACACCTGGAAGGGGCTTTTTCACAATGAATTCCCTTAGATATGGACAGATTGGCAGAGTGCAAAAGTGGAATGAAAGAAATCATCCTGTGCTGAGGCAGAACAGAATATTCTTCAATAAGGTATGGAAGTTAATTTGTCTTTTTCTTTTTCCTCTAAAACCTTTCCAAGAACTATAAAAATCAGGGGTGTTAAAGGCTTCCAGTAACATTTAGAGCATGAAAAAATGTTTCTGCAGATGGAATTAAGTGGTGCAATGGGTCAGTGAGTGCATGAGTGCCCAGGCTCTGGGAACTCTTGGAATCTCAATCTGCCACTGGAACCAATTCCCTGAGGGCCTTGGGGATGTCTCATCTATGGCTTGGACATCAGCTGTACAAAGAGAGTTATATTTTCCAGTGGGAACATCTAAAATCTTGATTTTGGTCCCTCTTCTCCTTTATGGACCATGTGTTTTGCTTGATATCATTCAGATTTCATGGAAAAATTCTTGTAGAAAGTTCCCAAATCGCATTTCCTAAAAGGGAACTTGGAGAATCAACAAGCAGATTCCTGCATCACCTGCAATAAAAACGAAGAAAAAACACCCCAAAATCAAAAAAAACCGAACCAAACCAACCCAAACTCACAACTATGACATATTTTTTAATGCATAAAGGACTGATCATTAGGATTTTGGGGTTTTATTCATGTTTTGAAGGATAATGCCTTCAAATAAGCTCACACACAGAGATAAGCTCATCTCACACACAGACAGGAGGGTGTTACTGCTGCAAGTGCAGCTTCCAGACAGAACTGCTTTCCTCCCCAGCTCTGAATAATTTACCTTTTTAGTTTCCCAGTGAAATATTTGAGTGAAGTGGAACTTCTGCAGGATTTCATGCATAGAATTAGATGCTCAGCAGTGGCTGAGGATGGGATCGGGGTTTTTAGATAGCACCACTCATAAAACGCTGTCGTTTTTGTAATGGAACCCAGCTATCAGCTCTCCCTCCTCTTAAAAAAGGGCCAAGATTAGGTGATTAGAGCAAGTCTTGTAGTCCAAGTATGTTAGGAGGAAAACTCTTCAGGAATGTAGGAAGGCAGGAGATAACAGAAACATAAAAATACTCTCATGAATAGGCAGGGTAATACCCAGGGCCAGATTTTGATCTTTATTAGACACACGTAAATCTGGAGCAGCTCCACAGACCTCAGCTCCGTCTCTTTGACCTTGCAGAGATTCCAGATCCACAGCATAAATCAGCAGAGATAGCTTTGTGTCTTTGGGAGAGGTGGGTTATAAATAAGGGCAGATATTTATGCAAACACCCGCGGCACAAAAACATCCCCATGGTGGTTTTCATGTGAGGGCATCCAACGTGGTGGGGAACAACCTCAGAGCTCTCCTCCCTCCTCACCTCAGAGTTTGCACTGGATTACTCCTACCTTACTCCTACCTTGACATTCGAGTAGTAGCAAAGAGGTTTCGGCCAGATCTTTTTATTTTGGATTTTCCTGTACCTGTGCAAGGAGAGAATGGCTGCAAAGCATCGAGCATCAGATGGACAAACCATGTGTGAAACCAAGATGCTGCTGTTGTTCTTACTGATGAAATTCTTCATCTTTTCTTTCCTTCTCATTTTTTTTTAGTTCTTCTTCATTTTTTTTTTCTTTTTGTTTCCTGCCACGTGGTCACAAAGCTATCAAGCCTGACATCTGCTCCCTGTGTTGACTCCAGTGGTAATTCACAGCACATTTTCGATTTTAATTGTTGCCCATTGAGTGTTCTGAGCATGCAGCTCTGTATGGAATTCCAGGAATAAAGGTTTTCCCTCCTGGGCACTGATATTCCCTCTTTCCCTGCAGGAATTTCAGGTGCCACAGGGCAGGGGCTGCTGAACACCTGAGACACAAAGACGCAGGTGAGGGATGGAAAAACAATTTGAAAACAGCCAAGGAGAAAGGAAACATTGGATACACAACTCTGATGGATCTAAAAGAAATTTTATTGGCCCAGCTTTGAGATATTGGCATTCCTGAAAGCTCTGCTGTGTCTTGAACTGCTGCTGTCTGTAAGGAGTCACAGAATCATGGGATGGTTTGGGTAGGGAGGGATTTGAAAGCTCATCCAGTTCCACCCCTGCCATGGGCAGGGACACCTTCCATTGTCCCAGGATGCTCCAAGCCCCGTCCAACCTGGCCTGGAACAATTTTAGGCAGAAGTCTGCTTTGGTAACACAGGAAGCAGAAATTAAATGGGCAGAGGATTGGGAAACTGCTGTGGGAGGTCAGCTGGGAATTTTGAGGGAGAAACTGCTTCATTCTCATGTGATATCTCTTGTCTAAAACTCCAGCAAATCACACCAGTTAAAAATAAATCACACAGAGATGAGTGAAGCCTTTGACTTACCCCTGAGCTGAAGATCACACTGGAAATCCATGAGTATCCTCTGTTCCTGGGGCTGGGGGAAGCTGCACACACAGCTCAGGTGCTCTGCATTACCAGTAAAAAGTAGCAATAATGAGAATAGAGACAAAAAGGAAGCAATGGGGACTTTTTTGTCTCTGGTAAAGGCAAATTGTGTGGAGGCAGCACAAGGCTGGGTGCAGCTGACAGGCAAATCCTGGTAGGGCTGCTCTGTCCTCCTCTGAGCTCATTTCTTCTCCCATTTTTGCTTTTTTTTTTTTTCCCAGACAAGGGAAATCTTGCTTTTTTATTTTTTTTTAACCAATTCTGATTAATGCCCTTCTCAGACTCCTCCCACCCCGTTTGAATTTTTCATCTTAATGACACACAGCTCAGATTTTCCTTTTCCTGGGGGAAATAAGCCTGTTCTGGGAAGGCACCTCCACACCATTCGTGCAGAGCATTTCCTAGGGTGAGCTGAGGGCAAAATCCCCACAACATTATTGCACCAGGTTTGTCATCTCACATTTCATAAATCCTTGAAAATAAGCTCCCAAAAAGCAGGGATAAAGTGACATTTGGGAATGGAGTGAAATCCCAACCTAAACGTGAACTCCAGCCATGGAGGGGAGTTGGGTTTCCAGCTCCTCCGTGTGTTTGGAATGGCTTAGGCTGGGCTGGAGCTGTTTGCTTAGCCCTGTTATGAACACAAGGCTTGAACTCCTGCCCCACTCCCTCATAAATAAACTGATGTCCAGGCTGAAGTCAGATGCCCGTCTTTCCTTGAAGTGACATCCACGGCTCACATCCCCAAAAAATCTCTGGGGTGATGAGGGTTAGGAAACATAAATCTTGGAAAATGGTTTATTAATTCTGTGCTAGGGGCTCATGCCTCTGAAAGTCAGCAGGATGGATTAGGCTGCCTGTGTGTACAGTAAGGAGGGGTTTTTTCCCTTCCTCCCCTCCCATCCCTTTTTAATTAGAAGCAGATTTAGAAAGTGGGGCTCTCCTGAATAATCATCCCCAGTAAAGCTTTAATCCCAGTCACCTCCGTGAGAAAAGAGCAGGAAATCAGGGAGCAGCGAGGCACAAAGGAAGGGAACGGTGAGGGAAGGACAGGGCACTGAATGCACCTTTCATTTGGCATGTGGGGATGTTCTGCTGCCTCGTACAGCTCCAAAAGCTTTCCTCAGATGCAATTTCCACTGCAAGGTCTCAGGAACCAGAGCATGGAGACAGAGCCACAGATGTGGAGATGGCTGGAAAACCCTTTTCTGTAAAAATCACCCCTGTGGGGCTTTGTTTTTATTTATTTCCCAGGATATGAGCACTTTTTGAGACGCACCATTAATGGTGTCTGCCAACCTTTGTTCTCAATATAAAGATATTTTTTTTAAAAGGATCTTCTAGAGAAAAGAGGAATAAGCAGCTCTGAATCTGGGTTCAGGCTGCTCTGGATCTTTTTTGCTGGTGTGGGGGAAATCTAGGCTGAGTAACATCCCTGCAAGGGAGAAACTCCTCTGCAAAGCATTTGAACATCAAAAAAATGATGGAGACTCTTGGTAGCAGCACTGAATGTGTCTGGTGTGTGCTCGGGGATGCCTGGATGCCCTTGTTTGTTTTTCCCACCCTCAGCAGAGCTCCAGTGAGAGGTCTGTGCCCTTAACTCTGCCTCTGAACTGCACCTCCAGTGCTTCACTCTGATTAAAGCTGTGCTTGCTGCAAGCCCTGACTTGCATGGCCAAGCCGAGGGGTTTTTGGGTGTTTTGCTCCATCCCAAAGCACGGCCTCTGTAAGCCCGGCCTGCTGGATCCTACTGCTCCAGAAACTGCAGCAAACCTGGGGCTGGGAAAGCTCAGAATAATCCAAGAAGCCAAAAATGGCTTTTCAGATGTCAGGAAATGGCTGGATAAAGCAGGATAAAGGATATCTTGGTCCCAGTAGCTTCTGCATCTCCTCTTTTTCCTTTTGCATGTCCTTTGTCCATTCAGCTTTTGAGCTTGGGCAGAGCTGGGAGTTTTCCTTGATGGGCAATCCTTTAAGGGGCAACATTTCCCCTCTGCTGGGTGTTGATAAAGCAGAGGTTTGTGGGATGGATTTCTTCAGCTTTTAATGCCACCTCTTCTTCCCCTGGGATCTGAATTTGTTGCTTCACTGCACAGCATTTCCTGTGCATTTCCTGCATATTTCCTGTGCATTTCCTGCATATTTCCTGTGCATTTCCTGCATATTTCCTCTGTGTTCCTGTGGATAACTTGCTTTTCAGCCAGCGTGGATCCCCCAGGCTCCCCTGACTGCAGTGGATGAGCACCACTTTTTTTTTTTAACAGACTCAAGGCCACGTTTTGCTTTTGTTTCACATTCTAAGTAATTGAATTATTAAGGATAACATTTTCCAGAAATAAACTGATGATGAGCTGCCACTTAAAGCTCCTGATGTGGAAGTTCAGGCCCATTGACAGGTACAGGAGAGCCCAATGGGACTCACATTAGCACCAGAACTGGCACTGAAACAAAGCTGTTTTTGGACCCTACTTCAATCATTTCCACTTGGAACCCCCCCAAAGCCAATAAAGCAAATACATTAATATGATTAACTCGAACCAATCCAAGAAAATGGTTTGTGTATCCATCTTGGCACAGCTTTTGACAAGTGCATGAGATAAATCAGAATGAATTTACTTTAGTGAGCGGGTGTGAAGGGTGCAGTTCTCTCACAGCTGGGGTTGCATCTGACTAAAGTGGGGAAAATTCACTAAATAATTGTAAACTGGGAGGAGGTCTTGGTGGTGGTGGGGGGGAAGGTAATTTTTACTCACTTTAACCCCAAGAAATACTCTTCATTTATTCACTTAGCACCGTTTGACCTTCTAAGTGCCTTGTAAAACAAACCCATAAAGAGACAAAAATTACTCGCATGAAATTAAATTACTTATCATTAGTAGCCACTGATTCTTCTAGATTAGGACTAAACTGTGATTTCTTACCTCAAAACTGCTTTTCATCTCCAGACATCAAAGTCTGCAGTACTTTTGAATAAGTGCTGCTGGGGATTTTGAAAAGGGGAGGCAGACACGGCACAGGAAAGAGGAGCTGCTTGTTTCTCTCAGGGTTATCTTCTAAGATACACAAAGAGCCACCACTTGAACTCATCTGACTCGACTCCAGCCCTGCACTTCATTCCTTACAACTGTTTTCCCCCTTTCTGAATACAGGGGAGACTGGGAAGAGGAAAAATTAAGATATTTCCTACTCACCCCCCTTATTTTTCCTCCTGTCTCTCTCCCTCCCTGCTTTTGTGGGGCAAAACCCCCCAATATGTTGGGTGACTCTGGCTGCTCAATTTGCTCCTTTTCTCATTTCTTTGAGTTTTCACCTGAAAACCCAACACTATTTGTCATCTGAGAGGTCACAGAAATGTTCTAGACAAAACTGTTTGTCTGAAATTTCACAGTTAACTTTGGAAGGGCTAAGGTGGATAAGCTTCTCAGCTCGCAGAAATTTGACTCCATTATTTGTAATACCAAATTTTTTGAAGTTTCTCAGCCTGTAAGCAGCTTTGAAATGAATCGGGGCTGGCACTGCAGTTCTGCAAGGTGTCTTTTATTCAATTAGAGTAGGTACCATGTTAACATTCTTCAGTGTTGTCATAATTCCTCTTTTTCTGCTTGCTTTTTTTTTTTTCCCCAGTGAGAATTAACTTGTCAACTGTGAAGAAGCTTCGAATTTGTCCGTAAATCATTTTACTGCAGGCTAAAATTTGACATGCTGTAGGTAAACAGTTTTGCTCTGGTAAAACACCCCCCATATATTATTATTATTATTTTCCCCCTTTAGAACAGAGGCTCTGATGTCTCCCATTTATGACTAAACCAAATTTTCTCCAAATTACACTGCCCTGGGTTGTTACACTGTCAAGGTAAGTGATCACCACGAGGCTGAGCGCTGCAGCCACACCTGTGGTGGGAGCATCTGAGATTTAGCAAGGGGTTCATTTTAGCTCAGCTTTCTGCTCTGTGCTGAGCTGTCTCTCCTCACCTCGGTGGAGGTGACACTTCCAGGATCAGGACGGTGGAGGTGACACTTCCAGGATCAGGAGGGTGGAGGTGACCCTTCCAGGAGCAGGNTGGAGGTGACACTTCCAGGATCAGGAGGGTGGAGGTGACCCTTCCAGGATCAGGAGGGTGGAGGTGACCCTTCCAGGATCAGGAGCAGCTCTTGAAGCCCCTCCTCACATCTGTGAGCTCTGTCCTTGCTGGACCCACCCTGGAGAAGCTGCCCAACAATTCCAGGCTGGATTTGGGGATGCCTCGCTGTGCCAGCGCTGGTGATTTGCTGTTGAGGCTGAAAATTTTTGACAAGTGACTCATCCCCGCTCCAGCAACGTGTCCCATTTGATCCTGCAGTCCTAGAGGGTTTTTAGCAAGCAATTAGGAGGTGGATGTGAAAATAATTTGTACGTTTGTCTGTTTGTTGTTTGTCTCCAGCTCTTCTATCATCATTTACCTCCCTCCCTTCTGCTGGGGCAGGAGGGGCCGCAGCAGTGGGGCTGGGACCCCTCTGGGCTGGAGCTTGGGGTCTCAGAGCTGGGATCTCTGTTCTGGGGTACAAAGTGTGCCCTGAGAAGATGGGAGAGGGTTGGTTCTGAGCTGTCGTGCTGCTACTTGTCCTCTCCCCCAACGAAAAGGCTTCTCCAGCAGCAATTACAGCATCGCTGCAAACAGGCTGGAAAGAGACATGATGTAAAAACTCAATTACTTCAAGCATTTCTGGGCTAACACTTGGCTTTATATAAACTCACAGACAATCCTATAAGGCACTCAGGGCAGATTATAGGTTTGGGCAAAGCTAGAAAATTGCTGCCATTATATTGTTATTATTAACACCTTGTAATTAGCCCTAAGGAATCCTGAAGTTCTCTCTCCTGATTTGCCTTTAATGAAGGAAAATTGCTACCTTTGCAAGTTGGATGGCGCCCGCTCTGATTAGCTTTAAGTATATAGGACTATTATTTTGAAAATGTTTGTTGTCATGTGAATATTAGTGTTGCATGGAAAGCGGGGAGGAGGGGGGGCTCTTTTATTTTTTTGGGGTCTGGGGAGTCCCAGGGTCACTTTAGGGGTGGTTGTCCCCTCCAAAATGAAGGCTGGAAGCCTTGTCAGGGTATCAAGAGCACGAGGTAATGAATTCAGGAGGCTCCTGTGGCAAGGGCTGCCAGCTGCCCTACCTGCTGATTGCATGGGCTGATGGAGTAATTGTTGCATGGAGATAGTTTTATGATTGCTTTGAGAGGCTGAATGAGATCATGCATGAGTTAGCACACTAAGTGCAATAAAAATGATTTTATTTGCATGTCCCAGAGCCTTTCCTGATTCCTTCACTGCTTTCACAGGCAATGTCTTCCCAGTGAAATCAAGCCAACATTAATAAAACATCCCTTCCATGCATCTCCACTCCTCTCCTCCCACATACTCTACGCTTTCATTACCATCTCTGGGAAAAAACTAACATTAAAGAAAATTCATCTGATCTTATCTGTAATTAATTTGTATTTTGATAATATAGAAGAAGAATTTTTGCATGTAATGACTTACCTGTTCATTATTTCTCTCCTTTGAACTCCTGTGACCGCTTAATAACTCATGCCAAAGCAGAACTGATTATGACATTTTCCCCACCCACCATCCAGGAAGGTTGAAGGTGTTGCCTCTCATACTTAGACAAATTGCTCCAAATAATGACTTTGTGCAAAATTAGTCATACATAATTGAGAAATTCTATAGATGAATAGGAAAGTAACTCGAGATGAAGTTATCATTTTAATGTTTTTTAAGTTAACGTGGGATTCACCGCTCTGGTTCAGGCCAGCAGTCCACCCAGAACTTCCAGCTGCCTTTTTTGGGAATGGGATCACAGCCCACTCCTCTGGGAGCCAGGAAAGCTCCTGGTGGCACCAGGGAGGGGACAGAAAGGCCTGGGGGGTCCCCTGGGTGGCACCAGGGACCTTGGTGTAGCAGCAGAAGCATCCAAGGGATCTCCCCCTGGCTGGTGTTGGCTCTCAGGCTGCTGGCCCTGCTGTGCCTGGGACAATCTGGCTGTCCCAGCCTGGTGGCCCTGCTGTGCCTGGGACAATTTGGCTGTCCCAGCCTGGTGGCACTGAGGGACTCCACAGCCAGTGGCCATTTCTCACGTAATTGGTATTTGTGTAAAACTGTGATGTGGCACAAAGTGTCCACCCACCACATTGAGACATCCTTGGCACCAATCAGAATTCCTTATTTGGCTTAAAAATAATTCCTGAGCCCCCTGGACGCATAGAAATGATGGTTGCAAACTCCCTTTAACCTTATTTATTTATTATTATTTTAGAAATTCCTGTCCTTTCTCATCCCTGGGAGAAATTCAACCTCCTTTGTGCAACTGCCAGATCCAATCAGCAGGTCTGTTATGAAAGATAGATCACGTTTCCTGATAAAATATCACAGGCAGCACCAGAGAAATCAAACCTTAGAGAAATAAGAATCAGCTCCCAATTCTCCTATAAGAAGTGCAAACAAAACCTACAATATCCCATCAAAGGGGAGACACAGCTTCCTCTTTCCCCAGGGAAATACCACATTACACCATGAAAGCTCTGCCTTTCTGACTGCCCAGGCCTGAACAGCAAGACAAGTGCTCAGTGATCATAAAATTATCCAGTGCCTCTCTTCAAGAGCTGCAGGAAAAGGGAGGAAAATTAAATCAAAATCCCAGCGATGTAAATGGGATTATTTATAGCTTTTCTGTGCTAAAGGAGGAGAACTATAAAGTCTAGGGAGAGGTTTGGGTTCCTCGCACAGGGGTGAAGCTCAGGGTCTGGGGTTTCTGCTGCAGCCCTTGTAAAGCTGTGGGTCAGTGGAACAGGTCAACATCTGAAGGTGTTCAGGTTTCAGGAGTCTGGCTCTGGCTCTCCCCTTCACCTTCCACTGCTGGATTATCAGAATGTGGCCTGGAGCTTGCTACACTTCAAACCCAAACATGCTCTCTCCTTTTTCATTACATTTATGACTCACTCCGTGCCTCACCTTCATTCATCGAAGGCCAATATATTAAACAAAGCAGTTCTTTTAGCCTAATTTACATCTATTTTGTAGTATCAGGGTTTCTGCCTCTCTCTCCTCTCCCTTGCTCTGATCACTGAACATTTCCTGTACAGCAGCAGGACCCATCTTTGGTGCACTGAGGCAAAAAACCTGGGAAAGGCCAACACATTAATGAAAAATCATGTTTAAAACGGAAAAAGTTGTGTGTTCAATGTACTTCAAAGTTGACAAGAGTGGTTTGTGGGATTTTAGCCCAAGCCCTACTGGGAATGGAAAGCATCAGAGAGATTTTATTGAAATATCTGTGTTTATTGCAGTGTAACATTTAAAAGGTGCCTGCTTGCTGCCCACAGTGCCTTTGGTTTTATTTAATTAGAAGGAGATAATGAAGATCAAACTATCATCTCCCCACTTGCCAATCTCTAATCCCAGCAGGGCTGCCCTCAGCAGTTTTTTAAACAAATGCTTCACCATCAGGTTTCCATCAGGTATTATCCTCACACCTCCTCAGGGTGATTTAACAGGTTGCACACAGAGAGTGGAACCAAGGTGCACCATAAATCAAACCAGGATAAAACAGAGGACATATGAGCTTTTAATTCTTTGCCTCCATAGGATGCTTTTTAACATAGGATGGGGGAAGCCATGAGCAAGGCCAAGTCTGTGGTTAAAACCTTCAATAAACAAACCAGGCCCTATAATGATATTCAGATTTCTGGCTGGCTTTTATCAGTAATGGCCTGCATTGCCCATGTGCAGCCTGCTGGAGGGAAGAGAAGGGAATGGTACAGGAGATTTGAGGAGGAATTGCCTCAAATCTTCTTCACTGAAGCACCTTCTCACTGTATTTTCCCCTTTTATTCTTCCTGTGGCTGCCAGGAGGGAATGGATCCATCACCTGAGTGGGTGGGTGGCCAGGCCAGGAGAGAAATTAGAGATTCATTGCACTGCTGTTCAATTAGGCCCGTTCTCAGAGAAAACCTGTGCTTCTGATGAAATTTATTCTATGAGTTCTGCTTCTCCCTTTCCACCACCTGAGCTGAGCAGAAATTTTCCTTTTCCACAGTTTGAGCTGACTGTGGGACAGACAACGTGGTCAGTGCTGCAGTGGGTGCTCCAGAGAGGAGCCAGAGCTCTTTCCAGCTCCCAGGAGCTCATGTTGGGGGTTGGGGTCATCCCCAGGGTTTGTACAAGCAGCCCCACAGCTCCCTGACATGCAGCAGGTTGGGTGTCTGGACATAACAGAGTCCAGCCATTAATGGTTGTCCCTCTTTGCCTACAAAGCCACAGAGGATTTTAGCCCTCAGTTTTCACCATCAGGAGCAGCACATGGGGTGAGAGAGCCCAGCAGAGGCACGGGTGGGATTAAATGTTCTGTTAGAAAGGCAGAAAGGCCCTGTCCTGGAGCAGCACAAGAGCACTGAAGCACATGCTAAAATAAATTCCACTACACCAGTGGCATCAGTGATGCATCTCTCTCCCTCTAAAATCAAAGGATCCCCTGCAGATCTGTCCCAATGAGACCCCTGCAGACTGAAATCCTCTCAGTGCACAGGGAAGCAGGACATGCCAGGGGATTTTCCTACCAGTTAGGCACCAACTCGGTCCAGTTGGTGAAGGAATGAAATCTGGATGCAGCTGTTCTGGGGGACAGGGAGAAGAGAGCAGACAAGGCCACACAGTTATGGAAATTCTTCTCCCCTCTGTGGCTGGGGAAAGTGCATGAGGCCCAAATTGATGCAATCATGTTAATATTTGGCCCCTTGTCTTCTCTGAAGACCCAACCCTGGAGCGAGTTATTTCTTTGGGATCGTTTCTGGGACTTGAAAGAAGCATGGCAAGGATGGTAACTGTTCTTCAGAGTTATAAAATTTGATTGAAGTGATCAAAGCCAAGCCAATAAAAGGCCAGCAAAGACTAACTGGCTGCTTTTAGAAAAAGCTCTAAGACATTCTGTAAATTTAAAAAGGCCGCCTGTAGAACACAAAGAGCCTCTGTGTTCGTTTTCTCTCCCACTTGCTGCTGCAATTTGCTTGTTTCCAGTCTCAGGGAGGGCCCTGCAGCCCCAGTGACAGAACAGTGGTTTCAGTGTGGTGGTTTCAGTGACACAAAAGCAGCTCTGGGGGCTCAGTGTGAGCCCTCAGTGACAGGAGTTCCCTCAGCCCCTTCCAGCTCCGTGACTCAGCTGCACCGATCAAGGAGACAAAAAAAAACCCGACCAAAAAATAAAATCCCACAAAAAGCTTCTATAAAAATTTACCACAATTATTTTGCAATGACTGGAAGCTCCCGGGGGTGCTGTAATTGTCACCCCCTGCTGCAGGGTGTGTAGGGGGGTGACCTTTATATGAGGTGCTGAGATCTCTGCAAGCACAGGGGGTTTAAAGCTGCGAACAAAGGAACTGCTCTGACTTCTGAGGCTTCTCCTTTCGAACTGACAATGACTTCATCTATTTACACGGGGTGAGGAGAGGCTTTGTGTGCTCTAAGTACAGGTGCTGCTCAGTTCTTTGGCATCACCTTCTTTTTACAGGCTCTGCATCCTTTAATCCTGGCCAGGCTCAGTCCCTGCCTCTCTGCTGGAGGGCACTTCTTCCCTGCCCTCCACCCTGCATGGAAAACAGCTCTTTGGAGGGACTCCATTTCCACCAGGAGCTGGAGGATGGCCACGGTGTCCTGATGAGTGTCTGCTCCAAGGTTCCTCCCCAATGACAGCTATTAAGGACTGAGCTTTGTACTTCCTTAGAGTTCAGCAGTCATTAACAGCACGCATAATGAGCTGCAGCCCAAATTAGACCGTGCTCCTAATTGGAGATTTGGAGAAATATGGTCAAAATACCTTGTAAAGTAATTAGCTTTGAATTCTGTATTCCATGGAGTGGAAGTTCTTCCAGTCATGCCCATTACCATCATTCCAGACTCCAAGGCATCCGTGATGTTTTTGATGCCATTTGAAGAAAACCCAGACTAAGCAGAAAGAGAAAAAGGGCCAAGTTTTTCCTTTATGCAGGCAGGAAGGCAATGCAGAGCATCAGAACTGGAGAGGGGAATCCTGCTGAGCAAATTGTTTGTGGCTATTTATTGGGAAAAATTTTCTTTTCTTATTTGTTTGTTGTCTTTTTCCCCCCCTAAATTATCCAGGACCTTTTTTTCACTATTTTAAAAACAAATTTGTACATTGTTTGATGATTAGAAACACATGCTCACAGCAAATGTCATCCTGGATCAATCAGAAGTCCAGCAGACACAGGGGGTGGGATTTCAGAAGTGCCTAAGTGAGCTAAAACACGAATCCCAGAGGATTTCCACTGTACAAAACTCTCTCCAAACCCTTATTAGTCAGAAGTTCACATAAACCCTGAAGAATGTTAGGTTTATAGCTCTCTCAAAAGTTTTATTTGTTTATTTAATCTTGATTATTATACCTGGCTATTCTTGTTCCTCGTACAAATATCTGATACCTTTTGGAATCCTCCAAAGCTTCTGGCCTCAGCAAGACCTCCTGGCAATGAGTTCCCCTGGGCTAAAGGTGCATTTCCTCTGTGGATCCTGGTGGGGTTTTGCTTTTGGGGCCAGATGGATGTGATGGACAAGAAGATGTTGAGGAATCCAAGGAAAGAGGTGCAGCTGGGCAGTCTGGATTCAGCCAGGCACAGAAAAAGAGGATTAAAGAGATGAATGGCAGAACATCAATATCTAAATTCCCTCTGGAGGCATCTTTGTCTCTCCCTTGGCTAGAAAGGGAAGCCAGGAGCTGCTGGGCTCCTGATTTAAGAGTCTAAATTCAGGGAAGAGAATTCAAGTCAAGAATGTTCTTCTACCTTCAGAGCCCCTGAAGTGGCAGAGCAGTGTTCTCTGCCTTTGGAGGGAGGAATGAATAAATCAGAAGTGGCTCTCCAAAGCTTTGCAATCCTTTGTGGGATTCCTCAAGAAACAAACCAAGCTTCCCTCCCTGGCTCCTGCTGTTCCTCAAGAGGTTCCCCAGGAAAAAACTTCTTCCCCTCATCCTCTGCCACCATCCTGCCATAGCCCAGTGTTCACCCTTAGAGATTTTATTCCTCTTGAAATAACCCCGAACTGCTCCTTTCACTTGCTGGGATTAAAGCTGAACCTGACTGACACGGGGATTAGGAGCAGAGGTTAAACCCATGGCAGACTGAAGATAAAGATGCAAAAGGAACAAATGACTTGACCAAACTTCCTTCTTTCAAGTGTTCCTCAGCAGTAATTAAGCTGAACTGTTCATTTAGCATGAGCTGAGGAGCTCCTGCAGTTCCAATGAGATGTAAAGGTTTTCCCCTGCTGGCAACTAAAAAAACCCAGGAAAATGATTATTCTTTTTCTGACCATTTAACTGTGCTTTGCCTTGCACCAGGCTTTTTTGTTTTGTTTTGTTTTGGCATTGGGAGTCCTTGTGATTTAAGCAACTGGCCTCAAGGTAAAAAACCCCCAATTTATAACAGGGAGAAAGAAAACTTTTGAATATACAAACCCTCTTTCATTCCTCATTTTCTCTAATGTTCCTAAACCAAAGAATTATACATTTTATATTTGAAGTTTCCCCCCTAACCCAATGGCCAGAGAGGAAAAACAAAACCAAAATACATGACTAAGAAAATAAGAGATGCAAAACAATTTAAGCTGAAAACAGAAAGGAATAGAATGTCTAACTTGGGAACAATGGATCAAAGATAAGTAAATAATGCACAGAACTCCCCTAAACTCCAGTAGCAGTGAAAATAACCTTGAAAATAAATGAAACTGGAATACACAAGGTGAAAGTTTCCTTTAGGCTTGGGGAGGGTTGTGTTTTGACTCCAGTTGGCAGGAGAAGAACCTTGCCTAGTGAGGCGTTTTTTGAGGTCAGGGCTCTCAGATTTGGTGTTTGGAGAAAGAAGATCCAGTAAAGGGAAGGATGGGAGACCTCAAGGAATATGGCAATTTTTCCTATGTTTGAAGTCTCTGACTGCTGGTAGGATCCTTTCAAGTGGAGCTGACACTGAAAACATGTTGAGATTTGACCATCATTAGCCCTAGAAAAGGATCCCCTTGGCTGTGTGTTAAAGCTTTGATACAGGATCTGATGGGAAAGAGAGGGGATTTCTCCTGAGCTGCCCCTC
>JACBWW010000029.1:2832221-2860449 GCA_020086605.1 Lanius collurio | reverse complement strand
CCACATCTCTTTACATTTCCAATATACTTAACTAATCCAGTAATTAACCATAAAAATAAATGACTTGTATAGATTATGTAACAATAACAAGGCAGCATGAGTCACTTTGCTTTGTTCTCGATCACCAGCGAGCAACAACCCGGGCTCATTAAGGAGGTACCAGAAGTTCAATACGGAGAAAAGTCAGATCTCAAGGCGAGATAATTTGGCCTCCATTTGTTTGCCTTTGTTCTCTTTTGTTTCCAGATTAAAAGGGCACCACGTACTTTGAGTTTCTACAGGTAAAACAGACAGGGAGCTGTTCCTTCGGTGACAACGGAGCAGAGATGGGGGAGAGCCACACAATAACTGCTCGCCTTGTGTTTGCAGTTTCATTGGGATGGCAGAGCTGGAATTTAATTTGCCCCAGGACAATTAAGGAACTGACCCCACTGACATGCAGACAATGAGAAACAAAGTCACCAATCCTTTGCCACAAACATCCAAAGCTTTCATGAGCAATCAGGAACTTATTGTGGAGAGGGCACAATCTCAGGCTCTGTGACCACACAATCAGGGTAATGGCTGCTCCCAGCTCCGGGGTGATCTGACCAGCCCGTGTCTCCTTGGGATCTTTGGGAATGGCCCAGACCCTGGATCCCTCATGGCTCCACACAATCCTGTGTGCAGCTGGGTGGAAAGAGCTGCACGGACACAGCTGATCCTTCTGGTGAGGGGAGAAGGATGATTTGAGCTCTTGAAGTGCTTCCAGACCCTTGTAGGGAATAAATGTCCCATTTATGGATGAATAGGAGATTTCACAGCCTCAGGAAGATCCCAAACCCCCAAAGCCTGGGTATTTCTGGCTGGTGCTGGGGAGAACTGTTGGATGGGACCCTGCAGAGTTCAGCACCAGGAACAGTTTAGGCATTAATTCCTGTCCTTCCTCTTCTATCCCATTCCTCTTTCCCATCCTGTGGGTATCACCTTCCTCACTGTGCCAGAGCAGGTATTTTGGAACTTGGTCGTGGAACCAGACCAGGGAATTCACTTAAATTAGGGAAAAAAAGTGCAAAAGAATGGCCTTTTTATTTATTTCAGTCAAATATTTCCTGTTTCTTGAGAGACATAACTGGGGAAGCTGCAGGGCAAAGGGATGAGTGTCTGAAAAAAGAGAAGGAGAAGAAAAGGTGTTTTGAGACAGGATTTCCACTCAACCTTTTTCTCATGGCCTGAGGAGTCTTAATGGAGGTTGAAGCTCTGAACATTCCCAGTAAACCCAACTGTGATTTGAGTTCAATTTGTATTTGTCTCCCTGCAGATGCTGCTCCCTCAAGCAGTAGCCTATGAAAGCATGAAGCCTGCTTCAAAAGGAAAATTCCCAATGAGAAGCAAGCCCAGAAATCTTTCCTTGGTGTTGCTGACTTAAAATAATTAATGTTTGCTTAAAAAATGTAAGACAAAGAAGGAAGGGCAACGTTTTCCCTTCCAACCAGAATGAAAATGTATTTATATAGAGAGATGAACCAGCTTGGTGATGGTCAGATTAAACATCTGGATCAACTTCCAGTGAAGCTTTCAAAGGCCACTTCATACACACTGAAAATGCAGTTTTCAGGTCAGTTCATCAGCAAGACAGCAGAAATCTCATTGTTATTCCACCACAAAGGGAGTCTGATTTTCAGGCTTGGTTTAATATCATCTATCAAAATCAGGTCACTTGAAGGTATCTTCATTTAATCATCTGGAAATTGAAGTGACCATAGTCATTTGTTATACTGAAAATTATTGTGCTTGGAGCTGACCTGGATCTGAGCTTGATTATAAAAGATCAGAGGTTGAATATCTGAACTCCAAACCTGAGACAAGTTATCAGAGAGATGTTCCTAAACTTGATCTCTTCCACCTTTATTTCATCTGCAGTTCTAGCTCTGTGAAATCGCAGTTCTCTGAAGCAGAATTATTACATATTTTATGTAAATGAAATGACATTACGGTGCCAATTGGCTCCTGAGTCAAGCTAACGAGCAAAGAATTTAATTATATCCATTATTAAATGTTTGTGCTCCCTAGATCCAACTCCTTAAAAACAACAATGATGAATTTACAGATCCCTATTCCCATCTCTCCAAGTCTGGCAGGGGGTGGAAACTTTGCTGAATTAAAAATATTGCTGTTTAAAATCTTCCACAGATTCATTTCCTTGGACACTGAACTTGTTCAGTGGCAGAGCCTTCTGGTCCCTGTAATTTTGCTGGCTGCTGAACTCGGAGCCATTTTCAACCATGGAGTGAATTTTCACAGAATTTATTATTTTTGTTTTTAAGCTTTATCCCTCAGTCACAAAAGTAAGCAATTATTTCCTTTTTATTTATTTATTTTTTTTTCCCAAGGCTTGAAAAGGAGAATTGCAGGAGTTAGGAGATGGGAAGGGGTGACTTTGCCAGAGTTTCTGCCTTGGCTGCAGAGTGGAGTTGTTGCCTGGGCGATTTTGTTCATGGGAGGTCTTTCCCTGGCAAAGCCTGCTCAGCTTCACAGGCGCCACAGCTACTTCATTATTTCATCAAAGTTCATTATGCTGGGGAGGGTACCACCAATAAAACGAGATTACAAGTGTCTCCAACGAGCCCTTAAAGACATAACTCCCGGTTTTACCTTTTGCCACATCCCTGTCTGTGGTCCTGTAATGCACAGAGAGATTTGCACCTCAGATAGGGGCTATCCCACAGCTTAATTGAACTGCAAAACTCCTGGAGAATTTGATTCAATTTGTCTTGCGACAGAACCTTCTTTTGTTTTCGGTGGAGACAGAGTTCTTCATCTAAAACAGAAATCAGAACAGTTTAATCACATGTTTTCAGGGAGGTGGGAGTATTCGGGCTAAAAGAAATTAAGCCCAGCCTAGATCTCTATCAAGGTTGATCTATATTAAATGTTGATCAACGGTATTTAAGGCTCAAAGAAATTCCAGGGAGGATTCATTCCAAGTCGAGGGGGAATCAATAATCAGGGAGCATTTATAGCTCTGGGTATGGTGATCAGATCTCCACACTTTGCTTTATGAACTGACACCTCCAGCATTTTCCTTCTCTTACATCTGCCTGACCCAAGTTCAGGATACATTTGGCCTTGATGTAAAATTATGTATAGCCAAAGAAAGAGAGAACCAGATTCAGTGGGGAATCAGTGGTTTTGTGCCTTTCCATCCTGTCCACACAAGTTTAAAGTAGTTATTCCCAGCTAAACAACAGCTGGGAGAACCTGGTCCTTGATTTCTGCTAAAAGGTGGAATGAAACACCATTAAAAAGCATTAAAGCACCATTAAAACCTCCATTTATGTCCACATCTTGCTGGGTTTTGCTTTGCTCTGGATATCAAAAGTCAGATAACCACTCCAAATTCCTCTCTGTTGTTAGGGATGAATACTCCAAACATGAATGCTGAAATATTTGTTTCCCTGACACAACAGGTAGGGGAGTTCCTTGTCTGGGAAATTGGTCACTATGTAATTTATTTCAAGGAAAGCATTTTAGACAAAAACTTTAAACTGAAAAGTCAAGTTTTGAAATGTCACAGTCTCTCTTGCTTAGTTTATTTTGAGATAAGTTGACAGATTTTACACTCCCAAATAATGAGAAACAGTAAACAACCTGATTATGCTGGATTTATTCTGCTCCAAGTTATTTTTGTGTTTGTGCAGAACAGATCTGACATCAACAGATTGACTCCAAGGTTGCCCTCACAAGGCTAAGAGAATGATTTTACCTATTTTATAAGCAAGGTGAAAATTTAATCTAGCCCAAGATGTGAAGGAAAACTCAGGTCACACCATCACAACAGCATCATTTTACTGCAGCTTCCAACATGACCTCCTGGAATTGCATGGAACAATAACACAGAAGAAAAAACAACTTCAAATGTCACTTTCTGAAACACCTCCACTTCAGTTTATTAACCCAAATTGTGTTGTGCTTATAAATTACACATCTACAATGACATTTTATCTGAAATCCAGTTTATTGGAATGGACTGTACATCTGCTCTAAATAGATACATGAGATTCCTTTCACACTTTTTCTCCTTCCAATACATCAGACTCCTCAGGCTTTTCTGAGAACTCTAAACAATCATATTTGGACAATATTGGACAATTTATATACATCAGGAAACACAGAGAAATCTCTGCCCTCCAGGGCTGCTGCTCTGAGGTTGTGATGTGATTAAAAGAAGCTGAGATCTCAGGACCAACTGCAAAATAAGGAGCCCCAGCAGCTCGAGGAGGGCCCATTTGTTGTGAATGCAGAGCACAGGTCTTTCTCTGAATGACTGGGTTAACCACAGCTATTTCTGATTCCATTCTCACTCTTTCAGCTCCAAAATGCATGTCCAGACCATGAGACTGAGCAGTGACAGAGAGGGAGCTGCAGGCTGCCCCAGTGCATCCGGCAGCTCCAGGGATTGTTCAGGTGAGAATTAAAGCTGGCATGGATTCCTGAGGCAGTGAGTCACTGTCCTTGTGGGACTCAGTGTCTGCTTTGAATAATTTGTTTACTAATACTTGAAGCACGCTGGTATTTTCCCTTCTTAAAAGGGTTTGCCCCAGGAATGTTTTCGTTCCTGGAGTCTTAAAAACGCTGCATGCTCTTTGTTCCAGTGGGCACTGAACTCTCACCATTATCCATCTGCCAGGGAGTGGGGATAAACCAAGATACAACATCCCAGAGGTCACCTGGAAACACTAAAGCTGACCTGGCCTCACTCTGCCCTGTTTTACCCTGAAAAATGGCCTTCCCAAAATGTGGTAAGGCAGGTTTTCCCCTGGGTGTCTGGCTTTTACCCCATATTTTATCCCATCCTCCACTGCTGCCATTGGACAAAGTGCACTGGGTGAAGTTCATGGGCTGCTCACAGTCAGGCCTCGTATTGAACAATAAATCTCATTTTACAAGTACCAACAGAAGAGAAATGGAAGCTGCATTGCTGGAACATCTTTTGGAAGGGTTAAGGTGGATTTCAGCCCATTTAATGCCTTCTCTATTCCCTACTTGTCCCATGTCCCCAGAATTCTGGGAGCAAGGGAAGTTTATTTCCCACATAAATCCCCAAGATCGCAGCTCTGTGACTTCAGGAGATTGTGTGGAGACAATGACACCCTCAGACAGACACTAAACTATTTGTGTACCTTGAAATACAAGTCCAGCACTGCCTGACTTCCCAAAGTCAGGGCTCTTTTTGCTAAACATCTTGGCATTACTGCCCCGTTCGTTACTGCATGATCATTTCTCACTCTGTTTTCTCAATGTATGTATTTTTTATTTTTTTTTTTTTACACAGGCTATAATTATTACAGCCCAGCTTCTTCTTTTTCATTTTGATCCTTTGTAAACCCAGTCATTACCCTGCCTCAGCCTGGCTTCCCGAAATGTCAAGATTAAAATGGGGCATGAAAGCTTATGCAAGAGTGAGTCAGTGGAGCAATTTGAACCAATAAATATCAAAGCAGTCTCTAAGAAGCAAGCAATTCATTTGATACCACATCTTTCAACAAGTCTTTAGAGGATTTTCCTCTGCAGGGTTACACCCTGATATTTATGTCTTGATCTCTGCACTGTGCAAAAGTCAGAGTTTGCCTCATTAATGGGATGCTCCGGCAGGCAAACAGTTCTGCCTGCAGAGCACACGGGCTCAGCCTCCCCTCTCTGTGCTCAGCAGTGCTATCAGCCATCAGAATTCATGTTCCACAGCCCTGCTTTGCTCCACCGTTTGTGCAATTAGTGATATTTTATCAGCTAATGAATCAGTTAATGTCAGAGAGAGGGAATGTGCCAGTACCCATTTCTGATGGCGCTGTGGGTAAATGAGCTGTCAGGACAAGAGCTGCGATATAAAAGTGCCAGTGAGAGGTGCTGAGTCCAACAGGGCACCCAAACAATGGCTCTGTTTTCACAGCTATGTCCTGCTGCTGCTGCTTTTCTCCTCACTGCTTTCAATCTGATGAGTGTAACAACTCCTGCCTTTGATTTTTTGCCACGGACTCCTGCACCATTGTCTTTTCCTCTTACGTTATCCCCTTTCCTTGCCAAGGCTGTGTTTTATTTTGTTCCTATCCAAGGACCATTCAATAAAAGCCAAGACCCCCTGAAGCAAAGTTGCAGCACTGGAAAATTCCAGCTCTTAAGAGCTCCTTCAAATCTGAATTTCTCAAACCGAGTTGCTGCCTACAGAAGGCCCAATTAAAACCTGACTTAAATGCTGCTTACTTGACTCAGGATGAGGATGGAAAAATATTGTTTTCCACATACCAATGTCTGTTTATTAAAAAACAGACCGTTCACTCAGCACCAGGTGTGTCCTGGGCCTCATTTGCACCCCACAGTCATTGACCTCAGGTGTTTTACTCTGTGTCTCACAGCTTTTACTGCCCTTTATGGTTTGTTCCTCTCTATCTTGAGGTTGCTTCAAAGGGATGACATTTTTGTGACCCCTCCTAATTTCTCTCTGCTTCAATTAATAGACAATGTAAAATAGTCCAAATTGTTTCCTGCTTGCACTTGGATCCCATGCAAGCAAATTACTCTAGATACACATGAGATATTTTATAATCAAAAGCAAGGAAGAATTATCTATGAGAAAATCTATTTCCTCAAGTGGAAATGTTTGAGAACTCCCGACACATGATCCCTTTTGCAATGTGATTTAAGCTGTGATTTATCCCATCTAACAGCATCCCATATTTCATTTCAACAGCTTGAGCACAAACATTTGTTTAAAATAAATAAAAAAAAAAATTAATTCCTCTTTCAGGACTTATTGCAGTGTTCTCAATACCAACCCCCAAAGATCATTCAATGCTATTTGTATATGTTGCTTTCTAGGGAAAGATGTTCACAGTTTCTCTTCCTATGCGTGTTTTTCTCTGCATTTCTATTAGTTATTGAACACATGGATTAATTTCAGATATATTTTACAGAAAGGTGGAAGGCTGAAAGGTATTGACCCCCAACAAGCAGTGAGAAAGTGGATAACCAGGAAAAGAATCCCTATTAATGAAAAAATGTCAGTGTGAGCTTTCACATTTATTAGACCTGAAGTCCCCATTCATAGAAAATGAATTTTTTTCTTCATGCTTAGAGAACTTTTTGGTTTACAAATATTCCAGCACCATGAGGGTTTAGGTTTCTTTTAGGATAGAAGGATATTCAATCTCCAGTTCAAGATTAAAGGCTGACAGAGCCCTGCATCTGAGTAACCCCTGGAAGCTGAAGGTGCCAGAATTTAGTGAGAGGTGTCCTGTGGACACCCACGAGGTGCAGCCACGGAACACTGGATGCTTTTTCTCATTCTTTGTTCACTGAGAGCCTCACATCCCACCCAATAATTAGTCCTGGCAGCTTCATGTTGGTGTCTTTGCTTTCCCTCTTTGTTTACCTGTGATGATATCACAAAAAGAGTGTACATTTCATCCTCTCTCCTTTATTTTTGTGATTTGGCTCTGGGCCTGGGGTGCTCACAAAATCACTAATTGTATAGTAACAAGCCAAGGCTTTCAAAATGCACTTTGTAATAAAAGAGTTTTATTATTTTATTTTACTTTTCAATCGTATGAGCAGAAGGAAATAGGAGAAACTGATGGGAATTTCTTCAACTCCACATTTCAGATAAGAGGTGCCTGACTTTAAAGAAAATGACAGAGGTGGAAATAATGTTGCTGAATTTTAGGAAAATCAATCCCTTCCAGGGAAGTGAAATGAAATCTCACCTGAGCCATTCTGAGGAAAGAACAGGTACATAAAATCATGAAGTCATGCAATGATTTGGGTTCTGAAAAGGGAAATTTGACAATAGGAGTCAGTCCTCCCTTGCCAAACCTGGGACAACCCATTGCCCCAAAGATGGGAATACTTCCCAGCACTCAGGGATTTCCTCTGTTCCATAAAGTGTGGAACAATCCAGAGGCAGAGACTCATATGGGTGTTTGTGCACCAAAACTCGGGCAGTTAAAGGAAATGCAAATATCTCAGCTTCTCCTACCAGATTTGCTCCTCTCACAGACATTCTTCAGGATGTTTCCTAAGCCTTTAAGGGAAAAAAAATGTAATTATTTGTGGCAAAGTTTGCAGAGAAAAAACCTCACTCGTCTCTGCCTTGATACTAAAAGGGAGTGAGCTGATTTCTCCTGGCTGAGCAGGAGGGCTGTGATGTTCAGAGGAATTTCAGAAGGAACTGGGAACCTCCCTGAATCCTGGATGGGCTCACAACAGCCAACACTCACTCATTTTACTCTTTTCCCTTCACTATATTTTTGGAGAATTTCTTCCATCTGACTTTCCCTTATGGGACTTGCTATGAAAACAGAGAAAAGAATCCTTGAAAAGAGCAAATCTGGGGGCAAATGATTATTTTTGCTCTGTATTGAGAGTTAAAGAGGCATGGGGGAAGTTCAGGGTCTCCCTACTTTCATAAATACCAGAAGCACTTAAAAATCCCTGCCACGAAAATGCTTTTTACTGTGAAATGATTGAACTTGGATGCTTCATATGATCACAGGTTCCTTCATTTTCTTGAGCTTGTTAAATCTTTCTCCCTATAAATGCAGCAATTACTTTTTGATGGCAGAATTAACTTTCCAAAAACTTAAAAAGGAAACAGTTAATCTTGTGGAACTTAAAATAAAGAAGGAATAGATTCTTCAATAAATCTTGCCATCCACATCTGACTTCCCTTGTCCAGAAACATTTACTAGAACATTACAGACATTCCCCATCAAATTAAAATGCATAGAAATCTCACACAAGGGCTATATTTGAATTCATTTTATGGCCCTAATGGTCATTTTTTCCCATGTTTTTCTTAGTAACTGAAAGTTGATAGAAGCTGCCAAAACAGCAAATACAGAGAATTCCCTCGGGAGTGCCCCACGAATTCCACTTCTCAGACTGGCTGCCATTTCCTATTGATCTCAGTCATGATGAAGTATTAATTTGTACACAGTTGAATGCCCATGTTTTTTCAAAAAAAAAAAATCTAATTTAAATAGCTATGAAGCCTTGGCAGTTCCTAACAGAGATGAATTCTTGCTTCCTCCTCCTGTGAACCAGCTGCTGGCATCAGTTCTATGATGGATGAGGAGAAAGATCTCAGAGTCCTTTACCTCAGGTCAAAACTGTCACAGAAGATCCCTTAATGCAATTAATCTGAAGAATTTATCAACCTATATCTTAATAGCTAAACTTGCAGCTTTGCCTTTCCAAATAACTCAGAATATAAACTTATTTCAGGATGTCAGTGCCCTGCCAGCCAGGATCCTCCTCGTTCAGAGCTGAGTTCACTCCTGGGTAATTTATTCCCATCCTTTCTTGTGTTACCATTGTGCTTTAATGCCCTTCCCTGCCTGTGGACTGGGATGTTTAGAAGGAACAATCATATCCTCTGCCTAAAAATAAATCTTGTTTGATTTACTCTGATTAAACATGGGAAGTTCTTTTAGTCTTTTCTTGTCTCAAAGCCTACCCTGTCTCTGATTATCCCAGTAGAATGAGAGGTCTTTTAGTGACAGCAAATGCTCTCTTGAGACAAAATGATAATGGCATTTGATGATGACTTAAAAAACCAGCTACTTCACATGAGAATTTCTTCTGAAGTTGGCAGAGCCAGGAATGTTTGCATGGGATTTCCATACCATTAATACATGTTTTCTTTTTCTGTAATTTTAACCTGGATTTTGACCTCTTGGGTTTTAACAGATTTGCTTTAGTGCTACAGTGTTTTTAAGGCGATTGGTATAACCCTAAATTGCTGTTCTGTAAGGTCAGCCTTAACCCCAATTTAACACAGCCTTTTTTGGCTCGTGAAAAGCAATAATAAGGAATTGACATTTTGCCAATTACACTTTATAACCCTTCGAGATAAACCCTGAGCCAGCCCTGCTGTCTTGGGCCTGGCAGAATCAATTGCACAATTTGTGGATTTCTGTGTGAGAACTTAAGTGATGAATTATCATTGTCCACAAATGATTTTCTAAATCAAACCTGAGAAGTGGAAGAAATCAGTAATGATGTCTTATCAGTAACCTGAGCTCTCTGAGCTCCTGCTCCATCCAGAGGGGCCTTTCTGCTCCTGCCTCATGCTCAGGGTTGCAACATCAGATCAACTCTTTTGCTTTACAGAGCCCACTTGCTTTGGGACCTTCTTCTTTCTTCAATAACCTGCAGCTGAGAGAGGGCAAAGCTGGTTTTGTTCCCAAACTCAACTTTTGGACAGGCAAGATGTGACTTAGGAGCTCTGCACCTGTGCCAGCATCACCAACTGAACCTCCAGCCTGGGCAATACCTGACAATGATATTTTGGGGTCACATTTAATGATCTTAGTGAGGATCTGCCTTCAAAACAGGAGAAGTGGGTTCTCTTCTGAGATCTGTTTCTTCAGCCACCTTTTCTCAGTCTATTTCTCTTTTTTTTTTGGTCCTGGCAGGGCAGTGAGGGAAACCTGTCTCTCATTATCTTGTTGTACACTGGCCACCACCAGGGCCTTGATCTCAGCTGGGGCCTCAGGCACCACAGCAGTACAAATACTAATAGCACAGGGGAGCCCTTTGGTGAATATTTTTTGTTATAGGTTTTCTAAGATGCTTTAAGGACTCATTTTCTGATGGGACTATTTTACAAATTTTACCCGTAAATCAAATAAATATGGCAGTAGGGAACAGGCTTTAAAAACGACACCATTGTGGCAGAGGAGGCAGAAAAGCAAATCTGATGCTCCTCAGTTGTAGGATGGATTTATATGAATACAATTAGAACAAAGCTGCTTTTTGAGCTGCCTGGTTATGAACTGGTTGTGAGTAATACGAGCTCGGTGTGTACAAGAACATTAGTACAAAATTAATCATCAATAAATCACTCAGCAAATAATTCTCCCTTTCTGACATCCTGATTCCTAATTACCTCGCTGTCTTTCATTTGCTAATGGCAGTTAAAGCCCCAGTCAATTGCCTGGTAGGGAACCTGGTGAAGGAGAGAAAGATCTGTGAAGAGAGGTTGTGCAAAGACAGTAATGTGTGATAGCTGAAAGAAAGAGTTTGAGGAAGGTTTTAATAGCTTTTTTCCTTCTTTTCACCCTTCACTTTACTGGATTTCAGTCATTTTCTTCTATTTCTTCTCCTATTTTCTTCTTCTTTTTATTCTTTGCTGCGCTGCCCTCAGTGTGAGAGTGGTGGAATTGTAGTGGCTGACGACAGAAAACATTTCATCGATCCCACCTTCTTCTTAGCAGTGCTTGAATGTAGATAAATCTTTTTTTGAAGCTCACTTTTGAAAATATTGGACTGCCAGGGCAGAAAGGCACTTGAACAAAAGGTGTGGGGAGGGAATTCTTGGGGGCAGCAATTTTATGAGTGATGCTTCCTGCATCCAACATCTTATTTTCCTGACTTCATATCGCGTTGTGCCCCGAGGCAGTATCACGTCTGGCAGCTGCTGCCTCCACCCCACTGCTGCAACAGCTTGAGGAAAGGGGAAAATGCCCTGATTCCAAAAGCACCCCACAGGAGCAGTGGTTGTACGTGTATTATTCTGGTTTTCTCACTCCCAAATCCCGGGGACAAGATGCTGCACAAAGAGAGGAGCTGTAGAAAAAGTGGAGTGGCTTTGCTTTGGGCCAAGCACACACTCAGTGTCATTGCACTCATTTAAAAACTGCCCTGAGGATTGAAGGCACCCCTTTGCCCTCAAAATAGAAATGTACTCCTCCTGCTTCCTATCTGTGTGGTAGGAAAGGAATCAAACAGATTTATTATAACAAATATATATATATATAACAAAAATCCCACTCCTTTCTCTCTCCCCAGAGAGCTCAGGGCTGCACCTTACAGAGCTGTTTCCTTTCCAACCCCCTTAGGATGGCTGCCCTGTTTCTCTTGGTTTCTAGGCACCTTTCCACCTCAATCTGCCTTGCCAAAACCATCAGATATCTCTGTCATGTGAACCAGGCAGCGAGCCAGCAGGTCAGGGCTTACACAATTTGTGGCGCCTACTTAAAGTGTCTGAGATTCTTACCAAGCAGTCTGAACCTGGGGGCAAAGTGTAATTCTTTCCCTCTTGCCCCTATTTATAAAATCACACAGAGGTAAACCATGGCACTGGTGGGTTGCTCGGGTTTTTATTTTTCTGTGGTGGGGAGCTCAGAAAACTCCTGCATCTCTTTGACTGCAGGTTAATCCCTGCTTTGTGGTAAAGGTGCAAAGCAGCTCTTGTGACAAATGTCAAGAAAAAGCAAGTGGAGTTAAAAGGAGCTGTCTCTAGAAACAGTGAATGAGAGCCTTCCCCAGGCTTTAATTACTTCTTTCTCAGGCAATATTTTCATTGGAGATTTCCTGTCACCAAAGAATTTTTAGCCACAGTGCAATACAGACTGGCTACATTGCATTTAATTACAAACATCCACCTTTCTCCTAAGCACCAATGGTATTATAATGCTTTAACTAAAGTGAATGTGGAAAAATTGAGTAGGTCAAAAAATGACCTGGGGAGGAAGAATTTAAAAAATAACAATTCTTCCAGTTCCTGTTGCATTTTCCTCCTCTTTAGCTGCTGTCTGGTGACACATAGTTTTGCCTTGCTCCTCCTCAGAGCATTGCCACACCATTCCTGCTCTGACCCAAACACACCCACTCCCTCAGCCAGCTTCTGTCTGTCTCCCCAGCCTGAATTTTTACACTTTCTCCTCTGCAACACCTACCAGCCTGTTCTCCCATGGCTTGAAAGCAGAATAAAATGAAAGAATAACCCTTTGCCTGCCTATCATTTTCTTCCTCATCCATCTGAGACCACTGGGGAAGATGAAACATAAAGTTCTCCCTGATTATTATGGTGCTTTATTAAGTGTTCCAGGCATGCTGGAGCTGGGTTTTGGTGCAGATGGAGCTGGGGTTTGCTGGGGCAGCAGGTTCTGAGCAGCCCCAGCCTCGCTGCTCCCTGCAGATGTTGGGCTGCTCCTCCAAAGCTGCACAGCGGCAAAAAAAAGGCATCATCACTCACCTTTTCTTCTCCCAGGAGCTGAAACACATGGCTTGACTTGGAAGAGATCTTTCCTTACTCCAATTCCTCTGGGATGGAGCTGTGAGACATCAGCCTGGGCCTCTCTCCCCATCCCAGAGGCAGCAGAAGTTTTGCTGCCAAGTCAGGGAGCCCCAAGGTGCCCCTGAGTTCCCATCCCTCGTGCCTCTGAATGGCTCCTTTTCCTCCTGTCCTCACCCCAAACACATTGGGTGAAAGTGAATTCCCATGCAGCAGCCACTCCATAATTGGAATTTCAGCTGCTGTCCATTGCCACACTCCTCTTACATATGCTCAATACATTTAATCATAAAAAGAGCTCATGTATGGAAAACACATGCCTGCTGTGGGCAGGCCAGCATGACAGCTCCGAGTCAAAGAAATTGTGGATAAATCCCACAATTCCAGGAAACTTTTTCTTTAGGATACAGACAGAACATGTAAATGAAGTTATAAAAATCAGCTGTGCTCCTTTGTTTCATTTCATGCTTTAGTTGTTTGGGTTTCTTTCACCCAAAAAATGAATATTTCCCCAGGCCTCTAATAGTTTATCCCTCAGTAATACCTTTTTTTTCCTCAGCACCATTAATTTGTGCACCAGAGCTGCATTAGCTTTGGGACACTGGATGGAAGCCACAGCAGACTTGTAAATTGGTTTTTTCAGACATCTGCAGGAAAGGATCACACTTCTTCAGTTTTCTAGGAACACATAACAGCTTTTACGACTGGAAAAAACCACCAGGAGATGGTGAGAGCTGGGCCTGCGTGAGCTGATCGGGGCCTGGACGGGGGTCAGGGTGTGGGGGCTGCTGCCAGGACAGTGTCAGGGGGAGCAGAGGGGAAAGAAGGATTTAGATGGACCCTGGGCAAATAAAATGGGAAATCCAGCAGGTTGATATCCAGCATGGATGATCTGCTCCATCCCCTTGTTGCTGGCAATGGCGTGGGCAGCACTGATACCTCTTTGTGCCTTGGCAGCCCTGCCTCTGTCAGGGGACAGGGAGGACCTGACTCCAACCTCCTCCAGGCTTCCATTCCTCCATCTCAGGATCAACTGGCTTGGAAAAGATTTACCTGTCTTGTGCAAAGGTGTTGTACTGCCACAGACACTCTGCCCTGAGGGATTTAGGAGGGATTTACAGGCTAATTAATAAGGAGCCAAGGCTGACTGGTAGAAATGCCAATTTAATGGCCATCCCTGAGCCCTGGATGGGACAGAAAGCTGCAGCACACGAGGGCTGGCTGCACACAGCATTTCTGAGCTGCTCTGTCCCTCAAGCATGGCCAGAATAGGAGCATAAAGTTTTACTAACTCAGCTACAACCGGAGTGTTTGGAGCCAGCAGTGCAGGCCCAGAGTTACATCATCTACTCTCATGTTTTTCTTACTCATGCCCAGAAGTATGAGGAAATACTCTTCTTCAAAAGAATATTTTGCATCTCAATAAGCTGCTTCATCCAAGATCTCAAAGGGCTCTATATCCAGTCATTAAGTGCAATTCCTATCACACCAATGCTCACAGAGAAGCTGGTAACTGAACTCAGAAGGATGCACCCAGGAGACCTGACCCCCCTGCACTCTTTCTTAACCTGCAAATTACATTTTCCTTAAAAACAAATAAATGACCCTAAAAATCCCTAAGAAGCTTTAGTTACAGAAAGAACAGCAAGAAGCATGGTCTGGGTTAGTGATACCACAAACCCTCATGCTTAGGCTGGAACTGTTGGAAATATTCAAGTGCTTGTATGGAAACATAACTGCAACCATGTGGCTTTGGGAAATCATCACATGCCCAGCCTGTTACTGCCTTCAGTAGCTGGGTGCAACTCCTTCAGTGTTTATAGAAACAGAAAGCTGGCTGGGAAACAAGGCTGCGTGAATTCCTGGGAGTACAACACTTCTCCAACGTCTGATATTTCCTCTTTGCTGATATGATGATATCTGAGGCTGGAAGCCTGGAAAGTCTGGCACATGGTGCTGGCAAACTGGCAAAGTATGACAGTATTCTTTTGATTCTGAATGCAGATACCTTGAGAGTGTGCAAGTGTTTTAATCTTAATAATAACTCAGTGTGTGAGGATGGGAAACCAGAGGAGAAAAAGGAATTAACTGAAAACTCTCTCTTTTGTTCCAGTCCTGCTGTTTCAGTGGTGGGAAGGAGCAGTAAAATTCCTTCCTTACAAGGCTGGCACATTTGCAACGCAGAATCTGGGAGAGGAGGGTGGAGAATGCTGAAAGAAACAGCAAAATCTGTGTGGATGGCAGATGAGCTCATCCCAGAGACTCCCTGGGACAAGGTGGGCACCTGTCAGTGCCTCACCTCCGGACAGAGCAGGACACTGTGACTCTAATGAGCCTTTGTGACTGTAATGAGCATTTGTGACTGTAATGAGCATTTGTGACTCTCTAATGAGCCCTTTCCATGGTTTTGGGCTACAGTTTTGAAGTCAAAACTTTAAAATAAAGGTCTGCCTGTGTTATAGTTCACATGTGAAGACTTTAAGATGATGCCCTGTCACTGTTAAAATTCCTGAAGAATGCAGGTAAGAAAACCTGTTTGTGTCCAAGCTGTCCAAGTTTGCCTCAGCCATGTGAGGGTTTTACTCCCAGATCTGTCACCGTTGTCACCATTTGCAAACTCTTTGTCTTTTTGTACATTCCCAGAGGATTCCCTGTGAAACAAAACTACCACATTTATGCAGATTACAACCCTGAGTACTTCCAGCTCCTCTGTCTCTGGATTAGGGTGGTTCCAGAGCTGTGTACTGCCCAGCAGGGGAAGGACATGCCATAAAATAGAAATGCACTTCAAACATGTCTCTGTGCCTTCTTCAGCCAGCAATGGGATGAAGAATTTGATTCCACAGCCATTGCAGGAACTTCAGGAAGCTGGGAACCCAAGCCTTACCTTTCCATCCTCAAGGAGAAAACAGGACTTTTGTCATCATTTCAGTGCCACAACTCCCCACCATTCTCAGTGAGAGGGCTCAGCTTGGGGACCAAGATATGAAAATCATCTCCTGGGCCTGGAAGCTCCAAAGAAGATTTGGAAATGTTTCTCTTAACGAAGGAGGTTTGATGTCAGGACACCCCTGGTAGTGTCTGACTTTTGTGATACCTGACACACCCTTAAAATGAGTATAGAGGGGAAGATAACTGAATGCAAATGTCGTGTTTAAATCCCAAGTGACTAAATCCAGAGCCTGGAAATCCAGCTGTTTATATAGGACTTGTACAATGATTCCAAAATTTTTGTCCCAGTGCTTGGCCAGAATCTTAACAATGAGAAAAATGACAATTTTCTAGTCCCAATGGCCTTTCAGTGCCCTCTTTGTCTGCTGACCCTGGGGACTTTTTTTTCATTCCATTGGTGCTAGACACAGGTTCCAATCTCATTCTTTCATCTTCCAAACCCACTCCTTCTGATTACTCTATATTCTAACCCAGACTGCTATAAAATCCAGTTTTGGTCTTGTTTCTCCCCTTCCTTTTTATTTTTAACTACAAAACTCAATCAAAACTCGACAAATAAAAGTTCAGCTGCTTGATTGATGCAAAATATGACCCAGTGGCAGATCTTAAAATGAATATGCAATATTTCAAGCAATTTTCAAGGCTCCCTTTTTTTTAATGCAGGAAACCAGAAAAGAAGCAAAGTGAAATGAAATGGTCCCTTCATAGAAAGACTCCCATCTGAAAATTGTTTTAATTCAGGGCAGCCGTGGGTATAGTTTACATAATAAAAAGCAGTTTTACTAAAGTGTCTGTGGTTATACTTACCCACTGTAGAAGTCCTGATCAAAGCTGCCTTGCAGCCAAAATCATCAGCATCCCGACAGCGTGCTCTGCTAAAAAGGACTTTCTTTCTCAGCTGGGATGGCTCAGACCCACTCCCAAGAAACCCAAAGCTAAGCAGAAAAGATGGTGTAATAGCAAGGACACCTTTTTTGCTGTTTTAGTTTTAGGAATTAAAGACAGGGAGAGCTGGGATGGGCATGTGGATATTTAGGGAAGTAACTGAGTTCCATAAACAGTCAGAGCTAGGGCTTGGTGTGAGCAGCCACGAGATTGGGGACTGTCACTGCTCCTCTGCTTCCCTTTTCAGCTGCAGGGAGAGACAACGCTCAGATGGGGCACACCTTGATCTCTGCCAAATGTATTTCGGAGCTGAGGACAGAAAAGCAGAATGAATTCTCCTGATTCCAGAATTTATTCCTTTCACAAACATTCAAACAAGTGAGCCTGTTTCCCCCTCCCTGCTCCCCAGCTGCAATCTGCAGGCTGTGCAGAAAGGACAGGGCACTGTTATGTTACAGATGTGTGACAAAGAGAGCCAAGGAGGGGCAGATATTGAGTTTGCAAAGCTGCTTCCCCAGGTGATCCCGGACAGGGCATATCTCACCCCACTAGGAGCCTTTTGGTTTTGGGTTGCCCCTTGGTCTTTTCATGTTTCCTCCCTCCCCTAGGTATGTCACTTCTAAACATCAACCAAATACTTCTCTGGGCACAAAATGAGGCCACTACAGGCCTTGTTCTTTTGAACTGGGATCCAATTTGATTGGCGTCTCCTGACTTTTGGTAAACTGTGTGTTCTGAAGTGTGAGAGAGATCCCTGCAGCAATAATGTCCATATCAAATCATAATTAAAAACAGCAGTGAGGAATGTGCTGAGATTTGAACTGTAGACCTCCCAGGCCTAAAGCCCAAACTGCAAAACAGGACTTAAAAGGCTCATGGAAGCTTTAAACATCAGACATTTAATCACAACGAGTCTGTAGGGATGATTTCCAAAAAAAGAAACAAAATCGCACCACCACAGAGAATAATAACAAGATCTGAGCGTGTGTTAGAGCAGAGAGACAGTTTCTTCACAAAGGGGTCACACGCTGTGCATCTACTTTTCCATCTCCCAACGACAGCTTGAACATTTTCAAAGACATCTGCAGTGGGAATCACATGGAGCCAAACCTGGGGGAGAGGGAAGGAGGCTCTGAAGCAAGAGGATAACGTGCTTGTGATCCAGTGGCAGCTTGCCATGAGTGGGAGGGCTCCACCCAAAAGTATCAAAAATAAATTAACACACCTATCTTTTCTTAGACTTCTTGGATCCTCTACAGGTACTGCTGTCGACTTCCTTGCTATGAGATGCACTTATCCCAAACTGGGGTCAGTGAGGAGGTGAAGGAATAAAGAAGGTCAAGGCTCTGGGTCTGCCTGGCTCAGTGGGCTGCTCCCAACTGCAGATACTCAGAAATGGCATAAAAAAGGGCAAGGGCAAATAAAATGATCCTCCTCCTCTGTAAAAGTGGATATCTCTGGCTCACCAATGAGACCAGTGAGTAGAAAAAAAGTGAAAAAAATGTTTGAACTGCTGTTTTTCTCCTGGACCACAACAGGACTTGAGAATCCCCATCAATGCCAAAGCAGGGCTGAGTTTAAAGTGTGGGATTCTGATGAAATGTTGATGACAAATGAGTTGGGCTCTGAATGGAGCGTTGCCTGTGGGCTGTGTGTCTGCTCCCTGACAGGGACAACCCACAGTGAATAATCCCAGATGCATTTCCTGGTGGGATTCATTCTGCCCAGCAGGAATCAGCCAGAGCCTTTTCCTACAGGCACAGGTACACGGCTAAACACTGGTTTTATGTCAGTGCTGGGGAGGGACTTTCATTCCTCTGGATTTTTTCACAGCCCTGCCAATGTGCTTGGTGACTTTCAAAGCTCACTGTGACTCTGAGCCTGTTTTAGTCCACTGATTAACAAACTGATCACTCTTAATTTAAGAGAGCGATGATTTTATTGCGTGCTATGAAAAGGAGTTGGGTTTGTGGGGTTTCCTGGCCTTTTCCCACAACATTTCAGCACTGCTGGTGGGGATGGATTTTTGATTGATTCTTTCTACCAGCAGAGGTAGAGGGTGGGGATCAGGAAAAGTCCCTGGTGCTTGTGTTTGTCCTAACACCTAAACACAATGATGTTCCCATATTTAAGAGAGATTTCTTTGGGTGGTGACCATCAAGGGCACCATTGACTGAGGCAATGATACCAAAGTCAGGAGAATATTGGAATATAACTCAGGGTAAATAGAATCATGGAATAATGGAATACTTTGGGTTGGGAGGGACCTTAAAATTCATCTCATTCCACCCCCTGCCATGGGCAGGGACACCTTCCACCATCCTAGGCTGCTCCAAGCACTGTCCAGCCTGGCCTTGGACACTTCCAGGGATGGGGCAGCCACAGCTTTTCTGGGCCTCCCCACTCACAGAGGGAACAATCTCTTCCTAATACCCAATCTAAACTTGCTCTCTGTCAGTGTGAAGCCATTCCCCCCTGTCCTGTCACTACCTGGTCTTGTAGGAAAGAGGAAGAAAACTTTTCTCCTGCTCTGTTCCCAAAAAGGAGGGATGGGTTAAGTATGGAAATTGTAACTCAGATTTGAAATCAAGCTATAACCAATCAAACAGGTACATCCCGTGAAAACAAAGAGTGTGAGACCAAGGATTTTTTTGCCCACAGAGACTTTTTTGGTCACTCAACCATTCTCTGTCCTAGATTGAAGGACAGAGCTCCGGTCATGGCTACGTTGAAACCAGAAGGTGATGAGAAAAGTGAGGCAGGAGAATGCTAAAGTTGACAAAATGGAAGGAGTAGATGATGGGTATGGCTGTGAGAGACAGGGAGGGAAAATGGGCAGGTGGGTGCAGCCACCTTCCTTGTCCCTGCTCAGGTTAAGCTGCTACGGGAAACCCAGCTGGAATTTCACCATTCAGGGAAGAGATTTGCAGACTTGCTGGGGTTCCTGCTGCCAGCCTCTGGTCAGGGTTATTATTTAAGAACTTATTTTGGTTTCTAAAGGGTTCTCTTTCATGTCCTTCAGCATCAGACCTGCCTCACTGTTGTCTTGTACAGGATTTCACACTTTGTGTAGGAAGCAGCTCTCAGCTTGCTCTGGCCCTTTGGCTCCTCCTGATAACTGGAAGAACACAGGAGAAGCAGCTGCCAATATTCCTTTAACACCTGAGCCAGGAATCCCGTCCAGCTGAGTGAGAAAAGTGGGACAAAGACAGGAGAGGCAGTACCAGGACTGAAGGTCTCACAAGAGCTCTGTGCATTAATGAGAGGCAGATAATCTCCAGTCTGATCTCTCCCCGTGGAGGGAGGAATGCTACTGTTGGTACACGATATCCCCAAGCATGCATGGGGCAAGAGGCTGCTGATGACAAAATTATTGTGTATTTACAGCACCTCGAAGCCGCAGCTGAGATCAAAGACAAAACCAGTCTTGTGCTCTTACAGCAAAAACAAGCACAAGCTGACGAAGAGAAGGATTACAGGAGTGAGGGAACGTGGAAATGGATCCCACGTGTGGCTTTCAGCCTTCTGGGATGAGGGTTCTGAGCAGATGGCCCTCACCTCCAGCATTCTTTCTCTGGCACCGTTGTGTTCCAAAGAGTTGTTTATTTACCTATGTGTGTGTGAACACTGATGTTTGACAGGAGTTATTTTTTGAAGATTTTGGGAGTGTCTAATACCCAAAATTGACTTTGTGCAGCTTTAAGGTCCATATGCCTGTATAGAACTTGATCCAAAGGTGAAGTTCTGTGCTCTGTGCCCTTCCCTCACTTCTCTTTATTTCATTATAATCTGCCTAATAAACTCCAATTTTCCTGTTCCATTACGATACAAAATAGTTTGAAACAGAAGTGCTCAAACTGACTCAAACCAGGCCACCTTGGAAGGTGGGACTGGCAGAGCATCAGTGCTGTCCAGCATTCCCCTGATCCCTTTGGACTCGGAGAAATGGGATCTCTTCACCCAGAAGAGAGGCACATTAATGGTTTGGGGCAACACTCGAGTCAGAGCTTTCAGGTCCAGCTTCTCAGGCTGTGCCCTGCAGAGCTCACCCTCCATCCCTGGAGGGAACTGGGACAACAGGATGCCTCCTGTGCCACACCAGGCTAAAAATAATCCACCAGAACAAGAGGCAGCAGAACAATTTCTGCAAGATGTTTCTGTCCTCACTCTTGGCCAACATCCTTCCTGGGCTGCCACGTTCCCCAGCCTGTCTGAATCCCATCTCCAGCTCCAGGAGTTTCCATCTCATCCTGTGCTCGGGCCATGAATAACTGCCTTGTTATGTACATGCAGGGTGGAAGGGTGGGGTGGAAAAAACTCTGGTAGGAGCCTGTCTTGGGCTTGCAGTAAATACTTACCCAACAGAAATGAGATTTGGCAGGCAGGAGGAGAACTTCTGGAAAATCATTTCAGGTTCCTAGGAAGTGAGGGAGGCATTTGGTAAAGGGTGGGGACAATTTTCTTTCCCTTGATATTTCTTGTCTGAGAAAAAAGAGGAAGATCTAATTCCTCATTAGTGATCTAAGGAAATCCCCTGTACCTAATAAAATATCCTCTGCACCTTGTCCATGCTTGTCTTGTTCCCTTGTCTTTTGGGAAGCCTCAGGAGGAACCTGGAGCAGGGAAATGCCGGATCTGTCTCTCTCCACCAATCCCAGGAGCTGTGGGAGTCACCCAGGCTGCCTGTCTGGGGATGCCAAACAGGGGAAGGCAGAGAGCACAGGAAAATCTGTCAGGAGAGATCACTGCAAATCACTGAAGGGTTCCTGTTCTTCTAAACCTTTGGGCTTCTGGAAAATACAAACAAGATAAAGGAGTATTTCGTTTTGTTTGCCTTCATTGTGTTCTGTTGTCTTCCTTGGCATTGGCCCATGACTATTTATCCAGCAGGGAATAAAATTTGAGGATTAAAGCTACTGTTTTAATTTGTAATCGATGAGCCTTCAGTGCAATATATTTGTTGTGCTGTGTAATTTATAAACAACTGGACTCGCATGTGCAGTTTACAAGGCACCAGTGATAAAAGACATCACTTAATCTGGGCATTTGAATGGTAAAGTACCTCAAATTTATCAAAATTAAAAATTCATCAAGTTTCACAGATTTTTTTTTTACCAACAAAGTCCTTCAATACTTAAGCACTTGCTCACAGATATAAACATGTGAGATAATTGTTTCACTGCTGTGACTATGACCTAAGGCAAAATTTGCACCAGCTTGGAATAATTTGTGGGAAATATGTGCATCTCAATTACCTGGATGAGCTGGAGATTATTTACATGTTTTGTAAATATATTATATATAGTATAAATATTCCCTATATTTTATACATATTCCATTTAAAAGAAAAAATTCAAGTTCTATAATGCAGAAGGCCATAAGCGTGTGGGTGCACTCCCTTTAGAAGGAATAGTTTTAATATGTAAGCACTGTATATACATTTTTATTCCTTATTTCACTTTGCTGCATATTTGTTTTTATTCTTCCTGCTACAACTGCTGCTGGGGATGGACCTGAAACAACACATTTGTCTTTGGCCTCCCCCTCTAGTCAGAAAAGTTGGCTGTGCAATAGTGGAATTACCTTTAAGTGATGTTCTGTTTGCTACTCACACCTCTGTCACCCCTTCTGATGTCCCTCCTAGAGGGTGGGAGGTTTTAACTATTAAAAATCTCAGAAAGCAGGAGAATGCTGTGCCTGTCATGGGGCTGAGCTCTCACACCTGCTCCAGGCTGTGAGGAGACACAACAAACCCTGAAAATATTTCACAGCTTGATGCAGCTCCAACGAGTCAAACCCTTTTGCTCAATAACTCAACTCTTCTCAATCCACAGAAGGAGCCACACAAATTTTCACTGCCAGCATTCCACCTGCCCTCTGGGTGGTTGGAGTTTACAGCTCCTCTTGTTTTCCTCACAGCTTTTTTGTTTGCTTAAAGGTTTACACGGTGCTTCCGTCCTGTTTGCATCTACAACCTCTCGCTCTCACGCAGAGGGTGGAGGCACCTCTGCAGACACTGATTCCTGTAAACTGATGGCTTTGATTAGTTTAGATGAAAGAGGCTCTTATTATAAACCAGCCCCTGCTGGGTGCAGGTCTGTGGGTGGATGGTTCACCCCGAAAGGAGAGAGAGGCTCCAGACCCAGTGCCAGGGTTTGGTGCTGCAGGAGCTCCATCTGGAGACTTCTGATTTCACCCTTTTCAGTCTATCAGCTGCCTCCTGCCACACTGATAAAGGTTTTGAGGTGAATAGGGACAACCACTTTTATTTGGCCATCCCAGAAGTGATTTTGCCCTCAGCACAGACTCAGAGGCCATCGTTTTGAGGTGAATAGGGACAACCACTTTTATTTGGCCATCCCAGAAGTGATTTTGCCCTCAGCACAGACTCAGAGGCCATCCTCCATCCTGTGCTTGATAATCAAACCACCGAGCCAATTCTCTGCAAGAATAACGATCTTTATTTGGAGCAACTGATTAATTTCTTTTGCTCCCCTCTTTTTTTTCCATCTTGGCTGTCATGAAGGAACAGAAAATGTAGACAATGCTGGGATTATTGACCATGTGTGATCTTTTGGGGAACTGTACAAGTGTAACCTTTAACAGGGGGACCTTCAGCAGAAACAGGAGCAGGATGCTGCATCTGACACTGTGCTCCTGGTGCAGAAGGAGGTTTTTTTTTGTCAGCTGGGTAATAAGGGCACAAGGCCTTGTCAGGCTCTAATTTGTGTGAGCAGAATGTGTTTAGACTGGGTGAGGAGGATGTTTTGGCGTTGGGCGATGAGGATGTTTGGTTAAGCCGCTTGTTAAGTTGGGTAAATCTGACTTCAAAGACTTTGATAAGGTATTTCTAAGATCTTTGTGACTTCAGTGATGTTGTTAGTACAGAAATGATATAAAGATAAATGAACTGACACTCCACCAGCTAAATAGGTTCCCCTCAAGTGTATTGTAGGGTGGATCAGTGTACACAGCTCTGGGGAAAGGAATGGTTTCCCAGAACTCTTCCTAGCAAATTGAACAACCAACTGCCGGTCATTTCCTTCTGCTGGGCAGGAGAGGCGTGTACAGGAGGGATAAAGAGCTGCAATGAGCTCCTTGGATTCCAGCACAGAAATCAGGAGACCTGCTGAAATCAGCATGTGAAGACTTGCAGGGCTTTCAGTGTAACCAGCTCGCACCAAACCCAACAAAGGCAGCAGGGATGTAGTTAGACCTTGCCTAAACAGGAGGCCAACAAGGGCCTTTGGCAGCAGAGCTCCACCAGGGAGCCATGAGGAGAGCAGGAGACCCAAAAGGTGCAGGGATGGTGTGAGGGCCCCTCCCAGAATTCTGTTTGCTGCAGAGAAAACCCTCAGGGTGTCACCATGGTCTGTAATCCACCCCCTCTCTGACCTCTCGGAACCTCTGCCATGCGGGGTAGGACAGCACAGCCCCTTGGGAGGCACTGGGAGGGCACTGATGGGGCTCAAAGCTTGAAATTGCCCTGGAAATAGCCAGGTTTTGGGACACTGCCTACAGGGAATGGGGAATGGCTCTTTCCAGTGGATTGAGGAGCACAGACGTGGGGGAAGGTTTCTCCTTTCCCACCAGCACGGGTGGCAAATCACGGAGCTGCTTTGCTTGGCTTTGAGAGGTAGATGATGGTGCTCAATCTCAAATCATCCTTTCCTACCATTTTCCAGCACAGCAAAAGGCAGAGGAGCTGACAGAGGAGGTCAGCAAGGTCTTTCACCATTAAGTTTGAATTCTGTCCCAGGTCACCTCGTCCATCACCAGACTCCAACTCCTGCAGTTGCTGCCCACCTTCCCCAAGACCTGGTCAAGGAGCTCTGGCTTGGACCAGCTGTCCCCAAGGTCTCTGAGAAGATTTTTCTTTCGTCTCAGTGGGTATTAGAGCATGAAGGCAGTTGGAGGAGCTGCCCTTTTTGGTGTTCTCCACTTGATTTTGTCATAAGATCAATTTTGGATGAAGGTTTTTGTGACTGGTCAGGGAATGACAGTGACAGAAAATAAGGAGAAAAGGAGTTGTTCTAAATAGTAAAAGAGATTTTCTGCTCTGAGGTAAATCCCTGTCTCTTTTCCAAGGACTCGATGCAAAACATGGCCCAAACCCAGCTAATGAAATTCTATTCATCTTAATGATCCTCTGGGCACAGGAGATCCTTGATGATCAAACTGAGTTGACACCTGCCACTATTAAGTTCTGCTCCTCCAAACTCCAAGACAATCCCAGCAGATAAACAATAGAACATGGTTCCCATTATGATATTACCATAAAGCCAGACAGCCTCATGTTTACCCCATAAATAATTAGTCACCAGGCAAATCAGAAAAAAAAGAAAATAACCCCACCATCACCTTAAATTACCTGTCAAACATTTACCTCTGTTTGTCTTTTAGGGCATTTATTTTTTTGCAGTGTGGTCCTGCTCCTTGATTAGTTTAACAACCCCCCTGCATTTTGACAGCAGAAGAAAAGAAGAGGTGATTATTACAGTTACTGCTCTTGCTTTGCCTTGAAAGTCCATTCTAAAGAAGGCATTAGAGGAGGCTTTCTTGTGGCTGAGAGATCAGATTACCACAATTAAAGTAAAAAGGTGTGGTGCTATTTACTCTGCATGTTATGACACATGAAAGAAAGTGATTCAGGCAAGAAAAATAATTACACATTAATTTGTGTTTGGCAACTTCGCTTCATATACGTGGCCCACAGAGCTTAGATAAAAAGCTATTTTGTCCAGCTTTGTGTAAACTGGGAGGAGGGTTTGTGCTGCAGTTTATGAGGAGTTGTCTGTGTGTGAGTGGGGATGAGGAAATCACCTCCTGATCCTACACCACGGCTCTGCCTGGGCTGCATTTTCCACCACGAGGCCCCACCGTGCCCCTTGGGTTTCACCCAGCTGAGAAATGGTCCTGCAACCCAGGAACTCGGCCTGAGTTTGGCAAAATTCTGGAAAATTTAAGAACTCATCGAGGTTTTGAGCCAGTTGCTGAGCTGTTTGTAGGATTTGGTGGGAATAACCCCACAGGGATGGGGGGGATTGCTGGGTGTCCTGTGCAGGGCCAGGGGCTGGACTTGAATCATCCTTGTGGGTCCCTTCCAGCTCAGGATATTCTGAGGTTCTGTAAACTCTGAAGTTACAGCTCTGGAAACACAAATTCACCCAGGTTTCTGTAAACTCGGGGTAAGTGCAGTGAGGTCTCAGCACAGCTCAGGAGGAAGTTCAGGCTTTGCAAAATGTGTGCAATAAATTGTGTGAGCTCCTCTTGTGCCTTGAAAACATCCCCTTGATCATCCTGGTGATGACACAGGGAAGAAAACAAAGGGAAGAAAGCTCCAAAACACCCAGGAGGGTTGCAGGGGTGTCTTAGAAAGGCAAGATGCTAGAACAGGGAAGAATTATTCAATCTGAGTATGAACAGCATGACCACAGTCCTGCTCCCTTACTGAAAATAATGCTGGCAATAAACCCTGGACAAACTCACAGCTCAGTGTCTGTGCTGGGCAGATTTTACAAAAAATTATCTCAAACTGCCATTCCTGCAGCTTTCCATAAAATGATACACAGACCTTCCCATCAGGTCTGTGAGCACAAGAGGATCTTCGTTGGAGAAACCACCCTCAAAAACAGAAGAAACAGCCCAAGAAGCTTCAAAAAGAAGGATTTGCCATCTTATTTTCCTTTCTATTGTCAGAAGAACTCTCTGCACAAGGCTGTGGTGTCCTACTGACTTCAGGACAAGCTGAAGTTAATGGGGTGATGACAACAGCAGTAGGTTTGGGCCTCAGGAGAATCTCCTCCATCCCTGCAGTAATGACTGAGTTCAAGGAAACAGCAGGAATTCATAATGTGAAGAGGACAAATGCATGAAATGCAAAGCCACAAAACTTCACTTACCCACAAAGTAAGCTTTTTGCATAAATCATCATTACCCATTGCAGAGAGGAGGTTTTAATATTAATGAAGAGTTTGCTGTCCTTATATCAATATGTATGTTGGCCTGGGTATGGAAAGGGAAGGTATTTACATTAGTAAATAAAATAAAATTTCTGAACCTACAGGGGAAAATCCAGCCAATGGAATTGTGTTTGTTTCCTTATAAAAGTTTGTGGAACATTTTTTACAGCACAGCCTAAAATGGTATCATTTATTTTGCGTGCTGATTAAAAATTATATTGATTTAATTTGGCAGTTATTGTCCCTTTTCTTACTGCCAGCCTATTTTTAGCCTTGCAGAGGACAGACACTGAGCTTTTTTACACACCACTACAAAGCATTAATTCTAACCTGTGAGCTGCAGAGCAGAGGGAATGCAGGATCCTTTGCAAAATGCTTTTCTTGGCATGGCCCTGCCATGGCTGCATGACTTGCAACTGGCAGAGCTGGCAGTGCCTTCTGTAAACTCCACCAGCTCCCCATAATCCCCTGACACGTTTGGCATGCTTTATTCTGGGTGCTCTGTGCCTCAGTAACACCAGGTGAAATTGGAGTTTTTTCCTGTTGTCCATCCCCTGCGCTGCCCAGTAGCAGATTTTGTGGATTATTCCCCAGGATTTGCTCCAGCTCTTTGTGGCTCAGGGGTATCACCAGCCAGAGCTGCCAAACCAAGAGCTCTCAGAACATCAAACATGCAGAAAGGCACTTTTATGTACAGGACAAAGTGTGTTTGTGAGAGGCTGGGAAATGTCCCTTCTGAACCAGCAGCTGCTTCTGAGAAGAACAAACCCAAACGTTTCTCTGCAGAGATAAACACACGAGTGGTGCATCCCTTTCTGTATTTACTGGCAGGTGTGAGCACTAAGAAATGTAATTAAGGTCTGGATAGTCCTGGATCATAATGATACCTCTGCTTGGGAGCTTCAACTGCTTAGCATTCACCTGCCCCAGGGGACTTGGAAGGTGGCCAGAACCATTGACAGGTTCATAAAATGGAAGTGCACCCTCTGAAGTCTCAGAAATGCTTTCTGAAAAAAGGAAAAAAAAAACAAGTGTGGTGTTTCCATTGTGCTTCAGAAAACAAACCCTTCAGGAAATAAAAAAAAAATAATAATGGAAACATATGAAATGTAAATTGGATACACTCAAAGTTAATGAAAGGAAAATCTTTTTTCCATTTTAGTTAATGTCTTAAATTAGAATTTTGGTATAAAAGCTGGAAAACAGATGGAGAGGATATATATTTTTTTAAAGAATAATTTGTTAGTGGATTTGAGGCTTGCGAATGAGAGTACCTAATAATAGCATTGGCTTGAGCAACCCTTGGTGTGGACTGCAGTTGGTTTCTCCACTGGATTTCTCCCACTGCACTGCAGGAACGTGTCCATGTGTCCTG
>JACBWW010000029.1:2819091-2832211 GCA_020086605.1 Lanius collurio | reverse complement strand
AGGCCTGAAACGCTGGCTGCACACACACATCCAGATCCCCTTAATAACCTGGATGTACACAATTGCCTTTCAACCTAGAGCATTATATAACACTTCACATGGTTTTGCAAGGAGTGTACCAGGGAGTATTTGCGAGGAGCTGAGCCAAGAAGCTGTACAGACAGCAAGGCGTCTGTGTTGCCACTACAAAGTGGATGTTAATTACCTAAAACAATACATGTAATAGGCGAAGAGAAAAATGCTCTGCGCTGCCTTGCCATACCCACTCATCTAGTGCATCTCTAACTGCACAGTTATTTAGCCTGCAGGGATCATAATTAGCTGCTTCATAAATTAATAAGGGAAAGGAGGAGGGAAGGGGGAAAGCTACCAGTGCAAGAATGGTGGGAAACTTTAGATAGGATGTTTCTCGAAGAATGTCGTTAGCAGGCGTAATTGCTTCATTAAATAAAGGCACAGACAAACGCTCAGGGATCCTCTGTCCCTCTCCAGAGAAGGTTGGAAGGTTTGCTTGGTAGTCACGGTGTGGATCTGAGCTGAAGGACATCCTGGAGGTGCCGAGCAAGTGCCACCCTGTGCCCAGCATGACAAAATCTTCCCAAAAAGCCTTTAAAAAAGCGATGTGTGCCCAACAGTGATTCATGACCCCCTCTAACACCTTCCGTTCATGACACTCAAAGTGTTACAAGCAACAGTTAGTGAAGTCTTGCAGGGCTTGTCATAAGCAGGGTGAGGACCCTGTCCCTGTGTGCAGATGGAGAAACTGAGGCAGGCAGTGACACACCCTGCTCTGAGTCCCCCGGCAGCTCAGGATCGGGCCAGCTGCACTGACCCAGCTGGGTGTAACGAACCTATTGGAATCCCATTGACATCGGTTAATTACGAGTTCGTAAAAACAATGGGGTTTATTTCCTCTATTATGCAAAGAATTTACAAGGTGGGAGAAGCGTCTCCCTGCTCTGCCATCAGACACCAGCCCCATTTAGATAATTAGCCGGTTCCAGGCTGGCAGCCGGGTGCATTCACACATCTCACACACCATTACCACAGCCTGCTTTGGAAGCAGAGCCTCTTCTGAGGCAGTGGAAATATCTCCAAAAGCCCAGGAAAAGGCACAGTGCTCCATCTGACTGGAGGTGCTGCACCACATTCCTCCTTTTGTGAATTTTGTCTTCGCAGACTTCCACACTTTTAATCTGTTAATCCACAGCAACTCATCTTGGATCCAGAGCCTGCCTTTACGGGCTGCTTCTGCATATTTTTTCCCTTAAAAGCCAGGCTTCTTGAATCACAGGGAGGTGAGGGATGTGACTTGACTGTGCTCCAACAGCAAGTCTCAATGATTCAAAGTCAGGAGTGGAATTCAGCTCCCAGGCTTCAAGGAAAACTGGGCCAAAAGGAAACTCTGCTTTTCCCATTCTCCCTTGGCCAGCCAGCTAAAAGTGAGGCAAATAGGAAGCATGTCCCACCCTGAGCAATGTGGAGAGTGCTTTTTAAAACTGCAGCTGGTTGGGTTTGGTGGCAATCAGCTTTCTGCAGGAATATGTGGGATTTTGAGAGAAAGGCATGTGGAGTATTTTCCACTTGATTGTAAAGTTTCCCCTGTGTGTGCTTGTTTGCATTCATCCTTGCTAAACACTTCATCTGAGCTTCCTCCTCTTCCCTCAGAGCTGGGATTGGTTTTTTTGCTGTTTTCAACTGTCTTTATGCTCTTCCTCCCTTTTCTCTCCCTGGCCAAGGCTCTGGCAGTTTCTCTAATGAAAACAGTTGCTTGCATGCAGAAAGTATTTTTGCTGTACATTAAAACCTTACATTCTTTTTTCCCTCTCCTCCAGAACGCCCATTTTAGGATCGTGTGTCTCTTGCTTTATTTCCTGAGCTCCCCACGTGCTGCCCCACCATTACTTGGTTTTATCTTTCTACTTTCTCCTCAATGTCTAACCATGACTCTGCTCCTGACTGTTCCCTTTTCTGCCCCTCTTCTTGGAGCTTCCTCTGCCTTCCCCAGCCCATCTCAAGCTTCCCACTGCCCTGTAAACCCAGGACACAACCTCATGTTTTTATTTGCCCTGAAAAGTAACTTTCTGCCCATGTTTCTGAATCCAGCAGGGCCATTTGCAATGGAAGGATGGGATGTACCAGCCTGCCCGGGAGTTAAGCTTGTGGAAAGTGAGTGTTGGAGTCTTATTTGAGGAAATTTCTGAAAGTCTCACTCTGTGGGACTGAATTTCTGTGGCTGGCTCTGCCAGGCCCCTGCCTGGGTCTACCCTCTCCCCTCACCACAGAGAAAGGCTGAAGGAAACCTTTCCAACAAGGGCTGAGCTGGCAACAACAAACCTCTCCCCTCCCTCCCACCCCATTTCTCATGATACATTTCCATGGCACAATAAAGCATTTTCCAACCAGGAGCAGTGCTGAACATACTGACAGAGCTAAATATGTTGAGCCATTTTGATTTGGGGTTTTCTGCTCGGTTGGCTTCCTAAAACTGTTGAGTTCCAGTGGCAAAATTCCCACTGACTCCAGAAGGCCTTGGGTTTCACCCTGTGTGGTTGGAGCATCTGTGACCCTGCCTCTGTCTGAAGCATGTCTTGATCAAGTTCTTAAGGGTAAACAAGCACAAGTGGCAAAATAAAACTTCCAGATCATTCCATCTATGATAATTAAGTGTTAATTTCTTACAGTGCTGTAAAGTGTATGAAGTATATCCTTTAAAATAGATTTTCGTACTCTTAATGATGTTTTTCCATAAAGGATCTGTTTTTGCCCTGAGGATATTCAATCTCAGGTCTTTCACCCACCACAGAGGCAGTGCAGAGAGGTTTATGATAAGCAGGAACTTTTTCAAGATTCATTCTGCAAGCCCCAGTCGTTCCTTGACAGCAATGATAAGAAACCTGCAGTTTTCTGGGGTTGGAAAATCTCCTGTGCATAAAAGCCTTGGAGTGGTTTAGGTCTAAGTAGCTCAGATTCCTGACTTCAGGCCTCATCTTAATTTCATATATTTAACTTAATTGATTTCAATAGGCTTATGATGGCTTACAGTGGGGTAGGTGGATCAGGCCTCTCATTTCTGTTTTGATGGTGCAGTGAGATTCCACAAGCACCCAGATAAATCCAGTTCTCTCTGTGAGCATGAGTCATTCCTTGGGTGGGGAGAAGGTGAGCTCTGGTCTTCTCCTGGCATTCCCTGCATGCCAGAAGTGAGCTGGAGTGAGATCAGGAGCTGTGGCATTGATTCGAGGACTCACCAAGACAAAAAATGGAGACACAGCTGGGACTCTCCCCCAGGATCACCAGAAGACAAGAAATGCCCTTCCCTGAGCTGTCCCCTTCCTGGGAGGGGCTGGGGGTAGCTCTGGCCAGGCCCTGTTGATGTAACTCCCTCAGGAGAGGGGTCAGCTCAGTTCTGTGGGGGCAGGAACAGTCCCGTGGGGATGGGTGCCATTGTCAGCAGCTACATCTTAACCTTAATCCTAATAATTAGCAACAATTATTAATTCTGGTGCCCACATACATGAGGCATTCAGTTCACTCTCCAGCAGTGGGGGGATTTCAGACTCCTTCATCTGTGGTGGCTGCTGGCCTCAAACCCCACCCAAGCCCAGCCTGCAGCAGCAGCCAGTTCTGCCTCCCAAGTCAGTGACAGAGTTGTAGCTCTTCACTCAAAAATCCCAAGTACCCCCCAGCAGCACTGACCTTATCACTCCAAAAATTACCCAGTGCAAAGCCTCTGTCAAGTATAAATTCAGATTAATTTCAGGAACGATGAAACACGGGCATGTTGGACTCAATGAAACCCCAAGCATTTCATCCGTGCAAGCACAAGGGTAACCAACTCTTCCAAGTCCCAGGTTCTTGTGTGTGCAGCAATTCCAGTTGCTCTCAGGACAGCCACATGTAAGCACGGATTTCTGCCAGCTTGGAGGGTTCCTGGAATCAGGGAAATGGGCTTAAATTTCAGTGCTGGTGCTGTTCAGCATTTGGTGTGCCCCTCTGGCCTTCTTCAAACCCTGCAGTGCTGCAGGATGAACATGATGTGGAGGCAAAGCATGGCCTGAGTGCTTCTTCCTCTGCTGCCTGCCTGGGGATGTCAAATGTTGTGATGTTTCATTTGGTGAAACCCCAAAAGGCTCCTGCAGAGGGACATGAATGAGGGACTGAGACCATGGCAAAGAATTCTGCATTTAGGGGGCGTTGGTGCTTCTGTACAGCCAAAGGGAAAGGCTGGATCCTGTGTTCTGGGGCAATCCTGGGCCTTTCCACAGAGCAGGAGAGGGTTCTGCATCCATTTGGAGAACGAGCAGGAGAATAAGGACCCTCCCAGCACAGCTGCTCTCTCAGCCCAAATGTCAAAAGTCTCTTTGCATCCTGGAGAGTGACTTGCTGCCTCTGAGGTCGCAAAAAAACCCAGAGCTCTTTGCATTTCTCTGCTGCCTCTGCCTCGGTGTTTTAAAGCACTTTACAAAGCTGCAGAAGGAGCCTTCAACTCCCCCTCCCAGGAAATGTATGGCCTGCACTGCTGATGCACTAAAAAAAGTTAATTAACTTCATTTAAGTCCCACCACATCCTTGGCAGAGCTGTGAAAGGAACCTGGGAGACCTGGGGACAGAACCTCTCCTCAGTCTGGGGGGTTTTAAGGGGCAGGAGATTTCAGCAGCACAGAAATGGCACTGGACTCTGCTAATAAATAACTTTTGCATCTCCCTTGGGAGATCCAGCAGATGACAGAGCTACAAATAGGGATGAAAACCTCAATAGGGATGAAAAGCTTGTTGGGGAGGGGATTTCAGTGATGCCAAATGGCAGCTGAGATGATGGGTGATTATATTGCAAAACAGGGGGTTGCCACTGATGATCCAGAACTGCAGCACAAGATCTTCCCAGTTCACAATTAAGGGCTCTGTGTCTCTCCCCCAAAAATGTTACTGAGTTTGTCTTATAATTCAGATTGTTGGGTAAAAAAACAGAGTGGGAGACCAGAGAAAGGGAACTGATGAGTCTCCTTGCAGGAAACAGAAAGCTTTGCTCTTGTAAATTTATGTAAAAAGAGGAAAAGAAGAAAAGATAATTGCAAGGCTAGAGAAGGTAACCTTAAATCTGAATCAAAACTTGAGCAAGCAGGACTTGAAAGAGAGTTTGTTTCTTTTACTTTTTTTCTTTTTTTCTCTCCCAGAGGGATCTTGGGGATAAATAAAGCCTAGCACAAACCTTCCTGCTCCAGAAACACGTTCTGAAGAAGGATGAAATCAACATGTTGAGGTGCTATTTATGTATTAATTAGTCAAATTAGCAGAACCAGAAGCAATCATACAGCTCCAAATGTCAATTGTGGCTTCTTGTCCAGCCATGGGACACTCGTCTTTGACACTCAGCAGCCTCACACAAGGCTCTAAAGGGGAAATTAATTTCCTTTTTTTCCTTTGTCTGGCCCAGGAAACTTTTATTTATTTTTTTTTTCCTACTCTTTCTTTCCCCTCTATCCTTTTTTTCCCTTGTCACCAAGACTTCTGACTCACAGCACATGGAGCTGGTGTTAGTCACAAGCTATTTCCTGTTTTCCAGATAACCCCACAGGCTGGGGCTTTGTGATCAACAGCACAACCAGGTGGAGTGCAAGGTGGATGAGAACCAAGCACTGGCATAAAACCTGCACATAACTGATTGTTTCATCCTCACAGGCATCTTTTTGTGGTGGTGGTGTTGTTTTCTATAAAGGAAAGGCATTATTTTAAAGTTCTTTATATTCATAGACTTGTCTCCCAGGAGTTTTCCCAGGCCAACACACCTTTGCTCGTGCTGCTCTCGGAGCAGATTTGCTCACCAGCTGCTAAAGGTGAAGCTCCTGCCTTGTTGCAAACCTCTCAAGGGAGAGAACCATGCCAGGCACCCAGGAAAGGTTCAGAATAATTTGCTGCAACCAGGGCACCACCTTTTCTCTGCCACACCATTCCCTATGGAATGTTTGCTTTGCAAATGCCAGCACAGAGCAGGGACATTCCCCCACTCAAGGAGTGTTCCTGTCCAGGCTGCTTCAGCCCTGTGCCTTCAGCTGCTGCCAGCCAAAAACCAGCTCCATCTGATGCCAGCTCAGCAGGCAGAAAGAGGATTTCATCCTCATCCTCGAGGAACCTGCTTGGTTCAGGGAGAGCCCTGAGCTGCAGTCACAACTGCCCTGAAATGGGTCCCATATGGAAATTTATGGGTGCCACGTGAAGTGTGGGCACTGATCGGCTCAACTCCACCTCTTCTCCTGCTCCCTGCTCAGCTCTGACCTTGTGGGCAGACTGGCAGTGCCCGAGGGGTGTGATCACACCCTGGGCGCTCATCCCTGCCTTGCTCAGGTTTTTAACACAAAATCAGGGCTCCCTGAGCTCCTGCTGCCCCTCCCAGGTGGGTGTCCAGAGCCTGGACTAAAATCCAGGCTGTCACAGCCACCAATCCCACAGACAGCAAAACCCGAGCTCCCTCAGGAGCATTGGCACCTCTGACTTGCACTGAGAGCTGTGGGGAGGAGATGTTGGCCCTGATTTATTGCTGTGCATGTTGATGGCAAGTCTGCAGTGCTCCCTTTCCAAAATACCTCAATTTTCAGTGTACTGGCACACGTGTCCCCACCCTTGGAAGTGCAGCTGGCTCGGGGGGGTAGAAGATGCCGTTTTCAAGCAAGTTGCAGCATTAAGCAACCACCTTGGATAAGAAGACAACAAGACTTAACCTAAAAGGAACTGCAGGAGATCTGAGAGCAGGAGGCAATTATGCAAATTGCAATTGGAACAGGATTACTCAGGCTGGAGCCATTTGCTGCAGCAGGGGCTGGGTGGTGGGATGTGCCAGGGGCAGCGGGGCTGCCCAGTCCCGGGATGTGCCACTGCCTGTCCCCGGGAGATGCCACAGCAGAGAGGGAGCTGGCACCAGCTCAGCTCTGCTGGACAGCCCCTGTGCTCCCCATCTCCATCTCCTTCACCGTGGAAGAACAAAGGGATTTTTAAACGTGCAGGACAAGAAACCCTATGGGAAGAAGGGAAAGAAAATGAGCTGGACTGTTGCTGAGCCAGCCAGGGCTTGGCTTGGTTTTTGGAGGGAAGGTCCCAGAGTGTTTTCCTGGCTGTGCCCAGGCAGATTTAAAGGGTTTTGCACCATCCAGCTCAATCCAAAAGTGCTGCTGTTTATGGAGAAATAGGCTCCACTGGAAAGCTGGGCTCTTCCCAGAAGGAAAACACCCTCGTGGTTGTCATCTCTGGATGTTGTTTTTGGTAAAACTCACCCAGCATTCCCAGAGCTGCTTGCTTGGGGATTCAATCATGATGAATCTTCCCAAACATTTCTGGGTTTTGAAGAAAAAAAAAGAAGTATCAATGAAAGGTGACTTCATAGCTACCTGAAAATAGAAGGAATGGATAGCAACTTGTTAAGCTCATAAATATGGGATAATATGTGCTGAAAGTAATTGTTATCATCAAGTGTGGTTAAAATTAGTCACCAGCAAGTTAAAACTAAGCCTTACATCCAGGCTTATTGCTGAAATGCTCTTGCTACTGTGTGAAGTGCAGAATAGGAGAGCAAGTACAGGGAAAAACTTCCTCAGTGCTTTGGCTCTTTTGGGACAATGCTAAAGAGCAAGGAATTTCACAGTCAGGCAGCAGGAAAGGTCAGTGAAACTTCGGCTTCTGACCTCAACCAAAAGCAGGGCAAAATAAATGAAGATTAGTAAATCTTAAAATGCTGATGGCAGTTGGGCTGTTCAAGCCATCCATTACAGCCTCAGCAATCTGGGCTTTTGTGCTTTAAACCCCTTTCCAGAACCACAGAATTTCGGACTCATTTAGGTTGAGAACAACCCCTTAAGACCATCAAGTCCAACCTCTAACCCAGCACTGCCAACCCCACCCCTAAACTGTCTCTGAGTGCCACAACTGCACAGCTTTTGATCCCTGCAGGGATGGCAACTCCACCACTTCCCTGGCCAGCCCATTCCAGGGCCTGACAACCATTTCCATGAAGGAATTGTTGGTGACACCCAATCTAAACCACCCCTGGCACAACCTGAGGCTGTTTCCTCTTGTGCTGTCCCTTGTCACTTGGGAGAAGACCCCTGAACCACCTTCCTGCCCCTCCTGTCAGGTCAGGGAGTTGTGCAGAGCCACAAGGTCCCCCCTGAGCCTCCTTTTCTCCAGGCTGAGCCCCCTGAGCTCCCTCAGCCTCTCCAGATCCTTCCCCAGCTCTGTTCCCTTCCCTGGACGCCCTCCAGCACTTTGTGGGTCACCCCATCAGAGCAGAGCAGAGCTCAGCCCTTGGGGTACCAGCTGCAAATGAGACAACCCAAATCATTGGAAAACAGGAAAACTGAGTTATTTTTTGGTCCAAGCCCTCCCACCCATGTCCTTTGTGATCCTCAACAGTTCCAAGGTTTCAGTTGTCATGGATTTCTGTTGCTGTGAGCTGTGCACGTGCTGTGGGACATTTACTCTCCCATTCCCTGACAGACCTGGGCACACCTGAGGCTGAACTCACTGGAAAATGAGATTATTCTAAGGTGTCTCTCTGCCAAAGCCTCATTAAGTTAAAAGGGGTACAATTATAACTTACCTTGCACCAGGAAGGGCAGGCACAAAGGTTGATCCTGCAGTGTTTTGGATGGAATCCTTGGAAATCTCTAGATTCTGAGTGGAAATGACTCTGGGAGCTTTTCTAAGTATTTCTGCTGTAAAAGAGTGATTTGCACATAATCAAAGCCCCTTAAACAGCCAGACTGGCTGCCCTGAGGAGATTCCTTTAACGTGCTGCTTTCATACCCTGCTCAGGACTTGGACAAACCAAATCCTCAAATGATGAATCCAGTGTAATGTGAATATTGACAGACTCTCATGGGTGCTTGTCATCTGGGGCTTAAAACCCCCAAAACCCCCACCACAAACATGATTCCTCTCAGCCCTCTCCTGACAGAAAGCTTTGTCCTAAGTGAGGAACGACCCCCCAGCTTATTTAATGACTCCCCCACAACCAAGGAATATCACTGGGGTTTTGTGATGAGTTCCCTCATGGTGTTGCCTCCACTGAAAATCAGAGTTTGCAGTCCCAGGAGTTGGCCCCAGTTTTCCCTCTGGTGTCCCCCTGCAATTTCAGCAATCCAAATGGAAGCACTCAGGGCAGCCACTGAGTGAGGGTAAAATAAGAGTCAGAGAAAAGCAGATAAAGCCTCATTCTTAACCTGCTCAAGGCAAACTGGGACCTCTGGCAAATGCATCTCTGAATTCTGCCTGTGACACTCTGGCTGTGGCAAAAATCTTCTTAAGCTCCCAAACCCACTCAGAGCTGAGCAAGAAGAGCAACATGGTCAGTGTGTGAAGGATAATTTCAGAGTGGTGGTGAAGCTGTTGGTTTTGTAGGTAGCAATTTGCAGTTGTACACTGGAGTTATACAAGTGAGAAAAATGTTATTCTCCCTCTCCAAAAATAATCTTTTGCTACTTGGGGTTAGGTTGGTGTAGTCCTAAATCTCTGTGAATGTAGCTGCAATTCCTGTTTAATAAAACTCCAGAGGTGATCTCGTTTTATCAGCCTTCATCTGTAATTAAGGCATTTAATATTCAAACTCTTTGATGTCATGTCATCTTTGAAACATAAATAAGGAGTTTGTCTCCATCTTCAAAATTAAGATAAATGAGTTGGAAGGGCAAGTCCCCAGAGAAACTTTTAAAAGGTATTTGGGTATTTTAATAGCTACTAAAAAGAAATAAAAAAAATAACAACACTGATGTTAAAAAACAGATTGGTAGAAGGTTCAAACCAGTTTTATAGGAAGTGAGCAAGACAAGGAGAAACCTGGACACAGGCAGGTTTACAGCTGGTTGTTGTTGGGTTTTTTTTTTGGTCCAGGTAATTTGTTTATAGTGAAATGAATTGCCAGTCACCCTCCCCGTTGGTATCAGATGGCAAAACAAGTCCTGGCACCCCATGGAGCTGTGCCCGATGCTCTGAGACACCCAGGACACCCTGTGTGGCTCTGCCCCAAGGTTTAACAGGAAAAGCAGTGGGAATGTGGCACCCACCTGCCCCAAATTCTGCCTTTGGACAGAGCTCCACGTGGGATGTCTGAGGAAAAAGGGACCCTCTGTGTGCAAGGCTGGGCAGAGCCCATCCCGTGGGATCTGTGCTTTGGGAAATGCCCTCCTCACCCCTTTTCCTCCCCTCACCTGCCCCTGGAGTCTCACACAGGTCAAGCTGGAACTCTCCATCAGCAGACCCAGGGCTCAGGCCTGTCCTTGCTGATGGCTCAGCCCCACCAGCAGCCTTCACTCCCACCCACAGGCACTCAGGGATGTGCACTTTCTTTCCTGCCATCACTCTTCTCTTCAAACTTGTCAGAAATGTCTCATGTTCTTCTGGCTCCAGGCCCATTTCCACCCTCTTCCTCCCTCTCTGGGATCCCTGGAGCTCAGCCAGCTGGGATGGGAGCTCTCCTCCTGCCTGCCCATAATTAGAACGTGCACACGTTGAAGTTTGGTTTATTCCCAAAGCCTCATTGGAGGGTTGGAGGCAGCAGCGTGTAGGAGGGCAGGAACACAAATCCTGTTATTTGTAGGTTCAGAACAGTGTGTGGGAGGAAGATACAGAAATCCCATTAGTCATTAATAAGATTTTAGAACAGATTCCTTAGGCAAGACTTGGAAAAGCTCTTCCTGGCTGCCTTGTGATGGTATTTTGGTCTTCCACTGCCCCACCAATCCATGGCCAGTCAGGCTGTGTGAGTGTTTCTCCCCTTCCTCCCTCACACCATAAACTTCTTTTATTCCTGCTTTGAACCATGCAGAGTTCATCTCAATTAGCAAAAATTTGCCACCATCGTTAATTATATCAAGAAGCTGAGGCAGCAATATTTGCATTAAGGCCTTGCTCTGAGCTCTGCACCATGGTCAGCTCAGAGGCTCTTTCAACCCTAATTGATGAATAATTCTCCCTGTGCTGACTTTTAATTTCCAGGTGTAAACTGGGAAAGTTTCCAGGACTAAACTGGTTCTTGGAGTTAAAGGTAAAAAAGACAATATCCAGAACTTCTGATCCTCTGAGGATCTGGCCTCTTTTAGATGTTTTAAAGCACTTGGCTAAATTTTTACGTGACTGTGCATTCCTCTCCCCTGAACTCAAGCCAAGCTGATTGATTGGAGCACAATTAATCACAGCACACCAAGGCATGAGCTCAGTGAAGTTCACAGAGGACCTCTGAGCAGCAAACACACGAGGAAGAGCAGGTCAAGTGCCAAAGAGATGAGTAGAGCCTGCCCTAAAGTGATTGTATTCCAAAGGCACAAGGGAAGAGGAAAAAAAAAAAAGCCAGACAAGACACAACACATCCAGAGTGGGAAGTGGGTATTCAGGCTTGAATGTTTCTTGAAATAGGTGGGGTGGCAGTGGCAGCTTGCTAAAAACAGTGTGGGAGCTTGGCTCAGAGCACAGCTCCTCTTGGCAGGTGGGGCTGGGAAAGGCTGCCAAGATTTTCTGCTGAAGGAGACACAAGGATTGATGGCTGATCCTTGGGCAGAATTGTCACCAATGGCTGATATTCCATTTTCTCCAGGTCCATTGGGACACCTGCTTCTTCCTGGGCTGGATTTTGCTCCCCTTGCTGGATTAGGTGAGGCTGCCCAGTTATCTGCAAGCCTGGCTTTAACACAGCATCTTCAGCAGCTCTTCCCTGCCCCTTGTCTAAGGGAGTTTTTTGGGGACTGTGGTTGCTTGGACCAGCTCCTACCTCAGCACTTGCAGGTCTTTTTCTGTCCCTTGGGACTTGGGGGTGTCCAGGGAACTCCTGGCAGAAACCCCTCCCAGTGAGGAGACCTCTCTGCTGCCTGGGATGTGTTTCCCATTAAGCACCAGATGAATTTTCCATCTTTTCCCTCTAAACTGGGCATTAAAATCCCCAAACTCCCAGCTGCAGAGCCCCATCTGAGCAGACTCACCCAGCTCAAGGAACCCATCCTGGAGTGCAGAGAGCCCCGTGTGGGTGGCAGCTGAGTTCCAGTGTCTGCCCCATTTGTTTAAACAATTGCTGCACGGCTGGTTTGGCATTTACAAGCATTTAGGAAGTTTTGAGATCCCCAGACTGGAAATGCTGGTATCTTTTCCACCCTCTGCCTGAGCTGAGGTGCTGTTTCACAGGGATTCAGGTGGGGGAAAAGGTCCCTGCTGTTGTTCTGCTCCTTTGCTGCTTTTTGCTTGGGAGATGAAGAATCCTTTTAGACATGGAGCCTTTCATGCTCTGCTTCATCCACTTGAACCTTTCCTTCCAGACTTCAGGCATATAAGAAAAAACCCAGATGTCTCAGGAATAAAAAAAAAAAAAAGCCCTCAAACCCCCAGCTTTACATGCACTTGGATCTTTCATTTTATAAAAACAGTCAAGCCACAACCACAAGATTTCACAGATAAGAGAAAAAATGTGGATTGTACCTAATTCAATATTATAAAGAAATGCTCTTACAGGGAGACTGCAAGCTGAGCCAAAGCCAGACCAAGACTGCTGACTGATCTGAAAAATGTGAATATTATTCACACTGGGACACCACATCTCATAATGCTCCATGTGTGCTATAGCATATAATTATGAAATGTTTGCATTAAGTAACTTGGGTGCCTAAATACAGATGTTCCTTATTGACATTAATTGGACTTGACATATCTTTGGCCTGCTTTATAGCAGTCACCAAAGCATGCATTTCCACTTTACCGTACATATTCTAAAGGAGCTCTGTTCCACATCCAGCTCATTAACAGAGAAAAACATTAGTGCCTCAGCTATCTGTCACAGATTTCAGGTAAAAATGCAATTGCTTTGCATTCGAGAGTGTGCTTGCTGGAGACTGACCACAAACATTAATTTCTGCTCTTTTTTATTTTTATTTACAGTGAAAGCTGTCCCCGAGACTGAAAAAGTGATTTTTTTTTCTTTTCAGAGCTGTCAATGCATTGTGGTGCCATTTGCTCTGCTTTTCTTATTGCTGTGGCTCAAATGTCAAGTCTCTGAGGAAGAGAGGAAAGGAAGAAAGAGAGAAAAAAGATAGAAAGAAAGAGGGAAAGGAGAGGAGAAAGGAAAGGAAAGGAAAGGAAAGGAAAGGAAAGG
>JACBWW010000029.1:2786548-2818694 GCA_020086605.1 Lanius collurio | reverse complement strand
TTTGACATTTTCCTCTTAATTTGTAATTTTCAGCTGGTTTGTGAATGAGTGGGAGGTGTTTCAGTGGAAGTTTGTGCTTTTAAGTGAATACAGAGATGAAAAAAACATTTGAAGTTCTGTCTGGAAATTCAGACATGAAAATTTATTCTCCTGATATCGTGGAGAAACTTCCTATACATATCACTTCAGGCAGTTCATGGAGCAGGAGAGTTCCCTCATGGAAAATTCTGGTTAAAATTGAGAAGAATGGAAATGAAAATACCCAGAGCAGAGTCTGAGATTACTCAGAGCCCTCCTCGTAAGACAGAAGGAAATTTTGCCTCTATTGAACCAAACAATGAAGGTACCAATGTTTTCTGACTCAAATTCAACTTTCCCAAAGCACAGAAATCTCTAAAGACAAACACCTGCTCTTTCCCTTAATATTGTAGGAGAGGTTCCTGCATTAGAAGATCTTTTTCCTTCTAAAAAATGAGTTAAAAGTGATTCAGAGGTTTTGTACAGGCTGAGGGCTTTTGCCTGACTGAAGGAACAACATTATTGTCTTTCTTTAACAAAATGCCACTTTCCATCCTAAAGCTGAGAGTCTAAAAAGATATTTTAAAAAAAGCATTTTCTCTTTGATGCCACCATTGCCAATTATCACATAACCCTGATGGGGATATGAGATTAAAAGGGAGCTGCCCAAGTGTAAACACTGATTATAAAGGGAAAATGGCAAATTTTCCACAGTCATTGTGCTTTGAAATGGATGTCAAGCCTAAGCCTCTCTGCTCCCATCCAGGGCAGGATCATCCCTGTTCCCAGAGTTTCTGGGAGCTGTGAGGGATGCAGTCTTCAGATGCAGCTGGGAATTGAGGAAGGAATAGTGGAGTTTGAAAGGATCAGTGGATTGTTTTTGAAGTGAGGAAAGATAAAAGTGATGTGATGTTGAACAAAGGCCATGGTAGCTTTGAAATGCAGAAAAATAATCCCAGAAATCTCCTATCTGCTCAAAGCTGGGTGCTTTGGCACCGAGGAGTTTTGACTTTTCCATTTGTGTTCAGCTGGTGGGCTGGTGCTGAGTGTGACAGGACTGCCAAAGCTTCCTTTCCTCTCCCATAGACCATCCCAAATGGACAATAAATACCTGCCAAAATAATCTGGAGTTCATCAGGGGTCATCCCAGGAAGGTCTTGTCCAGGCATGTCCATCAATGCACTGAGGATCTGCTGTCATTTATGAATTAAGAAAAAAAAATAGAGATTTTTATGTTCAGCCTGCTTTTAAAATGAACAAAATCTAAACTAGAAATGTGCTAAAACCTCAAAGTCACTCAGCATCTCAATGGCTCAGGTAAGCAAATGCTCTGCTCCAAGTTAATTCCAATTTTATTTACTCCAAACCTGCCCTTCTCAGTTACTGCCAACAGCAAAATTTCCTTATCTACAAGCAAACAGTCCCACAAGCTGTTGGTTTTTCAGCAGTGTGTCTGTCTAGAAAAACAAATTTTATTTTCTCTGAGGCTTTTTCCTTTGCTGGAGGTTAATTTTTATTTTCCACCTTGAAGATGGGGACCCCAAGCCAACCAAATGAACAAAAATTCTGTCTGAATGCCTTCATACAGAGGCAAAGTGAAGATCTGAGAGAATGCAGCTGGTAATTAGTTCTGACCACAAGAGCTGCAGCAGTAAATCCTGTTCATCTCTAACACCATTCCAACGAGGAATTTTTATACAAATCCATGAAAGCAAAAAGGTTCTTTGAGGCCACAAACAGCACATGAATAAAACAATTCCAGTCCTATGTGAGGCTGCAGTAAATGCAATTTATTTCCAGCACTGGAATGCCTTGTCAAGAAATATCTGACAGAGGAATTAGGAGACAAAACCCAATCTTTGCCTTCCAACTCACTCAGAGTGAGTGTGCTCCCTCTCAGAGCACACCCTGATGTGCCTCATGCTCAATTCTGCATTCTGGGAAACCACCACAAGGTTGGGTAGAGCAGGCAGAGTGCCCAGAATTCCCTCCAAGTTTGGGGAATGGGCCCAGAAGTCTTTAAGTAATGAATCACCTCGAATTCTCCACAATGGCCCTGGCAGCAGCCAAGACACAGAGTTCACCTCTCCTTGTCCTACAGGAGGGGCACAGACCTGCAGCTCTGAGGTGCCAAGAATCAGGGAAATAACACCTGGGAATCCCAGCCAGATAAAGTGGACCCGTGGCTCTGAGAGGGAAAACACGGGGTAATTAAAAGATCAAAGTTAATCCAAGTAAATCAACTCTGTTCCAAGGGCCAGGGCCAGGCTTCCCCTCCCAGGATCTCAGCAATCCTCCCATCCCTGCCCATGCCAAGCTGGCAGTGCCCTGCAGGAGGGGATGATGGCCTCTGGGCATGGGGATGGGCAGCAGGGCACACAAAAAAGGATATTTGCTGCTTTTAACCCTGGTGATGTTCCAGTCTGGCCAGTGGATTTGTTGTCCCCTGTCCCTGCACCCCTCTGAGCATCCCAGGCAGCACAAACTTGCTGGTGAGGGTTTGTCAGAAAGGAGCCAAACACCAACAGCAAATGGGGAGAGTTTCAGTCAGCTTCTGGCAGCTGCTGGCCAGGAATATTTGTACCTATGGATGTTCCTGCTCCTCTTCCTCAATGCCTCTGTTCTGCTGAGAAAGATGGGCTTGAACACAGAAAGTGTCTGTGGAGCAGAGGAACCCACAAACCTTGCAGGCAGCAGCGCTGAGCTGGCCAAGAGCTCCTCTCCCCACAGGAGGTTCCCCAGGGGGATCTGCAGCCCTGATTTGGGGTCTCAGCCCACGGCTGTGTCCCACCAGAGGTGCCTGGTGGGAGCACAGACAGGCTGAGGTAACACAGCCCCTTTGGCTGGAAATGTTCTTTGTGTGTGCATTAAATCCCAGAGCCAGGGAGGGGGGAAAGTGTTTGGGAATTTTGGGTTCAGGTAGTTTCAAACTGCAGTAAGAAATCAGTTTATTGCCTGTTTCTCTTACCCTGGATGTATCTTGGGGATCTGTCAGCAAACAAATTACAGCTCTAACAGCATTGCCTACCTTTATTCCTGACAAAAATGGCATCAGAGGCACCTGGGGATGAAGGCAGCGAGTTGAGCTGGTGCTGAAGCAGTGCAGATTTTGCAGATTTTGCAGGGCACCTTTCAACTCCACGCAATTTTAGGACTTTCAGGGCTCCCTGCCTTGTGCATTTTTTGTCATTCCTGCACCCCTGTGGCCAACACTGAACACTTCTCCCTTTTGCAGGAACTCTGAGGTCATTAAGAAGCAACAGCAGTGCCAGGAAGGGACAATTTCTGTTTTGGACAGAGCTTATTCCAAGGAAACAGGTACTGCTGGCCAAGCCTGGAGAGCCCAAATTTCCTGAGGAGATGAATCAGTGCAGCTCTCAGCGTCCTAAATTGGGTCAGGCAGGCACCCAGGAGCTGCAATAAGCTCAGGAGCTGAAATGAGGGCTTCTCATGCTCAGGAAATCGAAGAGGCAACCCCCAAAGGTGTCTGCAGACAGCCTCTCTCCAGGACACCAGCTGGAGCTTGGCTTGCCCGAATTATCCTTTTGGGCAATGCTGGGAGTGATTTAGTGCAGACCAACAGAGCCCTGGAGCTCCAAATCCCCACAAAAGGCAGGGCAGAGGCAGTGCTGGAGGAGGGGTTCAGAGAATGAGCTGCAGGCTGGGAGGGAAGGTGGGATTCTGTCTCCACTGGTGCAGAGCCTGCTGTGCTTCCCAGTGGTCACCAGCAGTGGGCTGAAAAAACTCCTAAAATCGCTCAGACAGCGGAGACTGCTGTTTGAGCTGGGAACAGACAGCTCCCTTCAGTGCTGCAGCCACTTCTGCCCCAGTGCCAGGGAGGAAAGCAAGCTTGGAGCACCACTTTTATTTTTTAAAGGCAGTATAAACTTTCAAAAATAAGAAAAAAAATAATAAGAAGGATTGTGGCGGGGAAAGATGCTTATTTTGTTAGTTGGAAGGAAAAGTCTGGGAGGTAGCAATTTAAAAGGATATTGAAGGTACTTAGTGTCTGTCTCTTCTTGAATTTTCCTGAAGTTCAAAAAAAAAAAGGAGGCCTTTTTGGAGGAGGGAAAAAGCAGTGGTCACCCAGCTTGTCCAACATTTTACCTGCAGGAATATTGGAAAGGAACACGATGAGCCTCCAAAGACCCCTGGAGGAGGCAGAGGTGGCAGGGAAGGGGTGTTGTTATTTTTCTGCATTTTGACCCCATCCCACATTCCAGGCACAGGTCAAGTGCAGCTGCTTATCTTCACTCCGGGGAGGAGCCTGAGCTGCTGTCTTTGATCTGTCCCAGGGTGATGAGTCTGACATTGTTTCAATCCGAGAGCACTAAAGCAAGTCAATAAATAGCAAAGCCCAAAATTCTCCCAAAAAATGGGAGAAAGGTAGGAAACTTCCAAGTCTCTGTTGTGTGGGGTTATTTTCCCTTAAGAAGCAGTGGTGGAAGCATTCAATAGGATTTCCACTTAAAAACTCTCTATCCAAATACTCTTCCTTTTAAGCATTGTTATCCTTGATTGAAGTATAATGATCCTTTATTGATCAAATAAGCACCATTAGCTGAGAAATCTTAATTTCCAAATGTTTCCTTGAACTTTCTGCTGAAATTTCAAACTCTGGAGTCGGGGTCTGCACATCAAACTCCAGATTGACAGATGAAATCAGGAGTAAGAGGCTGTCTCCAGACTGAATTCCTGATTTCAGGCTCAGTTACAAACCACAGGCAAATCTCTTTAATCCCTGAGGAAAGGGGATGATTTTCCTGGGGCTGCCTCAGGAGCTGATCATGGACAAACTGTGCCTTGCAGAGCCTCTGGCTGGTCCAATTCCAGGAGTAGGAGAAAAGGTGTTTGGAGCAGCTCTTGGATCTTTAGATCTCTTAGAGGAGAAAGCCACCTCGTCTGCCTTTTGAATTTGTGATGGTGGAAACTCGTAGGATTGATCCATGGAATTCATGGAGAATCAGCCCAATATCTCCAAAAAGCAAGGCAGACCAGTAAGCCAAGAAATGGCTTCAAGAATACAACCCCAGACAGCAATTTTACAATGGAAGCAGGACTTGTTTCCACTTGGGAGAATCTTGTTGTTATTAAATTGCTTTTCTGTAAAAACCTGGATTTATTCTTTGTGAAACTGAGAGAGAAGAAGAAGAAAAAAAAAGAGAAACTCATTTGGGGCAGCTGCAGCACCTCCTTCCCCCTTGTGGAGGCACCCAAAGCTCCAGCACTGTGCTGGCCACTGGAACCTCCCATCAGCACATCCACACAAAATGGTGCAAAATGCAACAGCAGCAGCTTCCTCTTGCAGTTTCTTTCTCAGGAACCTCGTTGTTCCCTCCCTTTCTCCTGCAGTTCTGGAGCCCCTGCAGAGGATGTCTGGACATCATTACTCCAAGAGCCTCCCTCAGGACTCAGCCTTACAAACACTCTGTGAGCCCCTGTAAACAGGAGAACGTGTTGAGCTGTTTGTTTATGCCACACTGTAATTCTCCCTTTGACACAAACCAGTTCCAAGGGTTTTTTTTTTCCCCCCCTCCCACTCTCCTTGTCTGGAAATCCACCATCCTGTGCAGGTTTTGCTGCATAAGGAGATAGCAGGAATAGCAGAATATTGGCCAGGAGCTGAATAGTTTTGCTGAGGTCATGGTGGTGATGGAAAGGAAAAGGGCTCTCAGGGTGTGCAGCTGCTGCCACAGCAGATGGACCTCTGGATAAAGATGGGAATCAGCTCTCCTTTATCTCCAAAGTGGCCTCTGAGTGGCTGAACCTCGTGGCTGATCAGGATCCTGTATTTACATCTCCTGCTGGCGCTTTTTCCCCTATAATTTCCTTCTGCAGGGGAGCTCTGACTGGAAGGATGGTGCTTGAGTGGAAAAGGCAGAATTAGGAGGCTCTTCTGAGTCAGCAAAGGCACCTCAGCAGTAAAAATAAAGCTGACAACAACAAGTTGCTTACAAGGGCATTCCCACCTTCCTCCTGTGCTGACTCAGGAAACCGTGAGAATTCGGAGGGAGGCAAAAGCCATGCAAATAATAAATACCCAGCAGCAGTAATGTATTCATGTTTGGGGAATATGGCAATGTCTGGCCCTAAAACTGGGATTCACAAGGGAATGGAGAGACAGAAAACACCTACAGGTCTAAAGAAGCTGAGAAATGGTCTCTGAGTTACTCAGGGACACCAAAGCAATTTGGACCTGGAACTCTCATGGATTTCAGCATTGTTCTAGGTGCAAGTAAAACTCCTCTCATGGCTTTGCCCAGCTGGAATTCAGGTTATATGGATGAATAATTCACTTAGGGTTTTGTTTTTGTACAAGGAGTAATGAAGCACTTTTCTGTCCTGATAATTAAAGCACTAAAAGATGTTAGCCAACAATAAAATCTTTCTGTTGCGCCCTAGGAAGGCAGGAAAACTTAATTTATCTGCACCTAGATCTCTGTACTGCTCTGTTCCCCATTAAAAATGTATTTTGGGAGAAAAATGTGGGGATTTTTTTCCCACCACTGGATTATTTCTGATTTTAACCATGCTGTACAATCATTCTGTTTCTTGGTAATACATTTCTTTTTATTTCTCAAAAGAAAAATAATGGACAGCTTAAAAACACATCAGTGAAGCTATGTTTATCCCAAGGGCATCATATTAACAATTCTTGGAGCACTGAGTGCTTGCAGTTCTCTGATAAACAACCTTAGTTTTTCCCTTGGCAGCTAAAAAATGGCAGTAAAACCCTCCTTGGGCAATTGGTTGACAGGACCCAGAGCTCTTCCATTTGCCAGTGGAAGCAGCAGACAAACCTTGGGGGAAAGAGAGAGGTGATTTGTGCAGAAGGAGTCCATGTTGCTGTTGCAGAAGCAGGAGGGCACTGCCGTGGGCTCAGAGCAAAGGTGGGAATTCCTCAGCTGCTCCCAATGAGAGAGGCTGGAGTAGACTGATCCAGGCCCTGAGTTTATGCTGAGTTTGAAGGCATGAGCACTTTCCTAGCTTTATCCATGGGCTCAGATAAAACCAAGCCAGGTTATTGCCAGGCAGTGATTATTTCAGTCTGGAACCCGGAGCAGGATGAGTTCAGGGCACAGAAACAAACCCAGGTCTGTTCCTCAACAGGGTCAGGCTGGAGCTCTCCCTGCTCCACTGAACAGATCCAGGTGGGATCTGAGTTCCAGCATCTTCCCCCTTCCCTTGATCTCAGGAGACCTCTCTGAGGAGCTGCAAAATGCCTGACATTTTTTCAATATAACTTTTATTTTACTGAATCCACAAAGACCTGGGATGAGGGAACAAACTGCCCTACCTCCAAAACTCCCTCTGGATTTATTTCCCCACCAAGACATCAGCTCTTCCACCCTCCCAAACACTTGGGCTCGGGTTAGAAAGTAAAACCATGAAGGTGAACTTTTGTTCCTGCTGTAAATGGGCCTGTCCAGCTTCCAACAGCAAAGGTAAAAGGCTGCTCCATGATATTTTAATCTGGGCACTCTATGGAGCAACCAATGGCTCTTAATTCTGTTTGTCCATGTGCCCTTTCCAGCATGTGCTTCTGTAAACATATTCAGAGCTCGTAAAATGTTAATTAGGAATAAAATAAAATAAATAAGGCAATAACCTGAACCTTCCAGTCCCTTTTGGCCCAGAGGACGTGCTTGCTGTTAACCATTTCCAGGCCATTCCCAAACAAGCGAAGATTTACCAGAACAAGAGTTCTTATTCAAGACTTTTTGTTTTGTTGTGTTTTTACGATGCAATGAGAAAAAAGAAACACAGCCCAGTAAATCATATAATTAACACAAGCTTGGTGCTTGGCGTGTGAAATTAAGCCAGGGAATAAACGAGTGGCTGAGTTAATCCCAGTGGAACTCCCGTTGTGCTCCCAGCAGCGCTGCATGTGCAGGCCCCGGGACGTGGCCTGGGGCAGGATGGTGCCCTCTCTTGCCTCCCCAGAGGGATGGACACGGCTGAGCCACAAATCCTGGCAGATTTCTGGGCCCTGTGTGGGTGTCTTGGTGTGATCATGGCATTGGGTTGTGGAGAGACACGGAGCAGGGGGAATTCATGGGTGTAAAAACCTGTGTGAGGGGACTTCTGTCCTGAGGGGTTTGTGGTGGGAATAACCCAGAGGAGGATGGAGAAGACAAAAGAGAGTGAGGGGAGGATCATAGAACAGAATCAGAGAATTGTGGAATGGTTTGGGCTGGAAAGGACATCAAAGTGCCACCTGGGGACACCTCCCACTGTCCCAGGCTGCTCCCAGCCCCAATGTCCAGCCTGGCCTTGGGCACTTCCAAGGACCCAGGGGCAGCCACAGCTGCTCTGGGCACCCTGTGCCAGGGCCTGCCCACCCTCACAGGGAGGAATTTCTTCCCAATATCCCATCTAACCCAGCCTTCTGACAGTGAACCCATTCCCCCTTAGCCTGTCACCCCAGCCCTTGTAAAGAGTTTCCTTTGGAGAGCACCAAACCTTCCAAAAAGCCCATCCATGGTCACACACACACACAGAGACCTCCCCAGCCAGAGAACATCAGCTGCTTCTGGACAAAAATTAAAAATGCTTTACACTTTACTGACAGTAGCACAGTGCTGAAAATGAGAATATAGAAGTTAACATCCACATTTAATAGGTATTTTATCAAGGGGCATTCTTGATTTTGGGTGGATTCAGGGTTGCAGTGAAGTGGAAAGTGATTTCTGAACAGCTGGAGGAATTACTGTAAGTAAAGGATTTGCAGCTGGACAAGCTAGAATATTTGTGAATCAGCATTCAGGTTTCTGCCTGAATAGGATTGAAAAGATATTGAGTTTGTGGTTTGTTTTTCAACCTGTTTGTACAGCAAGGGAAGGCTCACCTCCTACTGGCAACGTTTGGTCAAGGACTTCACTGGTTTTTAAACCCATCTGTAGAACACAATGGTCTTCTTGGGGGCTCTCAACCCATTTTTCGAGCTCAATCTCATGAAATTAATGAATGCTGAACCTGTTCCTGGTTTTTCAGAATCCATCCAGATGAAAATTTCAGTGCTCGCTGGAAGAATTTGAAACACCTTGAACAATCAGGCTCCTAAACTTCAAATCCTCCCAATTAGACCAATCTTTGAGCTGATACAGCAGAAATTTCCAGAGAAAACTGCTGTGAGGGATGCCTGTGGAGCTCTGTGCAACTGGAGCATCAGTGCCTGCTGCCAGCCTCCAGTAATGATGTAAAGTGCTTGCCCAACATAAAGATTTAGCAAATGCTTGGACAGGCTGGGCTGGTGATGGCTCAGCTGGACTTTAGTGGTTGGCTTTTAAAATAGACCCTGTTAGTCAGGCAAAAGGAGTGAACAGTTGGTCTGTAATTTACCCCACATTAACTGGATTCTAAAGTAAGACTTCTGCCTCAAACCAGGCTCCTGATGGACACCAATCATTAATCTCAGAAAAAGGCAAAACTAAAGAGTTTTCCAACCAGGAATTGACTTCTCCTTTCCTGAGAATCACTCTCCATCTTCTGCAAGGGTGCAGCAAAATCTGAGCTTGAGTCAAACCACAGCAGCAGAAGCAGAGAAGTGAAAGAACAGCACAGGGGAAAGTTTATTTTCTCATTACTCACCCTGGTCTTTCGGTGTGGACAAACTGCAGCACCAGCAACTCTTCACCAAAAGGCTTCTGAAGGATGACCAAATGTCTGTGATGAAATGTTCAATACAAAGTGGCTGTTAGAAATGAGGAAGAAAGAGAAACCACACATATGCACACATAAAATTCATTTCCTGAGTGAGTCAAGAAATTCAAGAAGCAAACTACCTTAATGTAGTTATTTGTTTGTTCTTTGGTTCAGTTTCTAATATCAGGGATAAAAAAAACTTCTTTACAAAGTTCAAGGTGGGTGAAGGGGAAAAGCTGGGATCTGAGCTGCATGAGGGCTATCTTGTAAAATAAGATCATTAAAACTCTTTACAACCATGTTCCCTCCCATTTTTAGTGCAAAATTTCAGGTGTTCAGAGGGAGAAACCAAACCCACCAAGGGAGCAGCCATTCTGAAGAGCTTTCTGCATTGCTGTGGGGCTCAGTGTCCTCCTCAGCACATCCATCACCTCCCTTTGCATCCTTTTTTTTGTTCCTTTTTCTCCTAAGCAGCCTGCTCCCAGCTTATCTTCAACAACCTTCTAAAAACAGAGCTCAGGGGATGTCACAGACTGGAGGCAGCAGCCAGCACTTCACAGCCTCTTCACACTGGGCCTTCCCAAGGAAAGCCCTGCTTGGGGCCAGAACCTCGGGTGGGCTCTGGGAAGTGTATCAGGTGCCACAGGAAAATGGGAAGAGCTTTGGAGAACAGGGAGGTGTCTGCAAAATGAGAAGTGGTCCCCACTCAGAGGCTGCAGAGCTCCCCCGCAGCACCCACTTGGGCAGCAGGTGAATGTCAGACATCGAGAGCCCTGAGGTGGCTCTTCTGTGCTTCCTAAATTTATAGCAGGGAAGGGTGGTTGGAAGGACTGACTGCACTCAGGAAGAATTCAGTGGGGGTGGTGGAAGCTGCTTTCATCAAGTCTGGCTCAGGCAGGGTGGCAAAGCTGAGCTGCAAAGTTATTCCACTCCTAAACCCCACAGACAGCTTTTTTCTGGGGCATCCCAACCCTCCTGCCCAGCCTTTGGAGTTCCAGCCTGGTGCTTCCACACAGCTCTGCCTGCCTTGGCCAGGCCAGGATTCAGGATCCCAAAATGGGTTTTGTGATTCAGGATTCAGGATCCTTTGAGAACAAACAAGGCTTAAAAAAAAAACCCAAACAGATAAAAAGAACACCAAGAAATTCCACTATGCATGTGAGGTAAATTGAGACAGATCTGAGAACAGTTTTCCAACTCTTGAGATGCTTGTGGGTTTGTAAAACTCCAGCTCCTGGAGCCCTGTGATTATTTGAGAATTACAGCTGGCATTAAAAAATAACAACCATTAAAAAAAAAAAAAAAAAAAAACAAAAAACTAACAAACATTTCAAAGGAGTGTGAAGATGAATTGTAATGCCTGAATAAAAAATATTCAGAGTTCAGAGAGCAACAAAATTAATCCATATTGAGAATTTTGGAACACCCTTGATTTCCATTTTGGGGACTTGTGCCACTGTTTTTTATCACATGGGACAGGTATCCCATGAATATCTTGCTTTTATAACTCCCTTTTTCCTCCCTAAATTCTCAGGCAAAGCCATTATTCCTGACACAGAGAAGGAATACAGTTGATTGAGATGTATGAATCCCAACTTGTTTCTAAAAAGGGGGCAAGGCACGATATTGTACCTTTCAGAAGTACAGCCTGCACTTATTTATAAATTAGAACTAATTACAGGTAACCTGTCTTTGGCAGAAGTAAAAAGAAAAACCCAATTTTCCAACCTTGGCAGATGTTTCAGTGTCTTCCCATTATGATCTCAGTTGGCTTTATCAAGTGATACCACATTATAATTAGCTGAGGTAAATGCTACAATTCAAAGGAGGATGCCCAAGAGCAGGAGCTGGAGCTGCAGAAGCCTCAAGCAAAGAAGCTAATAAATGATCCTATTTCAATTAGGCAATTATGTGTGAAAGAGCTGAGAGAGCTGGACTGGAGACAACATTTCTTAATGGGTTGTTCAGCACTCAGGGCTCTTAAGCAAGATGTATCCTAGGAAAAATGAAAGCTTTTTTTGTCCTAGGAAAAGAATTTTTGCTGTATTTGAAATGTGTTTTGAGTCCTCCTTCTCAAAAACCACATTGAGTGTATCTGGATCAGCCATGAGAAAAGGTTGCTTCATTTATTCTTAAATTTTTACCAAAAAAAAAATAAAAAAAAAAGCTTTCTTAAATTTCTTTTTTGGAGGCAAGGTCTGCATATAAGAATAAACACACATATTGCTTATTTCAATTGCCTCCTGGCTCAAGAATATTCAGCCTCCCTGACAAAACAGAGACATTTCTGAGGCTCCTGTAAAATCCCAAAATATGAAACCTTTAAGCATTCCACACCACACTTCTGACCTTTATGGGAACGACTTCTAAGCTTCAGGATTTTAAATTCTTCACATAAGATTACTGTTATAAAACAAAGCCAAACAGGCTCTTGGAGAACACTGAAGGGGCTACAAACAACTCATTTCTCCCATAAAATACCTGAACAAGTCCCATGTCCACCTGAGGAACTGGAACTTGTGGATCCAGGCACAGGCTGGGAAAGCATCAAGAGGATGGACAGCCCCTCCTGGCTTTTCAGCACGTCTTGGTTGATGTCTTGCATTGATAATATAAGAAATTACTGAGCTGCCTCTGAAAATTTCAGTTATTTCAGCCCCCATGCAGATTTGACACCCCAAAAAGGGATCTCAGTTCCTGAGTGTGGTTCCTCAGAATTATTGCTGGTGCCACTCTAATGATTATGGAAATATTAATTATGGTGGTGATAGAAATGGTAATGAAAATAATGACGTGTACAGGGTATGGTCTTCATGGGGGAGATTCCTTAGTGGCTCCAGCCTTTTAAAGGAGACCCTTTGTTATTTTTATGTTGTTATTCCCATTGACTGGAGCGTGGCCAGGGCAGGGAAAGGAGCTGGGAAGGGTCTGGAGCCCCAGGAGGGGCTGAGGGAGCTGGGAAGGGGCTCAGCCTGGAGCAAAGGAGGCTCAGGGGGGACCTTGTGGCTCTGCACAAGTCCCTGCCAGGAGGGGGCTCAGGGGGGTCGGGCTCTGCTCCCAGGGAACAGGGACAGGAGGAGAGGGAACGGCCTCAGGCTGGGCCAGGGCAGGGGCAGGGTGGGCACCAGCAGGAATTTCCCCATGGAAAGGGTGCTCAGGCCTTGGAACTGCCCAGGGAGGGTTGGAGTGCCCATCCCTGGAGGTGCCCAAGGAGGGCTGGAGGTGGCACTCAGAGCTCTGGGCTGGGGACAAGGTGGGGATGGGGCACAGGCTGGACTCAATAATCTTGGAGGGCTTTTCCAACCCAAATGATTCTGTGATTTAAAACAAAGTTTCTCTGGCCAAATAAAGCATTTGCTCCTTTTCCTCCAAAGGAAAAGCAGGTGGGAACTGCTGAGCACCCTCAGCAAGCACAGCTGGGGCTGTTTGGCACCCCTGGCACAGCCCTTGGGTGTCCTGGTGCCTGGTTTGAGAAAAACAGGAAGGCTGCTGAGGCTGGACCAAGCATCTCATTTTTTTTTTGTCCCAAGAAAGAAGAAGAACCCCCAGGTATCAGTTTAAGGCCCGTTCCAGGAGCCCTGAGCCCTCTGGAATCCTCACCTTCACTCTCCTGACAGTATAAGCAGCAAGTCTGAGTTAAGCATCTAAAAAGAGATGACAAAAATACTCCCCCTGCATCTCCTTTCAATGCCCCTGAGCCAAAATGTTCCCTGAGATTTAATCTAAACTGAAATAAAGCCGGGCTGTTTGATGCTATAAAACAAACGTGGCAGCTCTTTGACAAGACTAACAATAGGTCAGGCTTATTTGTAGAGAGGGAATGCTAACATTAGCTTGGGTCTGTAATAAACTGCTTTATAAACAGCTACTTTTCCAAGCTGATTGCGTTTGAAATGCTGCACGTTCACTTGACCTCTGTCCTCTCTGGGGTTAAGTACATCCTTGGGCTAGAGTTTAACACAGCACTTTGGGAATGTAAAGACTTAGGGTGCCGTTGGCCTCTCTACCAGCCCCATAATCTGCTTACAAGCTCGTCCTGAACTTTGACCCTTTGGAAAAACGTTTGCTCCACTTCAGCAGGGACATTCTGGCTCTGTCCTGGGAGAGCCAGAGCCAGGGGAGGACACGCTGACTTTGGGAATTTAAGGGAACAGAGAAGGGCAGAAAGGTTCTGCCTGGCTGCAGAAGCTCTGACTCCTCCAACTGCATAGGAAATATTATCAGTGACTCACAAACCCCACAAAAGGAGGTCAGTGCTTCTTGCCCTACAGGACACAGAGGGCCAAGCTCAGTTCCCTGCTCTGGTGGAACCCAAAAGCTCACAATGCAGCCCAAGATGAGGCTGTATTTCCCTGCAGACAGCACAGCACATCTGCCTCCCCCCTGCCTTTCACACCGGCATCTCACTTGTTCCCCACTTGCCTGTGCCTGGTATTGCACAGGAAATGCAGCCCAAGTTTCCCTGCACTGCACACAGAGGAATTTAGATGGGAAATGGAGAACTTCTCTGTGTTGATCTAACACAGCAGTGGTGCTGCTCATCTGAACTCTCTGATCCACCCGTCAGGACGGAGGGCTCGAGCCGTGGGCTGTGCCTGTGAGCAGCTCCATCCTGCAGGGGAATGGCTTTCACTGCGGGGCTGACGGGGGAAGGTCCTGCTGGATGCTCTCCTAGGACCTGCAGAAGGATAAGGAAGGATTTCTGAGAGGCTGGAGTTCGCATTTTTTCTCCACAGGTGTTTTGTTGCCAGGGATTCCCACCCCATTTTCTCAAGCAACGACTGCATTTCAACTTGGAACAGACATCCTGAGGCCCTGAAGTTGCCCAGACGGTATTCCCAACTCACACACACTTTTGTATCCAAATACCACTGGAATGACAAAACCCAGAGAGCATTCCTGAGACAGCTTTTGTGCCATGACTACAGGCTGAGCTCAAGAACATCAGAAACCTGAGCACGGGGCCTGCTGCCTCCTCCATCTGAGCTGCCTCCTCCATCTGAGCTGCCTCCTGTGCAGAGCGTGTCATCTCCACCACGAGGGATGTGATTGAAGAGAGAAAAGTGTAAAATAACTTTATAATCACCATTGTTTATTTTTATTCCTGCATGGCTCGGGAGCACTTTTCATGGACACATATTCTGCAAAAGGCCTTTGCCCACAAGACTTTCCAAGCTGAGTTGTCCCATTCCATTACTGAAATCCCTCTTGACCCCTGGGCTGAAGAATTTCATACAGATTCTTTTGGGAGATTAAAATTTGGAAAGCCACAGCCCTGTTGTTACAGCTGGAATTAGCTACAGCTCTACTTCAGACCACTTTTGTTTTCCATAGCATTTGATTTCTCTCCCCTCCTTTCTCTCTATCACAGCCAGGGCAGAGCTCACAGAGGGTAAACACTGCCTGGATGGAGCTCACTGGTGGAAACCCCAGAGGATTCCCCCACAGAAAGGCCACAGCAATATTTTAACCACCACCAAGAGCAGTTCTTAGGGCAGTTTTTCTCTGCCTTGAGTTTGTGTGGTGAGATTTTGGGATCACTTTGTCTTCCCTGTGAGGGCAATTGCTGAGTGAGCTCTCCCTGGCCTTATTTTGATTTTTTATTATATTTTCTGTCCCCTTGCCCCGCTCAGGAGAGGAGTGACAGAGCAGCTTTGGTGGACATTGGCATCCAAACAGGGTCAAGCACCACACTCCTACCTATTCCTAAATTAACAAACGTTATTTTTGACCCATCCTTTAGGAAAGCTCCACATTATAACTCCCTCCCATGCAGCCTCTGTGTATAGAAACATATCTGTGATGGTGGTACTGGGAAATTCATACTGGGAGCACTGGGATCTCTGTGTTGTCCCACCCAGCATTCCTGACAGGTGAATCCTTGCACGGATATTGATAGGAAAGCTAAAAATATTTGGGATTGTCTACATCAAAATCCCTCCAATTCCAACCACCCTGCTCTAAGTCTGTGGACAGTCTGCAGCACTGTGAACAGTGGCAATATTCATGGAAGCGCCCAGACAGAATTCTGTGTTCTGTGGTTGGAGGATAAACCTGTCCAGAAGACACAAAATTAGTGTTTAAACCCAAGACAAAATCACTTCCAGATGGCAGAAAGTTGGTATTCCACCTATAAATTAGCTGCCAGCTCCATCAGATGTTTTGCATCCCTCTCTGCTCAGTGCATCTGACAAGACAATATATAAAATAAAATAGAATTAATGTATTCCATAAACTGCCTGCACCTCCCTCTTTTACAGGAGATAGCCTGCAGGAGTTTGGGTGTGCCCAGGAAAAACAAAGAGAGAAAAATCGTTCATTACTCCATATCAAAAGGGTGCAGGGCACCTTATTTTTTTCCTCAGGATGGCAGACATACATATAATGTATAATGATTCCTATTTTTCCTCTCCTATGGCAGAACAATTCCATCTCATTGGTATCACAAAAGGCAGCAGTGGTTCCATTCCAAGCCTCAGCTTCTCATTTATCTCATTTGGTGGCTGGTGAAGATAATTTCGAGGCAAAGTCATGCTGGCCCAACTCAGCAGAGACAACTTTCCACCAGGACCCAAAAGCTAAATATTTCCACTGATTTCCACAAGAAACAGCTCTTTATGAGGCCCAGACCATTCACTTTGCAGGAGCAATGGTGGAAACATTTTGAGTTGCTAAGGATGTGTGCCAGAAGCCCGTGATGGACAGGTCCCAGCAGTGTCTACGCTCTGACTTGGCTTCCTTTGGCTGCCCCCAGCCCATTTTCATTTGTCTTCATTTGGGTTTGGCTACAGTGCAAAATTCTACATCTTTTCCAAACCTCCTGCATCTCACAAAATGAGCAGACGTTTTCCTCGAATAGATGCTTGTACAAGGAGAAATGTCAGTATGGTTTTAGAAATGACCCATTAATGTCTTTTCAAGTAAAATCCTCACATTCTTTTCAATTACACTCCCAATCCATCTCATTTGTTCCTTGCAAACCTTTCTATGAGCTGCTGCTGAGTGAAGAATATCTGGGAAATACAGCCTGAGAACCTTCTGTGGGTGCTTGAGTTGAGTTCTTGCTCTACTGCAGTTTAATTTTGAGATTTCTTTTTCCATTCTCTTTCTACCACTGCTTGATAAAAGAAATAACTTTATTTTTCATCATGAACAACAACAATCCAACAGCAGAAACATACATTAGATATAATACTGGTAGAATAATAGTGGAAATAAATATTAGATATAATACTAGAAGCAAACCAAAGGAGAAATATTCCGGTTGACAACATTTCAGCAATTCTGGGAACTGCACACTTCTGTGAAAATCAAGTTCACAATCACCAAGACAGGACTAGCAAGGAAATTCTGTGGTATGAACTGGTGAGAAATGCTTTCCTGGATCTCTAAAAGCACTGAAGGAGTCACATCAAAGCTGCAGAAATCTCCACTCATAGTTCTTAGTGACTGTTTTGTATTTTAAACAGTGGGTAAATAATTCTGCCCAACCACTGTTGGTGCCACCACGAGCCCTTTGCAGCACTTGAGGTCAGCTTTTGCCTTCATTTGCAGCTCTTTTGGTGAAACCCAAGCCCCCATGAGAAGAATCTTTCCTTGCCAAGCCCCAAATCACCCCCCAAGGACCACACCACACCATGTAAGATCCACCATCCCACTCCCAAGGCTGACTGCGGGGCCCTGGTGCCTCCTGCCTGGTAAATATCTAAATTACTGAAACAGTTTGGAATATCTCAGATGTAGCTGCTCAGTTAATCTTCCCAGGCTGACAAACCACCCCGTGGCAGGACATCTCTGGCACCAAATGTGTCCAAGGGACAGGGCTTTGTTTCCAAGAGCCAGGAAGGAGAACACGTTAGCAACAACAAAAGGGGAAATATCAAAGGTTCTCTCAAGTGAGCAGCTTTAAAGCTTTCTCATAAAATCGTCCTGTGACCCTCCAGACAAAATGGTGATGTTTCAATCATGTCATTACCTGAGGCAGATTACAATTTTTTTTTTAATTATTCTTCCCCTCTGCTTTCAAAAGGTTTGTTTTCAAGTGGGAGGAGAAGAGGCTGAATAGTGGGAAGGGCGTGTGCAGCTGTACCATGAAAAGTACATTTCAATACTCATAAATACACCCAAAAGCTTTCTGAAGGTTGCAACACCCCAGACATCGCTGCTCCCGAGCAGAGCATGAAAGAAGAACAACCCTAAATCAGATAAATCCCCCAGTAAATCAGGTTCAGGAGAGAGGAGAGGGGAACAGACTCTGCTTTAGTCAAGTGCTGGGAGTCAAAAGCAGGGAGTGGGGTGGGAACCAGTTTTCCTGTTTCATGCTGGCACGAATCTGTCCCTGGAGGGGCCTGCTGGCTTTCACCCTGGGTGGGAAGGGGAGACACATCCAAACCCTCCCGTCTGAGCCTCATTTTCTCCCATTTGTGGTAAAGCTAATTCCTAATAGCAAGAATTATTCCTGGTCAGGCAGGCTGTCCAATTCCATAGAAGTTTTGGGTTCAGGAAACTGGCAGTTTCTCATGAAAAGCATCCCTAAAATCCCCAAGTCAATAAATCTCCAACATCAGTCAGGAAACATTTCTTTTTCTTCTCTCCCTGGCATTGTGATCTCCAGCAAGTTCATTTAATTGTCCTTGGGTTTCCCCAGTGATAAAAACCAAGTAATAACAACAATAACATTCACTTACCTCTTTGAGGTCCTGGAGTAAATTTACTCTGCAAATTAACATAATTTTCCTGACATTTTCTGCTATTAAGGTTGGGTTTCTCCTTGGAGAAAGGTTAACTGGGGCTGCAAGCACAAGCTCTGACCCAAACTCTGCAGAGCATTGCCCAGGCTGCATCACAGCCCCAAAGTTACACCAGGAGAGGGTGAGGTTGAACATCAGGAGGAATTTCTTCATGGCAAGAGGTGTTAAACATTGGGAGGGGCTGCCCAGGAGTCTGGAGGAATTTACAGGTGTCCAGGGAAGGCCTGGACATGGCACTCAGTGCTCAGTGACCAAGTGGAGATTGGCCACAGGCTGGATTTGATGGGCTTGAAGGTCTTTTCCAAGCTCAGGGTTTCTGGGAGCATTTTTTGCTGATGAATAAAGCCTTGCCCACATCCCAGGGTGCAGCTGGGGGCTGACAGATGCCCAGCATGGAGCAAGGAGCACAAATTCCCTTCAGAGCTTCTGGCAGTTCTTCTGCCCCCAAAATGAGGTGTTCACCAAACCTCTCAGTGAGGGGACAGTGGGGTCGTATCAGGTAATTCTTTTTAAAAAGAGCAGAGTGCCCTTTTTATTAACATGGCAACACCATGTTAAACCCTCACCCAGGTGAGGGGTGCTGCTGGTCTGCATCACCCCCCAGCTGGAAGTGCCATCGAGGCTGGGCTGTGCTCACTGCAGGGACAGCACGAGGTATTATCTACCAGGAGCTCACAGCCACGAGCTTTAATAGCTCCCAGCTGTTCTCTGAGGGGCAGAAATTACTTTATTCCTAGTTTATTGAAGTATAACAGAGGCCTAAATCCTCAGAGGTATTAGGAGTTAAGGCAGGTTGAACTCAGCTGCAGTCGGGCAGGCACACACTGGGCGAGCCAAGCATCACACAGGCACTCAGAGGAGCAGCAAAAACCTAAATTTTGGCCCTGGTTTTGCCTCTCTTGGGCATTTCTTCTGCTTAGGGGGTGCTTGGTCCTGAGCTTAGAGCTGGGGAACTCCTGAGCCAGCATTCCAGAGGGAAATGCACAGAGAGTAGAGGAGCAAGGAGGAAATTCTGCTTCTCATCACATTTGGAGTTACCTCTTGGAAGTGTCCTTGGTTTGGGTTATCCCAGCACTGGGGAGACCCAGAAGAGCTGGAAGAAGAAGGGGGAGGAAAAACATCCCAGCAAAGAGCTGAGGGGCTGATTCCTGGGCAAGGTGAATGGTAAGTTTAGGTCAGGAGGGCAAGAAGGGAAGGCAAAGGTTCCAAGGAGGAGCAGTGCTGTGCCCCTGACCATGTCCTGTGCCCAGAGATGGACCTGGGCACTGATCATCAGAAAGGGGACAGGGTGGCTTTGTTTGCCAAAATATGAACAGCAGATTAATGAAAAACCAGGGAATTTTCTGGGGGAATACAAAGAAATCCACATCTGGCCTCGGAGGAGCTTTAAGTGTTTGTGACTGTGAAATGCCCTCAGGAGGGAGAGCCCCTCTCGTGCCAGAGGGGAGAAAGGAGTTGATGAAAAGTGGCTTGTCCATCTTTATCTCCTGACAGTCTCCATCGTGCCCTTCTCAATCCAGGAAGGAAAGAAGGAGACAGAACCCCAGGAAACATCTCAGGATGGTTATGTTTGAAGTTCAATGGGACTTCTTTTTTCTTTTCTCTCATTTTCTTTTTTTTTCCCCTTTTCTTTTTTCTTCTCCCTCTTGGCGTGTGACTTTTTCATGTTGAACTAAGGGGGTCTAATGAATGGAAAACTGAAATTGGAGGATTTTCATTATTTAAGGAAATTAACCTCATTTAAAGGAAATGAGGGTTCAGAGGCAGAAAGGAAAGTCATAATTTAAATTATATCAGAAGCTGGTTTTCCTTATGTAACATATTATTAAACAGTGGGGAAAAGCTTTCACTAGGCAGCCTCAGGGAGCACTCAGCAACTATAAAGAGGGTTCACATGCATGGCTCTAATATGTTAATAAATTATGCTAATTACAAGCAAGGGATTAGAGAAGGGGAAATCAAATAATGGTGCAGTAACTGGGCCTCTTTCAACTTAATTTGCAACATTGCCTGTCTGGGCTCCTCGTGGAGTTACGGGGTTTGTTTGCTCCTTTCAAAGACTCTGAACCCCTCTTTTGTCTGTGGGAAGAGCACTGGTGTCACCCTGCAGAGATAGGGGGGGAAAAATGAAGTGTGAGAGAAGCAAAAGTGAGATGGGCCCTGTCCCTGAGGAGATTCCAGGCACTGGGAAGAGCCAGCCCAAATCCCACTGCTTTTGCACGGTGCCAGCCTGGAAAACTGGGTGAAAAATGCTGCAAAATAGACTGGGCTGGATCAGGGTCCTGCCCTCCTGGACCTTTCAGAGCTCCTGGAGCTGCTCGGAGCTGCTGGAGGGGAGGGAGCCCTCAGCCCCAGCCCTGTCCCTTCCCTTCACAGGAAGAAATGCCCACATGTCACTTGAAAGGTTCTTCTCCCCTAGAGGCAACATCTCCTTTCTCATTTGGAATTGGAGCCATTCCTTGCCTGGGGGCTCCTTTATCTCATTGGGAGAAACATTTTGAGTGACTTCTCAGTGGGTTTTGGATCGCTGATGTCAATATTTGATGGGCACCTTCCCCTGCTGCTGGAGTTTTTCACCCTTTTTAATCCTTCCTACGAACACCTCGAGTGGTTTGACAACTCTGGTCACCTTTTCCTTCGGGATTTGCTGAAATTTATGACGGGAGGAATTAGAGGAAATTAGAACAAGTAAAAGTAATTTAAAAATGTGTTTTATTTGTAGCTTTGCAGTTAGTCCAGGGTGCAGAATCCCATTGTCCATCACACTCTGGCTACAGCTGGATGTCCTTCAGAGAAGGGTGGAGGTCAGAGGGACAAAGAGCTGGGTCTGCTGAGGAAGGATGACATTGGTACAGAGAAGGGCAAAGCTCTGTCTCTGCAGTGAGCAAAGTGCTCCCCAAGAGCCCAGATCCAGCTGGGAAGAGCTAATGGAAATAGACACAAATGAACATTCACAAGCCCCAATTTTCTCATTAAAAAATACAGAGAGTTGAAAAAAATAGACCTAACCCAACTGTGTTTACTGCCTGCCTCTAATAAGACACTGCCTTCTACCCTTAGGAAAAGGACAAGTATTCATTTTCATAATTTCCCTTTTAATAGTTTTTTCCTTCTTTTTCTCCTTTTTTTTTTTTTTTAATTTTTTTTTCATTCGCTTTTTCTCTTCTTCTCTCTCTTTTTCGCCTCCATCAGCAAGGGGGGTGGTGAAAGAAAACAGAGACAAGCCAGATGCCTTTCAGTGCTTTGATCAGTTCCTCTGCAGACAGCCAGGCTGCCTCCTAGCACCTCTTTAACTACAGCTTGCCAGTAAGAAAATGAGCTGTTTTAACTCTGCAATTACAGTGCCTGCTGAATGCCTGTCATCACAGCAATAGGAACCTGATCTGAACTGTATATCCACTGGAGAGAGAATTACAGCAACCAGGGCAGAAAGTTAAATACCCCCTGTGGCGCTGAGACTCATATAAATGAAAAAAGTCCCCATCCCAGGCCTTCTCTGCTGGTGTAAATACATAAAACACTGACAATCCCACTCAGAGCTGCTCAGGACAGGCAGAGAACTCAGAGCTTTAGGGTGATGCCACCCTGTTTTTCACAAATGTTTTTGGGAATGGTGACTGTGGATGCCTAAAAGAGGCTGGTGAGGGAAGGCAAGGCATAAAAGGGGTAAAAAAGAAATATAATAAGGAAAGATGTGTGCAGTGGGTGCTGATCTATTTGTGGCAGAAGCAGAAATGCATCTGTGGAGCCGAGTCAGGAGGCAATTTGCCTTTCAACACCATGTCTGCCTTGCTCTGCTATCAGCACACAAACGTGGCAGGGCGGGTGAAACGGGCCCTGTCCCTGTTCCGAGGGTGAGGCGTGAAAATTTGGGTGACTCCACAGATATGTGGCCATTCGGGGCAATAGGGAGGGCTGGGATTTCCTCCTCCCTGGAGGCTCAGCTTTAATCACCACACCGGCCTCCCCCGAGGCACCCAGAGACTTGTTTGAACCCCTGAGAATATTGTATAATCCTATTGTGTGCATTCATTTTCGAGCCACCCTCTGCTGAATTATCCAAATCCAAAAAAAAAAAAAAAAAACAAACCCAAACCCACCACCTATTTGCATTCATGAGCATTTAATGTGCTGGCATTTCTTTGGGAAATATGCAAACCAATTGCAATTCGGGGCTGATCCAATGCATATTCCATCAGGCAGCCCTGAACTAGGCATTTGCAAGACTGAATTATTGCAGCTTGCTTCATTTACAGCTTGTTTCATTTACCTGGAAAATAAGTGGGTAGCAGGCACTTCTTCAAGGCTTCCTCCGTCACAACAAATGATCTGCCCATCAAGAGAATCTGAGGTTAGAATTATACAGCTTTAACTTACTTGAATATGTGGGAAAAGATGGATTATAAGCAGACAACTCAAGCCAGAACGTTATTAATTGGTTAATGGCTGTTTTATAGAAGTATTTTCCCATGGATCATGGCCTGTTAGAGGAATAAAATTAGATAACTACGCCTCTAGTGCACAGGATAAAGGCCTAAGAATTCAATCTTACGGGCTTTGTTTCTAATTCTTTCAACATGTATTTTTATTGGGGTGATTTTAATACCTGCATGCTCAGCTTTCTATTCTGAGACGTGTTTTCCATCCTTGGTTATCTCAGGGCTGAGCTATGAGCACTAATTGCCTCCTGTTATGTTTACAAACATCAGGCCAGTGATTTCACACCAAAAGGGCAGTGCACAAGGGCCTTGCTCAGCTCCTGGCCACTGCCAGGGGTGGCTTTGAACCACCCCCAGAGGGGCCCTGGGATGCAAAGAACAACCAGACTTTGGAGAGAGCTGCTGGGGGAGCTCTGTTTTATTTGCTCTGGGTGAAGCAGAATTCCCTTTATTGGGCCCTGCAGGCCAAGGGAGCTGGAGGAATGGTCAGTGCCAGCCCGTGGGCTCCCAGCAGGGTGAACACATCCCTGGCACTGGCTCTGGAGCCCCTCTGATCCCCCTGGACAGTGCTCAGGGGACAGATCCTGCCTAGAACAACCTTTGGGCACTGCTGTGCCCACCTGCAGTGAGAAAGGCTCCTAAAAAATCTGGGTATTTACTGATCCCCTGTCCCAGCTCTCTCAGCACAGCTGGCTCTGTGGGAACCCACCCGCTCAGCCCCAACTCAAGGGGTGGCACCGAGGGTACCTAATCCCCTCCCTGGCTCCGTTCACACCTTCAGCTACCTAAAATCACTCTGCTTTCACCCTGTGCTGACCTGAACTAGCCCAGGACCACTTTTTTTTCACAGTTTCACCCCATCCCAGGCTGCTCTTTGACCTGGAGCCCACACAGAGCCCCTCTGATGTGGGGCTGTGGGTGGGATGCATCCAGCCCGTGTTGGATTTCCCGATGTTCTTCTGACCCAGAGGGATGAGCGGCTTTTCCCAGCTGTTCCCGGGTGTCAGGATCTCTCTCCTCATTTACCTGCGAATATCCACAGCACTGGGGTGCCCTGAGAACAAGCCCAGGAGAACTCTTGCTGCAGACTCAAGCTCCCTCTGCCGAGGAAATCCAGAATTTAATCAGCAGCGGTGGAGTGGGACTTGGCTCGATTAAGTGACACCGTAAAACCCTTAATGATCTTCAAGGCACAGGAGGAAGGAGAGGAATCACCCTGTAAAAAGGCACTTCAGTTAAATGTCTCCACACCCTGGCAGTCTGGCTGCTGTGGGGTTTGGGGCTGTTCGTGTAGAACCCCACAAGTCCTTTTCTGCCTAATTCTACTGACAAGGGACTGTGCTCATCATCTGCAAAATCCCCTATTCAAGAGGACAAGTGGCAAGTCACGCCCGGATTGCTATCATATGGGATAATGCACAGCCTGAATATTTACAAGGCTCTGCTCCCTTTCAGGAAACCACATGTATTTACAGATGTCACTGAAGGCAAAGTTCAGCCAATAATATCTCATCCTCATATTAGACCATTAAAATGCTGTGGCTGAAGCTGTTTCCTCACTGAGTTAATGTGTCCTGATGTACTTATCCTGCATATTTCCCCTGCTGTGGGGATGCAGAAATGTGATGCAGAGATTTATTCTTCCAATAGCTGTGGGTTATTGTGGACATCTCAAGCAGAATTCATTTGTCCTGTCATAAACATTTGAGGGTGAGATATTAAAGCTGAACTATTCTCCCTTTGCAGAGGGAGAGCTCCACAAAAGAAACTCTGTTTAGTATTGCAGAAATGCCTTATTTTTTGTGATTAAGAGGGTAGAGAAGCAGACATATTGATCAGGCAGTTTAAATATTAGCCTGCTTGGGGATTTGAAATGGGTCAGAGCAGCTGCTTTTGCTATATGATGTTCTAACCTGACAGCCAGGGTTTTCCTAAGAAAGAAATATCAAAGATATCTATAAAGGCACTGGAGATACTCCTGACTCTTCTGTAATTTTCAGCACCCTTTGTCTAATTGTTTATGATGTTTGACTTCTGGGTTTAAGTTCCTCAGAGGAGTCAGACCTCTGAAAAGATCGAACCTGAAAACAGATGTTTGCACGTCTGTTTTCATTCCGTGCTGGTTTTTGGTGAATAATGGATTAGAGAATAGAAAATGTCATTTCTTTGACTGTACTTCAAGGGTAGCCAGGATGGTTTGGATGGTGGCAACAAGGCTCTGAGAATCTGACAGTGTTTCCATGACTGTAACCATTAGAGTAATTCTATTTTTCTCATTGCTGGCTCTTTTTGCTGTATAATTTGCACTTTGCAGCTTCAAGGCATGATTTCCCCTGCCTGCATGATATCTGAAAATGAAGGAGCATCTCCACTGCCAGGGGGACACTGAGTGGGAATGGAAAGAGAAACACCTCTCAGAAATAACTCAGCAGAGAAGAAAATGCTCCATGCACTGACTCCAAATCCACAATCTGCACCTCTCTTTCAGCACCAAGTTCTTTTTTTGCACTCCCGATTTGGTTTGAAAATAAATAAACATTCCAAATTAACGTGGGGTGTAAGATGCAGCAAGATGTTCCCATTGATTTGCCAAGGGCTGGCATTTGGCCTCAATTAAATTCCCCCAAACTCAGCTGCTGCTGTCTCACAGCACATAACCTGTTCTGAATCCAGTCCCTGGGCATGACAGATTAATTCTTTTTTCTAGCAGGGGTGCCTGTGGGGAAACCCAGGTCATGTGCTCACAAAGGAGAAGCCTTAAAAGCACCCACCTGCTGTTGGCCTAGTTCTTAACTCCACGAGTCTTTCTCCTTTCTTAAGAGCATCAAAAGCCTCTGGATGTAATTAAACCCTGTGTTTCAGTTATGTTCATCCAGTACCACATCACAAACAATACGAAGGGATTAAGGAATCACACAGCAACAATAAATCCACCCTTGTTCAGCAAGGAGTTTACCAGATGGGGCAACTTTCCTTGCATTGTTGGACAAATTGTTCTGACTGAGTAGAAAAACCGCAGGTGTCTCTGGAAAATTGAATTAGGTTGAAAGGATCAGATGAACATTTTATTTTCCCTTGGATCTACCAGGTCCATGTCATTTTTGTGTGAGACAATCATAGATGCATCAGTGGCGAGAAAAACCAGGAATTTGGACTACACATAGGCCAGTGAGGCTTTTCTTTTGGATCTTGAGTAATTTAACTGTATTCAAGACCACAAAAATTGTGAGCATCCAAAGGGACAAAGATCATTTACTTGAACTTTACCTTGAGAGGGGAAGTTTAAGAGTAACTCAAATCTTTAGAAAAAGCAGAGATTTACAGGAAACACTGCTGAGCCTGTCTGACCAAACCATTTTGTAGCTGTTCACAGCTGAAACCCAACAAACCCAGCTGAGAAACAGGCCAAAATCTCCAGTGATACTCTTATCTAGAGGTATGAAGGTCTAAAGCCAGGAGAGGGTGTTTCTGAAAGGTAGGAATGCTCTTCCTACTCCAGCTCCATACTCTGGGCCAGACAGAGGCTCCTCAGGGTGCAATCCTCCACTTTATGTTAAGCCAGCTCAAGAATTCAGGTGAGAAAACCAAGAAAGATCCTTCTCACCCCAAAAATCTGTGTATTTATTATTCATTTCAGTTAATTCCTTTAATTGTGGGTGCAAGGTTGTACCAAAAGTCTCATAAAGTGAGGGATAACTTTGTTCTGGTGCACCCCTGGATTTGGGGTGTCCCATGACAAGCAGTGCTCTCTTCAGCTGGGAAGTCCAAAAAGCTGAGAAAAGAGGTCTGGATTCCTGGAAAAAATGGAGATGCCCTGAGCCTGGAAAGTGGAGAAAGGCCTGTCAATATTGAATTCTTTTTGGACTCAGCAGAGTTGGGTGAGAAAGGGCAGCCCAGTGGTGTCTCTGGTGCTCACAGCCTCCCTCCCCAGCAGTGAACGGCCAGGGAGGGCTCCAAGGTCCTGTGTGGTGCAGCTTTAGAGGCTTCAACACCAACCTGCTGAGAAAGAAACTGTGGGCTGTGATTGACACCTGCAAACAGCATGGTTTGAAATGCAACACCTTTTGGAACAGTCTTGTGACATTTAATACAATAAGGTTTCACTTTGCTCACTGCCTCTCTTTCACCCCAAACAACTCTCATTCCCCTGCCCCCAAATGGAGCTGATATAGAATAATTTAAAAATGGTGTTTGCTGGGAGAAGCTTTGTTGGGTCTCATTCAGAGAGTGGGTTTGCTGTGCAAGGCACCACCTGTAGTTCTGTGAAAGGAGCTCAAATCTCACGTGCCATTATTCCCCTCGTGTATCCCACCCTCTCCTCCTACATCTGCTTCCCTTTGCTGTGGCTTCCTGAGGTGTTTTGCACAGCATTTCTCTCTGCCCATGCACTCTGCAGCTCTCTTGCAAACTGCACTGCTCTTTTGGCTGTCAGCAGCTGAATTCAGCAGCTGGCAGAGCAGAAGGACCTGGCAAACCTGTGAGATCTCCTTGTCCAGCTGCTGCCAAACATTTGGCAAAGGATTCAGAGATGGGGACATCACCCTTGGCTGATCCAGAGCATCTCCCCTGACTCAGGAACAAATTCACACAGATCATGATGAAGCTGCCTCCTAATGTTTCCTTGGATAAATGAAGTAATTCCCTTTAATCACATACTCTGAAGTGCTTTCATTTTATTGATCATTTCTTTCCCAGCAACTTTGCAATGGGTCCATTTTCTTCTAGAAATAGGCTCTGTTTTGGTCCATAATCTGTGAAGGAACCCCCACCACACAGTGGTCAGAAATCTCCAATGGACAGGCCATTCCCTGGGGTTTTGCCACAGTGCAGAGGAGGAGCAAAGAAAAAGAGCTGAGGGCACAGAAGGGACATTGGAAAAGGTGCAGCAACAATAGCCAAGGGACAGGACAAGGATCATTGTGGAGAAGCACTCAGTGGTTTGTGTTCTTCAGCTTTTACAGGGTTTTCATGTGTATCTTGCTTTTATCACTGAACTGGGCCATCACAATGTCCTTTCTCTCACTTGGCCCCCAAAACTGTTGCCCAATGTTGTGGCTAAAGGGATAATATCAAATATCCAAAGGGATAATATTAAAAAAGGACTTGACACATCATCAGCCCTGGCTAATGTTTTATTTTTCTTGATGCTGGGCCTGTGTGTGGATTTGCACGTGGATGAGCCTCTGGGTGAGCTGTCAGTCCTGCAGCCCCCTGGGAGCCATGGCCTGGATCAACCTGCCAGGGAGGTGCTGGTCCCCGAGCTGGATTAGTGCCTGACCCCTCTGATTGCTCCAGTGAGTCAGGGGCACCCTTGGCTTGGCCCTGGCTCCCAGGGCTGGGCACTGCTCTTGCTCCAGCCTTGCCTGCTCCTTGCTTGCCACACAGCTCTTGTAGGGTTCCTGGGCATCACTCTGGTTTCCAGTCTCCTCATTCTCCTCCCTTTTTGACTGGAAAAGTCTTTGCCTCCCATTCCTGATCTTTGTTTTCTCCATCACTCTGTCTCCCTCCTCCAGGCTGACCCCAGGCTCAGCTCTAACCACTGACCAGGGCCTCCCTGAAGGTCCCACAATAAGAAAGGATGAGGAACTGCACTAAGATTTCTCCACCAATGAGTAAAGAAAGGATAAGGAACTGCACTAAGATTTCTCCACCAATGAGTAAAGAAAGGATAAGGAACTGCACTAAGATTTCTCCACCAATGAGCAAAGTCTTCTGAAAATATTCCTCTCACAGGACGTGTGAACATCTCCTTTCCTCCACGTGGTGCTTCCCACAGGATTGGATACCAAATCCCAGCTCATTCCACAGCTTCAGTGTCCCTGGGAGTTTTCTTTCAGACCATTCTAAAAGTAAAGGATCAGCAGATATATGTGCCTGGATAATATGCAAAAAATCTCTGGAGATAAGGAGAAGATAAGGGTCAGAAAGGTCAGTGATCCCCACCATTCCCACTGAAGCTGCACCCAGGCCTGGAGACAAACACAGCCCTCCCCAAATGGGCTGATATTTCATTGATATTAAATTAGTAAATTGTTTAAAGTATTCAGTCCAGCCCATTTCTCTTGCTCCTGCTGAGCAGGGACTTCTCCACCAGCCCCATGCCATTTCCTCATGACCCATTAAAAGCCTGGTGCTCAGAACCAGCATTTTGCTGATGACTCTGCAGTCACTGGGGCACTAATTACCCCCTCCCAGCGTTTGATGTCATGAAACTCAGAGGAGCATCATTACTCTGAGGATTAACACATCCAGAGGAGCTCCCCTCCCTCTGGGGATGTACCTGGGGAGGGTGGGCCCTGAGCTCGCAGCCTCTGGAAGAAGCAGGAGCACCCCATGAGAGTCTCCACCCCTTGTTTGGGGCAAAAAGGGTCGGGGACAGCTGAAGCTGTATTTAGGAGCAAGTTTAGGCCCAACTAAATGCTTGGATTACAAACCCAGCATTTTGCTCAGCTGAACATTTGTGTCCTCTCTGTCTCTGAATTGCTTTTCCCCTGCCTTGTTTTCCTCACTGTTACATTCCTCTGGACCCTGCCATCCCACAAAGTGTCCCTCTTGCTCTTAGCCTCTGGTCCCCACAGAAAAGGTTCATTTTGTGACCCCACAGCAGAGCAGGAGCTATTTTGGAACAGCCAATGTGCAAAGGGAAATGCTTCCACCTCAAACCCATGAGGAACTTTTGCCCATCTGGAAAACCAAAGAGATTGTGAGTGTGCCAGTGCAAGGATAGGGAGAAAATTGAAAGCAAGGCCTAAATCTACTTTCCAAAAAACCCCAAAAATTACTAGTGAGGTTGATTCCAACTGAACTAAACTGTGGTGACATTGGTGGCTGGTGTGCAACAGAGGCAGGCCAGGCTAAAGTTATCTCAGATGTCCTGAGAGAGCTTCTGCTGCAGGTTGGGGGAATTTGGCTGCGGGATCTTTCCAGACTCAAAAGGTTTTCTTTCCTAACCATTAAATCCATGCTGGAAAAAGAAAAGTAATATCAATATAAATTTAAATATAAATATAAAACCTGACTATTTGGTGGCCACTCATGCAAGTCCAATCTGTGTGGAGTTGTATCGAGCCTTGTCTTACAGATCCATATCCCATCTGCAGATGATTCCCACACTTCTGTCATGTCTGGGACAACGACCAGAAAAGAGATTTAAGTTTGAGCACACACTGGCAGCACGTTGATGAAACACAATTTGTTGGGTTTTTTTCTCCCCTCCATCTGTCTTGCAGACTACAGGGAGTAATTAGAAGATAATCTCCCTCAATTCCACAATATCTAAAGCAATAAAACAGATGCCAGGATTGAATGATGGCTGGAGCCAAGTTACACCACCTAATCTCTTTCAAAAGCTGTGATTTTGCTAGAATGTTGCAAAACCAGGGAGATTGTGCTTAGGATGCAACACAGGAGATTGGGACAAAGGAGCCATATCAGCTTTCTCCACACACATGTGGAAGGAACTGGAAGCTTGGCTTTCAAATGGCAACTTGGGAACAGATCAGCTGGGGACATGGTTATCTTCAGCATAATTAGCACACTTATGACATTTTTAATTAGCACATTTCTGCAGGACTTTCACTCCAGTGTTTTCACAAAAGCTGTGGGGTTTAGACCCAACAGAAGGCCAAGGAGGGGAAGTATTTGCCTGAAGTCAACAAAAAGCATCTGGTGCTGAGTGTGTTCCTTCTCTTCTGGACCACTGCTCTCCTGGCATGTGAGGCACCAACTGACTGTGGGTGTAACTTGTCTGTCTGGATAATTGTTTGATAATAAATAACAGATCAAAGGGAGATACTTCTCTGGATGCTCAGAGTCTCTGTGAGGGCATTAGTGGCAGGAGGTAAACTCAGAGAGGGCATAACCAGTTGCAGTACTAAAGAAAACCCCAACCAGCCAAATGAAAAACCCCAAAGAAACCCTCAGAAGGTGACAGGCTGACAAAACTGGATTTATGCAGACAATTCACATTCAAATGCAATTTTATCTTCTGTAGTGCTGTGGAGGTGGTGAGATTGCCCAGCTCTGCTAATAGGGCTTGCATGACATCTTACACACTTAGAGTCTATTCCTTAGGCAGCACTGCATAATAAGTGCCTAATTATTATTATGATTACACTTGGCATTTTTAATAACAGCAGTAATTGGGTGATGTTGACGGCCTCATTTTAGGATTCTGGATTTGGCCTGGAGCTGCAGTCATTAAGGGCTGGCTGAGGAAAGAATAACGTATCATGAAATGCATTTCAGGTCCCAGGTCCCTGCCAGGCTGCAGGGGGAATGCTGACGGTGTCCTCCGAGCTGGGAGGGGTCTGTGCCTTCTCACAGGCTCCTGAGGCCTGGGTGACACAGGCAGATTTCTCATGGAAGCACTCTCAGGTCACTGGGAAAAGCTAATTAAAGTGGATTTCTCTTTGATCAGCTCCTTCCAACCACGTCAGGGCGATAAGATCAAATGAAACTCTGCTCTATCACAATGTGTTTTAAAATGGAGAAGGGTGTGGGTGAGTATTACAGAGCAACGTGACCTAATGGTTTTAAGGCCTGGCCTAAGCCTTGCAAGGCGCAGGTCTAAGTCCCAGGAATCAGGCTGGGTATCCAAACAAGACACGGAGGCTGCGATTTTGGCAGGGAATTTCAGCAGATGCAAAGGTTGCCCTCAGAAAAGCACCCCCACGAGCAGTTGACTTGAGGCAGATGGGATGGAAGTGGTTCTTTGGGGTAAGCATATGCTTTACACGCTCATGAAATGAGAACAGGTTGCCAAACCAAAGCCTAGGAAAGGATCTGTGGTGGCTCTCTAATCCTTGAGGATTTTTAGTGGAATTACAAGGTGACTGCTCTTCTCTCTATCCGTGTTTGTGGCAGTTTGTCACCTGCATCTCCCAGTGACTTTTGAATTTTTACAAATGTAACAGGTGCAAAAATCTGAGGGAAAGATGGCTTCCTATTTGGGAGGCACAAATCAATGTCTAAAAGAAGAATAAGGAGAAGGAGAAGGAGAAGGAGAAGGAGAAGGAGAAGGAGAAGGAGAAGGGGAACGGGAAAGAGAAAGAAAGAGAAAGAGAAAGAGAAAGAGAAAGAGAAAGAGAAAGAGAAAGAGAAAGAGAAAGAGAAAGAGAAAGAGAGAAAAAGAAAAAGGAAAAGGAAAAGAAAAAGGAAAAGAAAAAGAAAAAGGAAAAGGAAAAGAAAAAGGAAAAGAAAAAGAAAAAGGAAAAGGAAAAGGAAAAGGAAAAGGAAAAGAAAAAGAAAAAGAAAAAGAAAAAGAAAAAGAAAAAGAAAAAGAAAAAGAAAAAG
>JACBWW010000029.1:2748814-2786462 GCA_020086605.1 Lanius collurio | reverse complement strand
GGAAAAGGAAAAGGAAAAGGAAAAGGAAAAGGAAAAGGAAAAGGAAAAGGAAAAGGAAAAGGAAAAGGAAAAGGAAAACTCCAAATTGGATTTCTCCCCTAGCCAAAATTGCTTTTGGAGTATTTAAGGAAGAAAGAGGGGGAAGGAGCATATTCAGGCAGTGTCATCCAGGAATCTCCAGGTGTTTAGGAATGCAGCAGCATTGAACCCACACTGAGGCACTGATGCTAAAATTGGGCCAGTACGAATGAAAAGCCAAAATCCAAAGCCCCAAGGCTTTGGGGTGCGTTCCTGAGCTCCAGTCCATAACTATTATCAAGCCCAGATGTCTCCATCCTCCAGCAAATTCCCTCACTTAGGAAAAATTCCACCAGAGGCCACTGTTGTTAAATAGATGTGGGAATTTTAGCCTGTGCAATGCTAAAAAACCCTCATTCCTTGAGGTTTCAGGGCTTTCTTTCCCCACCTGCTCATTTGAAGAAACCAGGTAGATTATTTCTGAAATCCACATGTATTTCACCTTCTTTTCCACAAGTCAGCAGATAACAATCAGGATTTTTCAGGAAGCACAGCACACGCTGAAAAACTATTGTCTTTGGCACAGAAATGTGCAGAAAATACAGAGAGATGTGAATATAATTAATTAAATAAAGGAGGATAACAGGCAATTGATGCCTGATTTTTCCACTCATTTAGCAACTCTTATTTGAACTGAATCTCTAAAATAAGCAGGTGCCATACACTTCATAATGTTACTAAAACAGAGGTCTCTTATTCCCCATCTCCATGATTCAGTCATCTTGGGCATTAAAGAAAAATCCCACAATAATTCGCTTTTGTAAACGTCCTGGAGCCTACAGGATGACTTGTGGTCTAAAAATACAATTAAAGTAAGAACACCTTCATCAAAATTCATTCATTTTCACCTTTATGGAGAACAATCTTCCAAAGGTGACTGGGGGGTTTGCAGTTGGTCTGTTAAAATTCACACCTCAAAATGAATGTCATTCACATGGACCTGCTCAGCCTGATGAGGTACCAGGGCTTGAGGAGACAAGGTGTCAATGAGATATTTAACTCCTGAATAAGAAGAATATTTTGGCCAGAAACCACTTAGGCTGTCATGGGGTTTGCCCAAGCATGAATTTGAGTCAGGAAATGGGAATGGGGGAGAGGAGGTTTTTCTGCCTAACATGAGGGGAAAGAAGTGGTTCTGGAAAAATTGTGAGTTACAAAAAGCAATATCAGTGATTAGTTCTACAGCCTAAAAGCAAGTTATTGTTGTTTTCCCCGCCTGTTTTAAATCTGAAGCCTTCTGGTGACAATTTAGATTAATTTAAAGGAGAAAGCTGGGTTTGCTCTGGGGTATTAAACAAAGCTCTATAAATGCAGATGGAGAGCTGCGAGTTTGGAAGGGAGGTATTTCATTTAACACAGAGCCTGATAAAGATATAAAGGCTGTGTGTTTCCATAAGCCAACAAATTGATATTGACTGGTCTAACACATCGAGGACCTTGGAATTCTCCAGGATGCAGAATGTTTAGTGCTGCAAAGAGCTGCCAGCTCCTCTGCCACCCTAACAAAGCGCCTCGGACAGTCTGATGGAACAGTTTGCATTACAGAGCTCAATTTCCCATCTGCTGCTGCTGAAATCCCTCTCTCCAACTGCTTCCCTGCTATTTGACTCAGGATATTGCTTCTTGGCCAGCCGGCAGCTTCTCTCCAGTCATCAATAAGCATTTTAATTAACAAAATAAAATCCTAAATGTGAATTGAATTTTGTCGGCAGCTCCTGCTCCTGCCCGAGCCCGAGATGCCAGCCAGGGGTGCAGAGCAGCACTAGAGGGCATTCGAGGCACACAGGAGGCACCAAATATTCCCTCTCCCAGTCCTGCCGTGTTTTTTTTCCTGGGAAAAGGTGAACCATTGAGCGGTGATGTCTGTCTGAGCCCGCTCCCTGCATGGACAACCAGCAGGGCGGGCAGGTGGGATGCTCCATGTCCCTCCCTCCTGGGAACAAAGCCGGGGAAGCTGTGGCCTTTCTCATGCAGAAAATCAGAGAAATTGGGGGTTTATTAGAATATTTGCAGCTCAAGGACAGAGAGAACCTCCCAGTCTGTGTCTGGGTGGATTTATCCCAGTGGTTGGTGCTGCTGGGAGCTGTAGCTCCCCATCCCAGCCCGCTGTGATGGTCTGGGGGCAGCCCTGGCCCATCCCATCCCTTCAGTGCAGCCACCCTGTCCAGGGGGTTCCTGAGCGGGGCTGGCTCCAGACACTGCAATAACAAAGATGAATTAGTGATAATAACAACAACAACAATAATAATAACAATAGCAATCAGTACATGATCTTCAGGCCCTCCAATCTGTGAATCTCTGATGAGATCTGCACTGTAGTAAATCCTCCTGTAATATTCTCAGGGCCACCTTATTTAAATATTTGCTTAGTGCAGCAGATAACCCTGGTAAAATGGAGTGATCTGTCAGGAGAAAATAAATGTAATTTCCCCCTCCTCCAGCCACGCAGCTGCCTGTGCTCCAGCACATGCTTTGAGCACAGAAAGTGCTGTGCAGCATTTAGAATTTCTGCATATATTTTGGGTTTAAGCCCAGCCCTGGGGCTGTGAATTCACAGCATCGTCCCCCCAGCGCACACACACGAACACAGCCCTGATCTGCATCACATCTGCCTGTCACAGGGTTTTCTCTGGTAATTGTAGAGAATCCTCCTCTGTTTGGCTCTGCCCAGAATAAAAAGAGAGGCTCTTTGCATTCCCCGGAGTGCTCGTTGTGTGCAAGTGTTCCAGTCAATCCCATCCCCGGCAAGCATTTGGGAGGGAACAACACACTGGAATTCCAAATGCCTGAATATTAATGGGATTTGTGGTGCAATCTAAGGAAGGAGCAGCCAGCCCCAGCACAGATCAGTGCTGCTCACCTGGTGAGAACTGAGCCCTGCGGCCCAAAATGTGTGAGATTTCCTGCAGCTACAGACTCATTCAAGGGTGAGAATTGAAGAAAACCACTCTCAGGAAAGAGGTTTCACTCTGCTCCAGCACAAGCCAGGGGGCTGGCCACCTGCCTTGCTCCAGGGAGCAGTTCCTACAGTCAGAGCTGAGCCAGCACACAGATTTTTCTGTTCATTTCTCATAATTTTATTGGCACTTGGTTCGATCTTCCTGTATACCCTGGGATCTAATGTATGATGGCTGAGTTTTCCTGTGCACAGGGCTCGTACAGATGGCCCAGAACTCCCAGAAATTCCTTGAGCTGATCAGATTTGTAGCTCTTTAATGATCACTCAGCAGATCACGCTGAGCATGAGGCCCCTACCTCATGAAAGCTGTGAATTCTTTGCCTTCTTCAACGTGGTTCAGAGCCCTTGGTACAGAGATCTCATCTCCCTGCTTGCAGACCTCCTCCTGCAAGGGCCTTGTCTTTAAATAAGATTTAAAGTCTGAATTGCATGACCTACAAATCAAGCTAAACCCAATGTATTTCCATGTTTGAAGACTCTCAGGTCAGCTGAGTTTTGTTTTCAGGGCCCATGTGAAGGAATTGGTGACCAGCACTCTGAAAATAATCCCATTTCCTGGACTAGGAGCACACTTCCAGGCAATTACCATGTCCCAGCTGAGCACTGGAAATCTGTAGTGATGAGCAGTGCCTCTTAAACCCAGACCAGCTCCCTCACCTGTGATGATTTGACCATATCCTAAAGCACCTAATTTAAAAGTCGTTAGGGCCCCACAGGGAATTTAATGCACTGGACATGCTACAGCAAACAAAAATCCCATATTCCTTTACAGCTTCCAGCTTGATGCCTTTGCTTATCCATCTGCCTAAACTTCCCTGCTCTCTTCATCAATCCAAAGCCAAATTCTGCTGGGCTGGGGCTGAGGGCACCATGCTGGAGGTGCCTCTGCAGGGTGGCCTGAGCATCTCTGATGAGCTCCCCCACCACTTCCCACAGGAGAAGCGGGCATTAATCCCAGTGCTGCAGTCAAGTTCCAGTCTAGGCCATGAGCAGCAGCTGAATTTCCCTCAGTGACTTCATTTGGTCACGGTGTTCATCACCCTCCTCTGAGCTGTTCATGCTGCAGAGGTTTTCCCCCACATTTGGCTGCTTGGCAGTGACCAAAAAGCTCCTCCAGGCCAGACAGGTTTTGCAGGGATTTTTGGCATCTCCTGGTGCTCTGCACAGGGGAGGGAACTGTCCCTGCACACACAGAGCAGCCCATCCTTTGGGTCTGCACCAGGAGCTCCATTGCAGCCTCCCCTGAGTGCTGGGGACACAGGACCCATGGGGTGTCCCTTGGAGGGTCTGCCCCACCCAGCTGCTGTGTTTGTGAGGGTCAGAACCCTCCCCACTGCCCACACCCCTTCCCAAAGCCTTCCTGCCAGCACCTCTGGGCCTGGGAGATGCCAGGTGAGCCCTAAAGCTGTTTTTAATCACAGTGTGTATTTTTGGAAACCGAGTAGAATCCTTTGCCCTGCTGAGCCCCACGTCCTATTTCCTACAAACTGCTTCTCCAGCAGCAGCAGCAGCCACCTTTTGGCTGTGCCTGCTTAAGCAACCTGCAATTTACTCAGCGTTCTGGGGCTTCAGATACAGGATTTGGGAAGGCAAAGGAAGCTGCCATCCCCTCTGAGCCACGAGCCCCCAAAGAGAACGTCCTCGAAGGTTTGTTGTGGGCAGGCTCATAAATAATGCAGAGTGCTGCACACTTCTGGCTGGAGATGGAAACAGAGTTCCTTGGAGAGGTTTTTATTGCCACCATGAAACTCAGGAGGCTGTTCTGCTGTAGCTGGTCTGTGATGCTGTTGGCACAAAATGGAATTAGGAGTGAAGCACAAAAGGATGGAGGGCCCTGTCTTGGTCCCTCCCTCCCACCTCTCTGCCCTGCCATGTCTCATTTATTCCATGTGCTTTTTCACAAGGCCCTGAGTTTCCAGGAGAGTCATGTTAGGAAGAAGAATTTGGCTTTATTCAAAAGAAAAACCTGAATTCTTATTCTTCCCGATCTGAAGAAAAATTGAATCCCTCTATCTGAGCTCACCTATTATTTGGGCTCCTGGATGCCTGGGAGTCTGACGTCAGATGGGATGGAATTACCCCCCTCAGGGATTTGCAGGAATGTTTCACTCCTCTGAGCTGAGGAGTGGAGTCTGCTAAGGGACCTGATTATTCCTACAGACCTCACAGAGCTGCTCCTATACAGCTGGATAAGGCTGCTCAAAACTATCCCCCATTTTTGAGGCTGCATAAAGCAGACAAAAGCAAATATTCCATGGTTGCTTCTTCTAAGATTGAACCTTGGACAGAAATCAAAAAAAGCTCAACAGACACGTGTTAAATATTCCTTGGGGATTCTGTCAGTGCCAATGCCCAAGACTACAACCACAGGAAAAGCCTGGCATGCACAGCCTGTTCATAGCAAGATTTTAGGGTTTCTTCCTCAAAGCAGCAGCAGCCAAAGGTCACCAGATATAAAAGGGAGAAATGATGTTCACAGGGAACAGCTGTAGAGATAATTTTTATACACAACTTAAAATCATGGAATCACAAAACGCCCTGGGTTGGAAGGAACCTTAAAGATCATCCAGTGCCACCCCCTGCCATGGGCAGGGCCACCTTCCACTACCCCAGGTTGCTCCAAGCCCTGTCCAACCTGGCCTTGGACAATTCCAGACCTGGCTGCTGCTTTGTCCCTGTGGCTTTTCCTAGTCCAAGCTGTTGATTCCCACACTGGAAACTCAGAGTTTTCCTGATGATTTTAACTTTTATCCCCTGAGAAACTGCAAGAAGTCTCCTCTCTGATGAAGTTTGGGATCCTGCTGTGGTGCCCTCAAGAATTGCTGTTAGAAAGAAAACAAGGGCATGCCTGGGCAGAGGAACTCTTTCTGCTGAGCAAAATATCCCATGAAAATCAGTATCCAACAGAAAATGAAAAACATTGTGGCATTTTCTATTTAGTTGATAAATATGAAATATGAAATCATATTCTGTGCAGAAATATGGGGTCGTGTTTCCCATACCACCATGGAAATGTCCCATGAGGCTGAAGCATTGCCACAACTGCACAATTTACCCTTGGAAATGCACATTCCTGTGCTCCTCGTCCTGCTGGGGGATCAGTGCTGGCTTTTGTTCATGGAGGACTTGATGTGGCTTTGCAGGAGAGTGAGGCATGATGGAATCTCACTGATCAAGGCTGCCCAACATGAACATGTCGTGCCTGGGCATGATCCTGTCCCAGCACAGCCAATCTGCATCTCCAGGAGATGTCCTCAAGGCTGCATTGCTGAGTGTTTCCATCTGCTGGCACAGGAAAGGCTGGGTCAGGGCAACCAGTTTGGTTTTGTAATGGGGATTTATGTGTTGTCTTGAGCCATTATTTGTGTCCAGAGTTACAAAACAAAGACATTTTGGTTCCAGCTGATTCCTACAATGGAGAGGGGTTAACTTTAGGGTGGAGGTTGCAGTAGAGATGGCCGGGTTTGAGCACAGCTGCTTCTTGCTCAAGAAAGGACAATGCTCAATATAAATCTCCTGACTGGAAGTGTGCTGCACTGGGCTCCAGAGTCACAGCCCCACTTGGGCATCTCAGGAGACTCAGAAAAGGGTCTACACGTTCTTTTTCCCACCATCATTCCCTGATTTGTTTTCTCTTTTTTTTCCCCTTTTTTCTTTTTTGCTTATTATTTTTTTCCCCATGCTAAATGCTGAGAAAGAACTGCTTGGCTAAATGAGAAATGCCCCTTTTCCAGCAGAGGAAACTGGGCCAGCCTAATGATGCAGGATGAAAGAGCAGCATCAGTATCAAACAAAACATGGGCCTTTCTTACCTGCAGCTCCTTTGGGAAGTCACTCCCCAGGGCCAGCACAGAGACACTTCATGGTCCTGCACGGCCTCTTTCTGGTGCCAGAAGGTGAACACCCCAACAGTTGACATCATTTACACTCTGGAAGGCAAATTCTGTTGTTCAGAAGCACAGAACAAGTAAAAATTATCATCTCTGAGTCAGCTGTGTTAAGGAAGCCAAACCCTGTCTCAGGTATTTGTAGGAGCACTCATTTGGAAGTGTTTTCCCAGCAGAGCTGCTTCTCCACACCATCCTGCTGCTCAGGCTTCCCTCTCCCAGCTGAAGAAGGGAAGGGGAATTGCAGCTCCTTGTGCTTGGGAATGGGCTTTGACGTTCCCTGTCAGCACCATTAAAGGCAGACCCGGTGAGTTCTGGTGCTGGAGGAAGCCCTGGATCCCATCAGCCCCTTTGGGATGATTCCTCAGAAGGATGGGGTTGTCTCCTCCTGCAGGAGCTCTGAAGTGCAGGCAGGGCAGGAGGCACTGCAGACTTCAGAGATTCCCATCCCCAGCAGAGATTCTGTGCGTGCCTTATTAATGTCTATCACTAGGACATATGGAAGAGCAGCTACACCAGTCCCCTTAGATCATCACTCAGAGATTAGAAGTGAGTAAAAAACTGCAAAGCATCCTCCATAAATATTCATTGGGATCGTTTAGAATGCAGTCACTCTGAAGGCAGCCAGGCATCGTGGCTGGAGGTGTTGTATCGATTTTCTCCCACAGATATCAAGATTAAAACTGCTCCGTGAACCAGGCAAGGGATTTCTTTTAGAGAGGAAGTTCATGTGGAGCCAATCAGTCGTGCCTCTGATGAATTGAGCCTTTCAGGAAGTGCTGAATCACAAACCTAAAGGTGTTCCTGGAGATCTGCTTGATTTTATACCTTTATTTTCCTTTGGAGCATTACTCATACCCACTTTGGGTTTCTTATCACACCTGGGAGAGACACACTGAGAAAGAGCTGGAAAGGGAGGGTTGGTCATTAGCTCAGGATTTGGGAGAGGACTGAGGTGAAACCAGGTCTTTGCCCATCTGAATGATCCAGTGATTGGGACAAGCAGTTGAAAAGGAACCCATCCTGCTTTGAGCAAGGACTGTAACAAAACGAAATTCATGTTTTTCCAGGTCTGTTCTCCTCATCTCCTCTGAGCTCAGACACATCCTTAATTAATTAATTACAATTAATATTTCTAGAGACAATGGAAAGACTAAAAAGCCACTCTGGTGATGTAAACTGAACATGTAGAGCAGTTTGCTCACTGATCTCACTCTCCATGCAGGAGCTGCCCTATCCAAAATTCCTTTTAATGCAAGCAGCAGTAGGGCATAACCTGGGAATAAAACAACAAAAACAGTGAAAATACCCAAGGACCCCTCAGGATTTTTAACAAGCTGCAACCATTCAATTTTTATTTCTTTTTTTCCAGCATCACCTGTAACTCTGGCTGGAGAGAGGATAGGGAAGGGGCTGGATGTTCACCCCAAAGCTCGGTGAGAGGAAGGGTTGGGTGGGTGGGATGAGGGCAGAGGGGGACAGGGACAGCTCAGTGCAGTCAGAGAAGCACCTCTCACCATCTGCCTGTGCTGTCCCCACCCCCACCAGGGCTCCCCTCCCAGTCTGTTGTCACCCACTCCCCGGGTGACAGCCGAACTGTGCTTGACAGCAGAGATGTATTTTCCCCCACCTCCTCCACAAGCCCTTCCTTTGTCCTCTTTTCAGCAGTTCTGGCTCCTGCCAGCAGATTATGCTGACAATTCCATGTGAAAAGGGAATTAGAGATGCACCAGCGTTCCTCACACGAGCAGAGTGGGAGCATTAATTCAGATTAAAACGGAATCACTCAACAATTCATCGTTTTCCCAGTGCGTGCCTGGTGTGTGAGTGCTTTGTGTACGACAGGGATGGTGTTGTCTGAGGTCTCTGATATGACCCACCTGATTAATGGGATGGCACAGCCTGCCAAGATCATTCCTACAACTGAATCAGTGTCACCTGCAGGTCCCCAAGGAGAGGGAACGTGCTCCAGACACTCTGAGGAAGCAAAGCTGAATTCCAGGCTCTGCCTCTCAACTCTGTGACAGCTCAGCCTGGCTCCCAAACTGGCTGTTCCTCAAGCAAGCTCTGCTTCCCGAGCTCCAGGAACAGCTTGGAGCATCCCCATCCCAGAAAACCAGCAAGTGAAGGGCAAGTTTTGAGCTGTCTTCGGGGATGTTGCCTTTCCCACTCTCACATCACCTCCAGCACCCTCCATAAAGTAGAACTACTGTGAAAGCCATGTAAAGGAATGATAAGGTTTAATTTCTAAACTTTGTGTGATTCTGGCATAGGGGGAAAAAAAATAAAAGCCATATGGAAAGACCAGCTGCCAAGTAAAATCTCACCCTGAACGCAGAATATACGAAATTTCCTGGCGTGGGTGAAAATGAAGTGTCAGAGGTTGTCGTTTGGAAAGGCCAGAAGGGAACAACCATTTAAAAAAGCAGAGAAAATTCTCTGTCTAAATTCTTCTAGAGAGTGGCTGGTGGTGAGGGCAGAAGTGCCCTCAGGTCCTGCAATCCCCTGTGATGAGAAACAGCCCCGCAGGGTCCTCTCCAAGTCTGTGACAGTGCCAGTGCCACCCAGCCAGAGCAAAACCTGAAAGAAACAGCAAAAATGGGCCTTCAAACTGACCAGTCAGAATGACAAAATCCCAACACCAGCTCAGGGCTCACTTCAGCTTTTCTGTTCCAAAACATTGCATTTCCTTTGCTCTTCCATTGGCACCCCACAGAGTCCCCCCAAAGTCAACAGCAACAGCAGAAGAATTGCACTCAGTGTGCCAGGTTCATTTTAGAAAGCAGCATAATTAGAAATAAATGAAATAAGATCAGCTGGGGAGCACTTCATGTTGTCCAGGAGTCATTAAGGGGAGCAATCACATGGTCCTGCAGGCAGAGAAAACCAGGGTGACAAGGAGACAAGGACACAACCAGAAAAGGCAGTTCCCAGAGGAAACAACAGAAAATCCATCTGTCTGCTGCCTGTTGGAGTCCACCTGGAAGATTGGTTCCTATAATGGGAGGTTGGTTCCTCTAATGTGAGGTTTAGCTTCTTTCTTCCAAGTAAATAAAGTTTCTGTAGCAAAATTCCAGCTGCAATCGGGGCAGCACAAAATCCCCTCTGCCCTGGGTCCTCTTTCTGACTTTTGCTCCTTCCAGGTGTGCAAGGGAAAGGTTCAAGGACAGGTTAGGAGAAGACTGAGCCATTCCCTAGTCCACCTTCCCAGCTTTCTGAGACTGCACCCATCCAAGGATTTATCATTTATCCACAGAGCACTTCCCCTGCCCTGATTTATCTCCCAATTTTTACCACGGCTGAATGTGGCATCCACAAAATCCTGCAGTGTGAGTTCTGCACTTCAAAGACATCCTGTGCCAGAAAAAAAATTGCCTTCCATTTGTTTCAAAATATTTTGGGCCTGTTTTGTGGGAGGCCTGCAGCTTCCTACGTAAGGAGAAGGAAGGAAGCCTCATTCCTTGTTCAGTGAGGGAGCAGTTTTGGGCTTTCAGACCCTGTCACTGCCTCTCTGTGTGTGCTTTTTCGTGTTCCTCTGCATCTCAGGGGACCCAAAGATCTGCATGGCTTTCAAGGAGGCTGAACAGTGCTTAATTACATTTCCTGGTATGTTCTTTTCCCGAATAATTTCTAAAATTCTCTGTACCTTCTGACTCATTCCCAGCGAGCCTTGAGCTGATGTTTCCATAGCACTGTTCAAAGCAAGCTCCAAATCTCTCCCCTGAATGCTAATAGCTAATCTACAGCTCATCACTGTGGAGGTTGTAATTAATGCTGTTTTTTCACACTGGTCATTATCCTGCATTTCTTAATATGTGAATTCCATCTCCTGTTTTATCAGCCAGTCTCTCAGAACCACGAGGAGCTTCTGCAGGTCCTTCAGTTTAGCTTTTTCTGCCCTGAACAAGCTCATTTCACCAGGAAATGGAATTGCCCCAGTTCTTTGCGTGTTTTTTTGTGAAGTCTGACTGACACAGCCCCTGGCACAGGGCAGGGTCAGACCACTGGTCCTAACTTTTACCCAAAATCACCAAAGGACCTTCTCTCCTGTCCCCTCAGCTTAGTTTTCTTCAGAACATTTAGGGAGAGAACTCATTAATAGCTCTTGGGTACCCCAGAATATTGCAGCCACCAGCTCACCCTTCTGGACACACTGATTTCTCAGGAAATATTCTGAGGCACAGCCTCTCTCTGCAGAGCCTTGTTCTGTCCTATTTTCCCATCTTTATCCCAGTCTTTTAACTCCATTCCTTGGTATAGCTTTTGTCCCTTGCACCCTAAAGTCCTGCAGCTTTCCAGACTCCCCTTTTAAAAAATCAGTGCATCAGCTGCAACCTTTGCCTTCTCTGTGCTGAGGGTGATGAAAACCTCTGATTTTCACCCTCCCCATTAACAGCAATTTCAAATCTGAGTTCCCTTAGAACCTGTGAGTGAAGCCCATCTGCTCCTGGCAATTTGCTGTTATTCATCTCTCTGCTTCATGCCCAGACCTTTCCTCCCAGCAGTTCAGCTCTTCTGCCTTGTCCCCTCCACAAAAAGGAACCCTGCTTGAACCCCAGGGCTGGGAGCACTGGGATCCATAATTAACCTTCCCCGTGGGCTCCAGGACCCTTCCCTGCCCTCCAGACTCACAGGAAGGCTCCTGATGTGCTCAGGGCAGTTTGTATTTTTGCTGTATTATTATTTGAATGCCTTCAGCAAGCTGATCCTCAAAATCTAGCTGAGATTTGCCATGTGTCATGTCTACCCTTTGCTTTCTTGGAAGTGGTTGCTCTTTTTCCCTTTTTCCTCACACAGCTTCCAGTTTTCACCCTTCCCTGAGGTAAGATGAACACCAGAGTGGATTGGGTTCATTGGATACCACAAAAAGGTATAAAATCCAGGTGAATCTGTGAATTTATCAGGGTTTTAACAAAGTTCACACTGCTTTATAAAAGGGCTGGGGCTGTCAGAGGTGCTGCTGCTGGTGGGTATCCAGCACACCTCTCACCCTTTGGAGCAGGAACCTGGAGTTCAGTGGGTTTGTGGTGTAGGAAAATACAATCCATGAGGTGTGAACACACCCCCTGTGCAGCTGATTTATCAAAAGGGGCAGCAGGATGGTGGGAATTAATGCACTGATGGTGGGAGATTTCTCTCTGCCTGAACTGCAGCTGGAAACTGCTGGAGACAGGGATGGACAGGGCAAGGGGCTGATGGAAAGCACAGCCAAACAGGGAGTGTGAGGATGAAAAACTGCCAAAGGGGGCTTTCTGCATATCCCCAGGGTGATTAAAAAAAACAAGACTCCCTCTCTCAGCCCCGTTCAAGCCTGCCATTATGCAGAAATCCTTTTATGTACCATTAAAATTCAGCCAGTTCTGCTCAAAGCAGAGCTGCCCTTTAAGGGGATCCATCAATACTCCAAAAAGACAGGAGCTGAAATGAATATAATTTCTAACAGAAATCATTACAATTCTAAACAAAGAAATCTTTTAAAGTACAAAAAGAGCAGGATAGAGAGAGGGAAAAAAGGAGAAAAATGTAATTATATTCGTAAAAACTCTGCTGTTAGGGAACTAGTACAGCTAGAGTTCATCTTTTGTCCTTGAATTAAAAAGGTGGGCATGGCTAATCCACCAAACTAAAGTCTCTTTTACCTTGCAGTTATATAAAATATTCCTTCATATTTCAAGGTGCCCTTTTGATTTGGGGATGGGGGTATTTGTGTGGCTTAAAAATAAATATGTTTCAATCCTTCCTCAAGGTCTAACCTTTCAGAACATGCCCAAAAGTCAGTGGGGAGAAGGGCACTCTGAAACAGGCATGGAAAACAAGCAGAAAAGAGCAACATGTCACTAAAATGTTGGAATAAAATCTATTCTTTCCAGCCATTTTCTTAAATTAATGGTGGAGGGCTGATGCTGTTGTTTAGAAGAATTAAGAGGTTGGCATTTTGTGACTAATGAGATACTCCCAGGTGGCAGCAAAGTGTCCTTACACATCTCAGCCTTTACATCCTGGGCTGCCATCCTCCTCCCAAGCACCCTGCTCCAGTCCTGGGGCTCTTTTGGGAATACCCAGCTTTGATCCAGGGCCCATCCTGCCTGCAGAGCTGCTGCTGGCAAAGACTTCCAGAGCAGCTCTGAAGCCACCCAAGGCAGGGGGATTTGGGCACCAGAATTGATTTTGGAGGGGATGTGCCATGAGGGCAAGCCCAGCTCCTCCTCCGTGGCAGGGAAATCTGGGAATGAGGTTTTATGGTCCACACACAGCCCCAGCTCTGGGTGGGAGGGCAGGATTTCAATATTTCACTCACAAGTCTGAATTTAATTGATTTAAGGCCACCCAAACCCAGCTTTATTCAGCTTGTGTGTGCATTATCTGTATGAAAACCACAGACCCCTCCCAAACTTCCAAACCTGCTTTGTGCAGGCAAAGCAACTGCATCACACAGCAGAATAATGTATAATTGCCCTCCTGTGACCTGCTGAGAGCATTTAATGTGTCATTAATAAACCTGAGGGTTGGGAAAGGAGACAGAAACTTCCCCAATCTGTTGTGATGCCATGATGATTTTTTTGCCTTTTCTTTTATACCCCTGTTATACCTTTTTACAACTTCTGTATTCTCAGTGCTTTTTGCCTCCATTCTTGGCTTTGTTTGTTCAGCTGGGAGACAAAACATTTTAGAAGCTCTGTAGGTAGAGGTCAGAGTGCCCCAGACCCCCAGGTCCTCCCCAGAACACGTTCTATAAACTGAGATAGAACCATCCAGGGGAAGGCTCCTTGGGGAGGGGACTCATTCGAGCCTCTCATTGGGGAATTTTTGATAGATCTGCTAATTAGTAAGATCTATAATGTTGTACCTGCTCTTTTGGGGGGGGCATTGAGGTGTGCATTTCACTGCATTCCATCTGGACATGTGCACCTGAGGGTCCTTAAAATAAACACCAAAGTAAAATCCCTTTTTCCCTTCTAACTGTGTTTGACTCTTGATTTTAACCCCAAGACAAGGCAGCAGCTGCCCAGCCCTTTTTGTCCCAGCCCACCTCAGAGGAGCCATTCCTGGCTGTGGTGTTTGGCTTTATGAGGAGTGAGACCAGCCTGGCCTTTTGTCTCCTCTTCCATCTGAGTTTAGTTGTTATTTACTAAAGCATAAACCAGCCAAATTATGCCATGGCAGAGGAACACAAAATATTTCAGGGATAGGTTTCCTGAAGCTAATTTTATCCAAATAAGAGCTGTGCTGTGGGTGCCTGACCACAGGCTCTGCATGGCAGCAGTGCCAGCATCTAAGTGGAGGTTACCGTGCTCCAAGCAAAAACCCATCATCATCCACTCAAAAATGTGATCAGATAATGAGCAGCTCTGAAGTGGATAATTTGATTTTATTCAGAAGTGGCTCAGCACCAGATAGTACCTGATCCAGCTCTCTCCCTAATTCATCTAAACCCTACTCCTGGCCTGATTTCACGTGCACAAGGTGGCCACTGATGGGCCAGGGGCAGAAGAAATGGGATGAAAGACAGCGTTGCCACTCATTAATTTCAAAATCCTAATTTAAACCTTCATTTTTCCCTGTGTGAGGCTTTTGTGAGCATTTTTCATAAGGAGAGGCTGATTAAAAAAAAAAATTAATTTTGTGTGTGTGTGAGTAAATGAGAAAAAAGGGTTTTAACAAAATTTCATGGCACACTAAACAGGAAGGAAAGGGAATTCTGCTGCCCGTTGCACACAGATGAAATTTATAAACCAATAAGACTAATTTAATTCCAAAAAAAAACAATACTGGGAAATGCTACCAAAGCACCACTCGTTGGCTTTCCATTTGTTTGTGGACACGTTTCTGGAATAACAATGGCAAGTCATTACTCAGGCACTGCTTGGTGGCTATGGAGGCACTGAAAGCCACGGGCTGCTTCCCTCTGTCAGTAAAAAGGATGTTTCTCCCTCAGAAGCTGCCACCAGGATGAGATCCCACTGATAACTGCAAACTTGAGGCCTTCTGAGTGGGATCTGCACAAAAACTGTGCCCCGTGGATGTAACTCAGTGGTACAAAAGCAGTGGGGGGTTCAGCAAAGGCACCGAGGCAGAGCAGTCACATCAGCCCCCAGGGCTGGGCAGGACCCCCGATTTATTTGGTACTTAAATGAAACTTTACAGCATGGAAATGGCCCAGGATGCCTCCAGCATCTCTGACTTATTGATCTTTCAGGAATATTCCCCCAAGGCTCTCCACAGCAGCCAGGCAGAGATGGATCCAAGTCAGCCTTGGAGGTTGAGGTGGAGCTTGGAAACTCAGCCTGGGACTTGCAAAAAATCCTTTTGCTGGGTGCTCAAAAGCTGCCTGAATACGTGAGGTGTTTTCACTTCTTTTAAGATGGTTTAATAGCATCCTAACCCTCATTTAGGGAAACTTTATGAAACCAAACTCAGATTGGTTTTGGTAGAATTTTCTTTGCTTTGCTCTCTCCTGTGTCCTGTGCCAATGCCATTGTCCTGATTTCTGCATTTTCCCAGACTTTAAAACCCCTCAGTTTATCACAGTAGCAGTTCTGAATCCTTGCACATAGCCAAAGACTGAGCAAGGTAAACTCTTTGCTATGGACAGCAGGACTTAGCACTGGCATGTTATTTTTTTACCAAAAACCTGCTCAGGTCTTGCATGTACTTTTCAAAAAATAATCTGAGAGAACAAAACAAACAACCTTTATGGTTGTTACCCAAACATACAAATCTTTATAATGGATGTTTGTTTCCTCTGTTACACTTTCTTTCCCCAAAATTAAAGTTTTAAATGGTGTGTGTCACTGTAGGACACGAGAGCACACACGCGTGAACGCACAGCTAAGGTGAGAAGAAGAAGGAAGTTTATTTTCTGACTCCACTACTTATAATTTTACAAAAGTGACAGTGGATTGGAGGGTGAAAGGGCCACCTCTCCAATGACACTGGACAAGTTACCAATCCATCAACTTTCTCCACCTCTACGAAGGAATGCAAAACAACTGAGTTGTTTATAGAACAATGTGTGGGAAAGTTTGCAACTAGAATGAAAACATCAGAAGGCTAAAGGATTTCTAAAAATCAGGGCGACAGGTGTGCAAGAATCTGAATCGATCTGGTGGAGCACAGGGCCAGGAGCTGGGCTGGGTGGTCCTTGGGGGTCCCTTGAACTTTGAATTTTCTGTGATTCTGTGATTGAAGCATTGGTTTGTCTTTAGGAAACAGAACAATTTCTCAGCTCCAGCTGTTATCCCTGACTTCAGCCAGACCAGCCATGCAAACATCCCTCATCCTGGGAGCTCTGCACCAGGGGAGCACAAAATCCTGACCAGAGGGAGCAGCCACATCCCTTGTAAAAGAAAATTGGAGTCACATCTTCCACCAGGTTGAGAGGGCTCCGTGATGGGGAATTGCTCCTCTCTAATGGGCTGGAGATGGGATGCGAGCCCTCTGCTCCTGGTGGAGCATTTCCCATAGGACCCACACAGCCCCAGGCGTGTCTGAGGGGCAGAGGGGACAGTGGGGGGACTTGTATGGCTGACAAATAATTGCAATGTGTCTGTGCAACATTTGCAACGCAGCAGCAGCAGCGTTAGAGGGGCAGCCTGGAGGTCTGGAGCTGTCGAGGCAGACAGCACACTGCTGGCTAATAACAACACTGGGCTCTGCTGCTGCCTCTGCAAACTCCAGAGGGCTTTTTGCCTGTTTTTCCCCCTCTCTGCAGCTGTTGATGTCACATTTTGCAAGGGACATCTCCAGTGGATCCCATCCGTGACCTTCAGAAGGCACAACCCCACTCCTGTGAATCATCAGAGTCCTGAGTCCTCCTGAATCATCAGAGTTTCACCAGCATGAGGCACAGGGGCAGCAAAACCACCCCAAAACGGGGCTCAGAGCTGAGCTGGCCACTGTGGGGAGTGGCTGCTCACCCTGGGGGTGACTGGCACACCTCAGGCACAGCAGAGCTCTGTCCTGGTCCATCAGCATGGCCCAACTCTTTCTGTATCCACACTCGGTGATGCAGGGAGATGGAGAAGGTATTGGTTGAAGGTAGAAAATTTTACCTTTTTTCAAGTTTTTTTCTCCAGCCAGCTGCAAAAAAAAGGCTTGAGGGTGCTAAAGAGGGGGTGGTGAGGCATTGCCCAGGCTCCCAGGGAAGGGGCACAGCCCCAAGGCTGCCAGAGCTCCAGGAGAGTTTGGACAACACTCTCAGGGTGGGATTGTTGGGGTGCCTGTGCAGGGACAGGAGCTGGACTGGATGATCCTGTGGGTCACTTCCAGCTCAGGATATTCCATGATCCCACAAATGCCCAGAGAGAAAGCATTTGGTGTCACCCTGATGTGGCAGGGGTGAATTATCAGGTGGAACTTTTCACTCTGTAAAAAAAAAAAAGGAGGAAAAAAAGCATCAGGTTGAACACACAAAGCAAACATCCCGGCCTCCACTGAACAGTGAGGAAAAATTCTTGTGTGCACAGCTGTCCTACAGCATTATCCAAGCTGCAGCTGACTCAGAGTGGATGTGGCCTCTCTATTTGTATTTGGAGACACCTTCAGTGCTGGAGAAGAAAGAGTGTAAAAGCCATAAAGCTCTGTGCCCAATTAAAACCACCTTCAAACCCCCAGCAAAATGTAAACGTGCTTAGCACTGTAAATCGAAAGAGAAAAAAGATGCTTATTTTTTTAAAACCACTCTTTTTAGCTTCACTCACCTTGATCCAAATGCAGTGTGAAGATTTTATTGTGCCTTAACCATGCCTGAAAGCATGGAAAATTACAATTCAGACACCAGTCACATCCTGTAGCTGAGAAAACAGGGAGATGTGGGTGAAGTAGTGAAGAGAGTCCAACTGCACAGGGATAAAGGAGATAAATCACCTCAAGGACCTGTGTTCAAACTGCTGTGAAGTAAAATGGGTTCATCTCTATCTGAATGCCCAGACCATAAAGGTACAGTGAGGAGGGAACAGCAGGACTGAGTGTAAAAATTCCCATTCCCTGTAAGAGCATTGAGGGAACAACTGGCTTGGGGAGCTGAGGGTAAAAACATCCCTCATCCTTCACCTGGAAAAGGGCCTGGCCTTGTGCCAGTGCAGTCCAGCTCCAATTTATGGCAAATTAGGACATTTCCAGTGCCCACTAGGTCCAAGTGTCATTTTGTTGGGGAACTGGAGGGTTCAGTGGATATATAAGGTTTTCCCTCTGGACAGAGCGTGGAGGGAGGGAGGAATAAATGCCAGATGCAACAGGGATGTGGGGACACCAGGAGTGTCCTGGGCCAGTTTTCTTCTCCTTCTGGTTTTTCCTAAATACAGATATGGTTGAGGTCTCCTGAAAAGGCACAGAGGACTCAGATCCCCAAAACTCAGGGATTTGCTACCAAAACCAGCTGGTGTTTTTTCCTGTCCATTTTCTAGGAGGTTAAAAGGGAAGATTGGGCTGTAAAATGTTTCCAGGTTTGCACCAGAGCTCTCCAGCAGCACAGAACTGAAGGAAGCAATACTGAGAGATGAGCAAAGAGTTAAAGATTAATCAATTGTGGCTCCTGATGTTTGTGTCCTGCCACTGCCCAGGCTTTGCCATTTCAGCTGGGGAACCAACATTACTGCTACCACAGGCCCTGCCAATCATACTTCATCTTTCTGATCAAACTCATCTTTCAATTACAAAAGAAAAAAAACCCCAAACCACCTTTCATCCAAATCCCCAAACACTGCCCATCAATTTAGCTCCTATTCCTGTGTTTTCCCTGATCACAGGACTTAATTTATGCCAAAGACTTCATGTTTGATTTTGATGGAGTCCCTTACCTTCTCAGGAGGGAAATCCATCTGCCCTACCTCCAGCTATCTAAAATCAGCTGTCTGGTCCAAGACTTGTGCAGAGGCTCCCAGTGCTGGCAGAGACAGTCAGAGCTCCCCAGAGGATGCTTCATCTTCTGCTGGCAGAGGGGCCCAGGTCTCTGCCTTGGTGATCATTAATCTTCGATCTGTGCTCTGCTGCTTGCCCAGCAGGACACATCTGATCCAGATCAGGAGTGATTTATGCTGGCCTTGTGCACAGATAAACTCAGAGCCAGCAGAGCAGGGCAGCTGTGAAAGGAAAAGAGGAGAACTCTCCCCCTCCTTCATTCTTCTGCCTGGTCTGTACATTTGCATTCAGTCCTGCAGATATTTATCCACTTTTAATTGTGGGCAGGTTCATGAAAATAAGCAAGGCACTGATTTCCTGCAGGACTGGGGCCCAGGATTGCAAACTTTCAGGGGAAGGAGCTGTTTCTCACTGGTTCTTGTGCAACAATCTCGTGTGATTCCAGCTGAACCTTCCAGGCCCTGAAGTATTAAATCATTGTCACCAAGCTCAGCACCAGGTGACAGTGAAACCTCCTCCTGCTGCTGGGATGAAGGAGTAAGTGCTGGTTACAAAGGTGCCCTCAGCTTCCCAAACATTTGCCTCCACACACTGAAATGAACTCAGCACAGCCTCCCCTCAGTGATCCAAACTTGAAATCAAATCCTGGGTTTTATCAGGGGGGTGCTTGCCAAATCACACACCAGAATGCCTCTCTGAGCCATCCAGAAGGATCAGGCAGATCCAGGGCATGTGGCAAGGAGGAACTTTTCAGAAGCATTTGGACTTGGCAGAGCATCCCCAGGCAATTAGAGCCTGCATGAACCCGAGTTTTGCTTCTGCTTGTTTGCAGAGTTAAAACACTTCCTTAAAAAGAAAACAAAACCAAATAGGCCTCAGCAGCTTAATGAGGATTTTATTATCCTACCCCTTATTTACTGGTATGGAAATGCTCAGCTCGTGCTGTTAAATAGCAGCCTGTTTCTTTTCCCATTTTCTTGGGCTTTTAGCTAATCAGCTTGAAAATGCACTTGCCATTAATCTGATAACCACCATTTCCTTCAGCAATGCTCAAACCCCAGCGTTCAGGTTAACGTTATTTGAAGATGAGATCTGATTCATTTGTTGCATCTTTTTAATTATGAAAGGCAATTTAGGTATAATGATCCCATTTTCTGAGCTGAAGACGAGTTCACTGTTCACCCTGGCCAGCTCTCAGCCCTGCTCTCTGCACCAGTCCCTTCCCAGTTTAGATGATTAAGTGACCAGATTGCTTTGGGCTTTCATTTTTCAGTTCCTTTCATGGAAACCCAAGGGTTTTAATGCCCTGTGTGCACACAAACCTCCACAGGAGAATGGGCACATCCCAGTGCAAAAACAAGTGTCAGAAATCAGTTTGTTGGCAAAACACTGGGAAGTATCTGCCTGTAACCCTTAAGAAGCATCAGAGAGCACAGATAATTCCCATTAGGATGTTTAGGTGCATTTGGGAACTGCAGAGGAGCTTTAGCCCTGCCCCTGGCAGCTGCCTGCTCTCAGGGAACAGCAGGGTTCTGGCTCAGAGCTCAGATTTGTTCTCCAGACAGCTGAATTTGGGGTAAACAGGAGCTGTGTCTGACAGGAAACTTGGGTGTGTTCCCCAGGCAGCCTCAAGGATGGGAGGAGAAAATCTGCTTGAGGTGTGCACCATTTCAAGTCCTTCCTGATGAATGATTTTCAGGGAGCACTCCAGTCAAAAGGAGTCTTTGATTGTCTACAAGGTGTGATAAAAAGGGGGATTAAAGACCTTCTGGCAGCCAGGTCTGTCCTCACCACATCACCTTGACAGAATTGTAGATGCCACAACTTGCCTGGGAGGGCAGCTCTTTGTTCTGAACTGGCTCCTGACTGTCAGATCAGCTTCTCTGGGCATTCAGAGAGGAAAAATTACAAACCTTGAGCACACAGAAATGAGACTGGTGAACTGCAGAGGCCAGATGCAAGACCTGTTTACAGGCCTGGTGTTCTGCAAAGCTTGATTTGATTTGTTCCCCTGATGTCCTCCCTCCAGTGACAAAGGAGGAGACCACAAAATTAATCCCCAGCTCCAGAGTGACCTGGGAATGGCAGGGAAAGGATCAGCCAAGGAAAGTGCTGAGGCCTCTGCTGCCAGAGCAGGCTGGGGACACAGCCCTGAGTGCTGGCCTTCAAAATTCCACTTCCCACAGAATCCTGGCCATTCCATGGGATCTGCAGTGACATCATCAGTGACTCTTCCCAAAATACATGTCTGCCTTGGGCTGCCATAACCCTGGGAGGTTCATCAGTGTGGCTGGGCTCTGGGAAGACATCAAATCACACAATACATGGGGATTGTCAGCTTACTCTTACCTGCATTTCAAAGCAATTTTCTCGTCCTTAAATAATCTACACATGTTAATTAGAGGCTAGTAAAGTACCTTAAATGGTGTGAAATTAGGGCGAATTATTCATGTCATTTCTTAGCTGCAGTAGTTGCAGATAATGTTTTTGTTTGGGGGGAGGGAAAGACTTAAATAATGAGAAGATGGAAATTACTAATTTGTTTGCTCAGGAATAGAAGCTTTTTTTTTTTTTTCCTGGTGAACAGGGCTTCAGTTTAGAAGAGCTCTTCAGCTGAGAAACAAACAGCCACTCATTTAGCCAGAACATGTTGACCGATCTTTAATCACTGAGTGGCCTCAAAGCACTTCCAGAGATAACAGGGATGCAAAAATAGCCTTTTGCAGGCTACACAGCCCATGTTCCCTGCCCGTGGCAAAATGTTCCCTGCAGCAGGAAAAGTAATTTCAGGCTGCCAGTCCAGGGTGGAACATTACAAGTTTATCTTTTTTTGAGAAGCCTTTCTGCAGTGAGAGGAACAGATGGGTCCATCTGTGCTTGGGAGCAGAGGCCACTCTGGGTGATGCTCTCTGAGCACAGCCCTGCACAAGTGGCCTGAGATTCACTGAGTCTGTCTGAGAACAGCTCCACACCTGGATCTTTGTGTCTCCCAACCTGGGGCTGCACCAGCAGTAGGGGCGAAGATGAAAGGCAGAATTTAAACATAATAATTTAGCAGGTTTGGACTCAGAGCAACTTTGCTAAAGCAAAATTAATAAGACTTAGATAGAAAGCTAATTAGCAGAAAGGCAATTAAGCTATCCCAACAGGAACCATCTTCAGTGCCTCAGCCAGAACGTGCTGTTCTCTCCCACCAGGTAGAGCCGTTCCAGTGTCATCCAAAGTGTTCAGCTAAAGAAAGCACATCCTCATTTATCTGTTTGAAAACAAATTTAAAACCCAACAGGGAAAATATATCAAGAAAGTGAACAGAGAAGAATAGAAATTCAGTAATAAGAGCTGAAGAAGAGCAACAAAGAGGCTGCATCTGCATTTGTCTGTGTGGGCCCAACAGTGGCACTTTATGGCACCTGAAGATGCTGTAAATCTCTTTACCCACCTACAAGGAAATCACCTTCTTCTAAATGTCAGAGATGGCATTCACTGCTTTTATAATTTATATGTGCCTGGAAGAGCCTCCTTCCTTCCCCTCATCCCCCAAGCTTTCCTGCAGTGAGAGATTTCAGCCTGGTGAAAGCTCAGCAGTACAAACACAGAGACAGAATAAGAAGGGGCACACAGAGATCCCACTGAGCTTTTCCAAAATGCAGGGAAATTCAGTAGCTGTGTAAAAAAGCAGCTGGGGATGTGAAAATGGAGTGCAACCACCAGCCCAGGGCTGTAACTCAGGCACGTTCACTTGGTGCCTCTCCATGAACGTGGAGCAGCCCCCACTTTTTGTTAAAGGGTTGAATTCCTTGGCTTTTCTGCAGCACAGAAGTTTATTTAGCAGGGCGTTGCTCAAGAGTGGGTGGCATATGGGGAGTTCACAGCCTGGCATAGCCCATAATAATCTGTTCATGTTCCTGTCTCCAAAGTCAATGGCAAACACAGCAACAGCCCCAGTTTCAACTCCCAGTTTAGTGCCCTACTCACTAGACCACAAAATTGTTTTTTATATGGACGGACACATAAAGCTATGGATGGATGGCTCAAAGCCTGATTTTATTGCCATATGGACACCTAAAAATTAGCATGTTAAAATGCAAAGGTTTTTATCTGCTGCATATTAATGAGTTCCAATCTCCTACAATGAGGCAATAATGAAATGACCTATAAAAGCAGTTAACATCAGTCGAAGTGAGATCAAACAGAGCTTTGCTGCTAAAAACCCTCCTCTGACTACAGAGGAGCCAACTTCTCATCAGAAATTGCCTGCCCTTTACAGCACAGTCATCTCAAATGTGATGGAACCATTCCTGGGGTCAAATATCCAACTCAATGCTCTCCATCTCCCTGAAATCCTGAGCTGGTTGGTACCTCCTCATCTTGCAAAACTCCTGCACCTTCAGTGGAAACCTCCCAGCACTGTCAGAACCAGGTTCAGACCTGGCCCCTCTGTGTGTGTGAATTGACATCCTCAAAGAAATTAATTTGAAATACCCACAGAAGGACTTTTTCTCCCCCCACCCTGCTGAGATTGGTGAATTCCCTTTGGGTCTGGGTGTTCTCACCCCCACAGTGTATTGCAGATATTCCCTGGGACAGCAGGAGAGGCAGGGAAGCTGCAGAGCCACGCTGAGCTCCCAGCAGGAGAGGTGGAACATATGTCTGCAACAACATGAAATGCTCAGGGTCGAGCTCTCAGCAGGAGAACTCCCACAGATTCCCAGAAACCACAAACATGATCTTGCCAGGCACTCCAGATATGTGATGGGAGGGAATAACTTCAGGATTGCCTTATCCCTGTTTTCCCTGTGTTGATTTCAGCTGATCAATGAGATAAACACTGCAGAGAACGTCCCTGTCACGTTTTGAGTCCTTGTGAAAGGACATGAAGAGTGGCCAAAAAACCTGGTGGGTGCTGGGAGAACGGACAGTGCAGGACACGCAAGGTTGTCACTCCTAATGCAGAGGAAGTGTTTTGATGTCTGGAACCCTCAAGCATGGAGCAACCACAAGTTGGAGAGAGTCACAGCAAGTTCTGAGAGCAGCTTAAAACTTGGAAATCGATTTCCCTGGAAATTTGGATCCATCAGCATTTCCAGGGAAATTGAAAGTCCACAGGATTGTGCTGAAAGAGAAGATTGCAGGCAAATCCACAGACACTGACTTCTTTTTTTCCCCCCTAATTAATATAATTCTTTTCTTCTTCAAAGTGTTAGGCTATTTCATTACAAACTCAAACAGGGGACACTTTGATCTAAAGAATAAGGTGGTTCAGATCTCTGCTAATTAGCAGCTGTCCTTACAGATTTTGGCAATGAATTTGATGGAAAATTGTATTATAATCTGTCCTGCCTTCCTCTGTGCTTAGGATGGGAACAGCACAGAGCATTTATTTGACATGATGGGACATCGGTGTTTTACATCTTTCAACCAAAAAATTAGAGATATGAAAGTGAAAATAAAAAATACCCCCAATTTGTAATAATTGGTTGGTCACCTAGAAGGGAGATCTTGCTACCACCAAGAATAACACTTCTAAAACACAACATTTAAAAATACATTATTAATAATATTAATGGGTAATGCAGCAAATTTTCATATAATTGAGTTAACTTTTTTCTGCTGGTAACAAAACGTTTTTCAGGAGGGTTTGATGCAGTGACCCACCCCCTTTGCTGACATAGGGAAGGGTTTCTATTGTATCAAAGGCCCTTCAAGGGAAGCACCTGCCCTCCAGCTCCACCCCACAGCACTATTTAAACCAGCCAGGTGGGCCAGGCCAGGGGATGGAGGTCTCAGGTGCTGGAGCTGCAGCACCACCAGGATTTCTCAGCTGTGTGGAGGCACCTGGCAAGAGAAAGGTACTGCTGGGGGCATTGGGGTGAGGAGATTGTGGAGGTTGAAATGTTCTGGCTTTTGGAGACCCTGAAATGCATCCAAGGATGGAGTTGGTGACCCAGTGGTGTCTTGGAGGGGTATTGGGNTGAACCAAGGATGGAGTTGGTGACCCAGTGGTGTCTTGGAGGGGTATTGGGGTGAGGGGATGTTGGGGGTTGAAGTGTTTTGTCTTTTGGAGGTTCTGGATTGCATCAAAGGATGGAGTTGATGACCCAATGGTGTCTTGGAGAAATGAGATGTTTCTGGAGTGGGGCCCTGTTTGTTTTGGAGCTTGGGCTGTGTCTGGTGGAGCAGTTGTGCCTTTTGGTCCTGCAGTGCCTCATCCCCAGTGCTGCTGAGCAGTTTCTGTGCTTGGGGTGTTGGAAGGGAGGCTGGGCTGTGCCAGGGCTCTGGCATCTGTCAAAAACCAGAGCTGAAATGCAGCATTCTGCTTTTCCTGGCCTGTAGCCTTGAGTAGGATGTTGTGGTTTTCTCCTTTCGTTTCACTCTTGATGAGAAATCCATCCCAGCATGTTCCTTTATGTATTAAAAATATACTTTAAATGCCTAGCACTCGTTCTAGCAGTTATCTGCAGTATTTTTGTTTTAAGATGCCTGAAGTATGAATAATGAGGACAGAAGGAGTGGGTCAGGGGGATCAGGCATTACATATCCAGAAGAAACAGGAAGGAATAGCATTTGGAAAACAAAATTATTTCCTTGAATGAACTCTTGACATGGATGAGAATTAACTTTGCCAAACCCAGATGGTGCAGCAAGGAGCAGTGAAGTTAATTCTTCCTCTTGCTGAAGTGCAGGGTAACCTATTTGTCCTTTCTCTCTCCTCGTTATGTGGTGATGAGATCAAAGCTGACATCTGGCTGCAGTTTTGCTGAAGCTGGGCAAGTGATACTCTCTGCTGAATTCATAAAGGGAAAATATATTTGGAAAGGGAAAAGCTACTGGGGCTGCCTCCCAAAAGTTTGAGTGTTCAGCGAGTATCTCGTGTGCTGTAATAGCTGCTGCTGCTTTGTGCTAAAAGGTAATGGATTAAACATTAATGTTCTAAACCATATTTATCGTCTCAGCCTTGCTGCTACATTAATCTGCAGGGCCATTTTCATGCTGCTGTGGTATTTACATCTGTGAAAAGAGATTATAAAGCACAATTGTAGCTCAGGGTGGCACAGAGCCTGGCGTGCTCCAGTGAGTGGCAGAGGGTGGGGGCTCCTCTGGCTCCTGCTCCTCGTCCAGTGCAGCTGACCTGGGGCACTAAAGTTGTTAAGCTGACGGGGGTTTCTCCCGGCCCAGGCTGGATGGGGTCAGAGGCTCAGAGCCAAGAAGCCGTAGCGGACCCAAAGAGGTGATCCCGTCAGGAACCCTCTGCAGAGGTGATCCCGTCAGGAACCCTCTGCAGAGGGGATCCCGTCAGGAACCCTCTGCAGAGGTGATCCCGTGAGGAACCACCCAGAGGTGATCCCATGAGGAACCCTCTGCAGAGGGGATCCCGTCAGGAACCCTCTGCAGAGGTGATCCCGTCAGGAACCCTCTGCAGAGGTGATCCCGTCAGGAATCCTCTGCAGAGGTGATCCCGTCAGGAACCGTCTCCCAGGGGGTCGTGGCTTCTCTCAGCCCTCGGCCGGGGGTGCCTGCAGAGGTGCCTGGCTCAGCAGCCATCAGCTCTCAGGGATTCAGCAGTGATTTCAGCTCTGCTCTGCAAGGCAAACCCCCAGGGCCAGGCCCGCACAGAGAGAGGAGAGGCCCTGCTGGTGGTGCCGCAGAAGGAGCTTTGTTCTTCCATCTTCCACAAAGGGGTGACCAGAGACGGATCCTCCCCGACTCGGGGCAGAGGGGTCTCTTTTATGGGGTACAGAGGTGGGTGTGCAAGGGTGAGAAACCAATGGGTATTTGGGTATTTTACATACAGTTTCCTAGAGGATCTTGGATCTATCTTTTCTAACTAAAAAGGCTCTTTGTTTCCCCAAGAGGGGCCTGGAGGGAGATTGTGCTACCTCCTTATCTCCAGGCCTCCCTGCCAGGGCAGGGGCCTGTCAGACCCCACACCTGGAGATGCTGCAGTTCCCTTTATCTAAACAAGGGCTTCCTGCCAAGACAGGGGCTTGTCAGACCCTACAGGGCACATTTAATTCTTGGGGGCTGCAGCTCAGTGTGTGTCTGTTCCTCTTGGTGGATGGGTTGTACCCAGCTGTGTTAAACACCACTTAAAAATCTTTAGAAAGAAGAGGCTCAAGTCCACAGTGGATCAGAACAGCTTCCAAAATGGGCTTTCCTTTTAAATAATGATTCTTTGGTGCCTCCTCCAAGTGAAGTGAAGGAGCCTTGCTCTGGTGTAGAGCCCAGTGCTGGCAGGAGCTGTGTCCCCTTGTGCTGTACAGAGCAAAGCCCTGCTTTGTCCCATTAATTCCATTTAATTTTCATAGCTGCACTTCTAAACTCTGTGTCCACATAGAGGTGACAGCTCACCCTAGAAATTGGGGTAAGCAGGGTATTTCTGAATTTTAACTAAATGGTGTTCAGTACCACTTTGGGATGTGCCATGTCCTTGGTGAGGGGAGCATTGAGAGAAGTGAAATTCATGTTTTTCCAGCTTTTGAGTAGTGCATTTATTCCAGTGGCATCTTGTGGCTGTAAAGGCTGTGGGGGATTTAGTGTTCCCTGGAGTTCTAATATGAAAAGTGAAGTATTTTGGCCCTCCTCGTGTCACTTGGGATGGCTGAGAAATGCTCTGTACCTACAATGACAGATTTAATGTTCTCACAGTCTCTACATAAATTTCATTTATCTTTGAGAAATGGGTGCTGCCCAGCAAGTTTCAGAGGTGCTGATATTGTATATCCTGAGTATGGGGTTAAAATATCTTTTAAGAGCTGTCTGGAAGGATTGTCCCCATCCCACTGAAGGTGTCCACATCTCCTCAAGTCCTCATATTACACAAGTGAATCTAGAACTCAGAGAAGGCAATTCCTGGGAGGACCCTGGACTCAGGAAAAGGCCTCCCTTGTGCTTTGTGAAAGGAGCAGGGATGGGGACTGGCCTGTGGAAAGCTGGTGACCCTTTATCTTCACAAATAAATGAAGTTAGCAGGTGTGCAGGTGGCACAAAATTCCTTTTAGAACAATCCCACTGAAGCACATCCTTCTCTCTGCTTCCCTGGCAGCACTAAACAGGGGTGGGAATTCTTTCACCTGTAAATGTGTTCACTCAGAATTTACAACTCTTCCCAGGACTATCTCAAATCCAGGACATCTGTGACCACAAGATCATTTTCCTGTTGTCTCTTCATCCTTCCTAGACCTGAATTCAGAACTTTATTCTCTCCTGTTGCTTGGGAAGGATTTCAAATCCTCTGTTCAAGTCTCTTAAAAGAGCTCACTAAATTTGTCTGCTGTCCTGGGGTGTGTGCAGATGGTACCAGACAAATCTCTCTTGCTAGACAGCCTCAAGCTGAATCCAACCCTTAATCTAGGTCTGCAGTTTGTGGAATATGTCCTCCAAGGGAGACCAGATCCCAAGGCTGGGCTCTAGAGATCTGAGGTTTGGAGGAATTGGAAGTTTTGGCTTAAAGCTCTGCCTCTAATACCGATGTGAAGTTATCCTGGGAGGAGCACAGAGTGGGCCAAGGCATTTGGGGAGGTCTTTTCTTCCTCAGCACTTGAAAGCTTCTTTGGCTTCTCTTTGCTTGGTTTCACAAGATCATTGCATAGAGAATGTGTTCCTTCAGTCCTTTATAAAAAGCTCTTTGAAGAAATAAAAGCTGAGTGTTGAAGAGCTTTGTTTGCTGGATTTGCTGAATTAAAGAGTCCCTGATGTTGGCTCAGTGGTGCTCAGGGAGTTGATGGTGGAGATTTGCTTCCTGTTTGTGTTCTTTCCATGGGGAAATCTGCTGGGGGAGTTGGGCTGGAGCTGGCAGCTCTTGTGGGATCCCTGTGTGGGGACACCTCATTGGGTGTTCAGGGCTGGACCTCCCTCAGACACAGGTAATTAAATTATTGAATGTCTACCTGTGTGAAAGCTGCTTTGTGAGAGGCTCAAGGAGGTCTCACCTCTCTGCTGAGTGCTCACACCACGCTCTGCAAGCACCTTGTGCACTCTCAATTAATTGTCCATTAACTTGGAACCTTATTAATTATAGTTTACTCTGAAAACCTCTTTAAACCATGGCTGGGTCTGGTTCAAGCCCTTCCCTTCTGGCTCTGAGGTAACTCCACCACTAACTCTGGTGCTTCTCTTGTTTATTTAAGTGAGCTCAGAAAGACACTCTCAAATCCCAGTGCCTGAATATCACCTCTTTGCTGTGATTTACTTGGATTCAGGCTGAGCCAAAACAACCCAGGAGCTTTCCAAGGCTTTAGGGTGTGCTTTGGGATCAATATTTAAATTATGGAGCTACTTTGCATTGTTCAGTCCTAAGGAAATATTGCAGGAGAAACTCTCCCTGTTTCCCTGTTTCTTACAGCTGGTTTGCTGCACAGAGCAAAATTTTCCATCAGGCACACAGGAGCCACAGGATCATTTAGGAACAAAGGGTAAATAAAAATAATAACCAAAAATAAACTGAGAACATGCCACCTTGTTATTTGTCCTTTAATGTGTTCAAAGCATTTGCATTTCAAAACACACTAATCTGTCCACTTTGATTTATTTTTATTGAAATACAAATCAAACTCCAAGCCCAAGGGAAGGGGGATTTTATTTTTTTTAAGCCTATGGCAGAAAAACAGTTTTAATTTCTTTTAAATGTATTCTGCTCTCCTTTGTTCTTGCTCAGTCAAAACATGGATGGATTTTAGGCAGTTTTGCTCACTCAAGGAGTGTCTGAGGGCTGCAAAAGCAGCTTTGGGGTGTGTTTGTGGCTCTGCACATCTCCCAGGTGTTGAGGCAAGGTCAAAGAACTGCCCAACTTCCATGATTCCAACCCGGTGTTTTTGGGGAAGGAGGGAGCCTGAGGGGAGGAGTTCTGGGAGAATTGCCCGACAAGCAGAGGGTGCTGGTGGCTGCCTGGGCCCTCTGCTCCAGGGAGATGCTGGAGTGAACTCCAGGCTATTTTTGGGTCCAAACCCAGCTGTTTCAGGTGCCCCCAGGTCCTGGGAGGGGCAGTGTGATTGTGCTGAGCACCAAACCCCCAGTCCTGGGGAAGGACCCGTCAGGAACTGGGGTATTTTGGGCATGTGCTGTCATCTCCAAGCATCCCTTTCCAAGGGGGAAAAACTCTTGGGGAGGTTCTGATCTGTTCAGTTGATCTCACTGTGTTTCAGACAAGATCCAAGGGGCCTGTGGGTGACCCCCAAACTGGAAATCTGCCTCTCCCAGGGAAAAGCAGGCACTGGGAGGCTCCTGTGGGAGTGGGAGGATCAGTGTGTGATTAACTTGCTGTGGTTTAGGGCCCCAGGATGGAATTCTCCCTTGCCATGGCATTTCCAGTTGTCCAATGTCAGCCCAGAGGCTGCTTCTGTGGTAAAAAAAAGGGAATGAATTCGGCAGGGAAAGGCTCCTGAAGTTCCTCAAGCAAATATTGCTTCAGTGCTTCCAGCTCCTGGCTCTGGGCAGGTTTGCAGTGTGACATGGTGGGGGAAATGGAAAATGGCAGATTATTCCCATTATTTGAGGCACAGAAAAAAACCCAAACAACACAATGCCTTTTAAATATCCTTTAAACATCTCAGTGCTTCTTTCCTGGGAGCCTAAAGCTTTCCTTAAATCCCACTGGACCCAGCCAGGCAGAGAACATCCCAGAGCTCATGGCCACTGTGGGTATTTCTTATTCCTGGGGATTGTTTCCACCTGTAGGTTAGAACCAGAAGATGCAATATATCAAAAAGCAATTTATTCACCTTGCTAGAAGAATGTTCCTAAATTGTTGATTCCCCCCATCTTTTCTCTCACCTCTCTTCACCTGGCTTGTCTGAATACCTGACACGTGAGCTGAGAGAAAATAACCTCCTTCCCCAGCTCCACATTCTCTGCTTGTGAAGAACAGGGAACACTTTTCAGCTCAATTCATATTTTTAGCACAAAGGAGGATGATAATTCTGTTCCCTTCAGCAAGGGATGGAATGGTAATCAGGTAATTGCCTAATTAGGAATTAAGGAATGGGAATTTAGGGAATTAGCCTAAAGACTTTATTTTTGCCTGGTGTTGTCTGGTGTTTCTTGTTACCATCCTTAATTCTTTCCTAATGCCTTGTCCCATGACAAAACACCTGTTACAAAGGCCATAATTCCAAAGCTGCCTGTAGGTGTGTTAAATGTTGAGTGCAGGGATGAAAACAGCACAAGTTTTGGCTGTGTTGCCCTTCAAATTGCTTCCAAAAGGAAAAGGCAAAACATGCCAGGCCACATGAAATATGAAAATTCTTGTGTTTCAATGAGCTTCTCAGAGATTGTGCTTTGCTTTGTGTGTGTGCCCCTGGAATTGTGGGCAGTGCAGGACACAGCAGGGATGTGCAGGGAGGATTAGCAGCCAGAGCACATGATCTCAGAGGAGGAGGAGGAATGACAGAAAATCCGAGTGGAAATTCACAGCTACAGCTGGAGACACTTGAACTGTATCAGAATGACCTCAGTAATTCTGCTCCTCTGGAAGATGCTGCAAAGCAATAACCCATTTCTTCCTCCTAATGAATAATGGAGAAGGCACTCCAACACTACTAATTAGGAAAGATTTTATTCTGGTAGGTTTTATTAAGGAATATTAATAAGCAACATCTTGAACGGCGTGGCAGGAGAATGGAGATGTGAAGAGGAGCTTTAAATGTGGGGCTCTGGTAGAAGCTGCCAAAGAAAAAGGTGGGAAAACTCTTGGGAATTCTACATGGGAAAGAAGCTGCTGTGGCTCAGTTCCCAAGTTGTGGTGAGAGGGAGGGGGGTCCTTTACAGAAGATCTAATCCAAGGCAGAAGGGATTTTTTGCACCCCATTTCCCAAGGAGCTGACAGCCCCATGCACTCAGTGTTTGTGCTGCTTTGGGTGTGGGGGGCCTTCCAGGACTTATGCAGGACCTGAACTGCTCAAATTGCTCTCTTGGGACACCAAAAGGGCACCTGTAGAGAATATATGGGGGGCACTGTGCTCAGTCGGTTCAGGGATGATTTCTACAGTTCAGGGCAGCTCCTGAAACATGCAGTTTATTTGCAAGGGTCGTGGGTGCAGGAGCTCTGCTGGAGCTGCCACAGCTCAGAGCATGGCCCAGAGAGAGCGAGAGAGCATAGGGGTAAGAAGGAAGAGTAGAGAGCTTAAGAGAGGAGAGCTTAAGAGTGCTAAAAGTCTGGTTACAGGATATTATATCTCTTCCTATACTGAATATGGTAATATTACAATATCCAATCAATAGAAGACAGAAATCCTTATAGAATTTACACACAACCTATCAAAACTACTACATTACCATACTGTGTTACATTTTAACTCCTAAAAACTATTTTCTAAAACTACTTTTTTCTTCCCTGCCACGCTGGAAGGGTTTCTCTGACTCTTGGACTTTTCTATTTGCTGAAGCATCCTCTTCTCTGCTAAAGCCATTGTTCAATGCAGAGGGATTCTCCTTCAGCTGGCCAGCCCATTGTTTTTTAGTTGTACATTAACTAACAGCTTGGTATCTTATATCTCAAAGCTACCTTTCATTTCTATTTCACTTACAGGTTTTACATTTCCAGAATCTTTTGCCAAGCAGTCACATTTATAAGATTTCCTTATTTCATCCTCCCCAACAGGCACCAAACAGCTCTTTTCAAGCAAGGTATAGCTGGATCTCAAACGGGCAGTAGTGACAAGGGGTGCCTGTTTCACCAGCATGGAGGGGATGTGCTGCATCTCCTGAGGAAGAGCAGCACAAATTTCTCTTCCCACTGGTCCTCAGTGCAGAAAAGGGCATGGAGGTGTTATCTAGAGAGCTGTGGTGATCCCTGCTGTTCATCTGGGCACACTCCTCTGGAAAGCAAGGGTTGTTCATCAAACTGGAGTGAGATAAATCAGGGTCTTTTGAACTGTCCCGAGTGACTCCCCTGGAAAGTGTGATCACAACAGGCCTTTTTTTTTTTTTTTTTTTTTAAATTCTAATTACCCTTAAATGTCTTTTAGCAGGCCTGGCTTGAGTCCAGGTTCAGCTCTGAAGATGCCATTTGTGATTTCCAGAGGTTTGCTGGTGTGAGGGAACTCGTGATGTGTGAGCAGCTCAAACCCATCAACCAGGTGCTGGCATGGGTGGGCTCTGGGTTATTAATTTATTAGACTGGTTATTAAACAAGATTTCTCCTTCTCATGAGCTACTCCAGGACCCATGTGAAGGGTCACTGTAGAAGTGAACTAGGTCAGACTAAGACCCTGTGCAGTTTTGGGGTGAGTTGCTTTTGATTGTGCCCATAACCAGCACTGGACAGCCCACTCATCTCAGGAGTCTCAAATAAATTAAATTGAGTGGAGATGCTCAGTTTTGTTGCTGAACTGAGCAAGCAAGCGAGGATTTGACTTTTACAGTGACATTAAGTGACAGTGACTGCTTGTAGCAACCTCAGTGCTGTTTGGTGTAGTTTGAATGGGCTCAGAAAATGTCTTTGAAATATTTCTTCATCTGCCACATGTTGCAAACAAGACCTTGCAAGGCTGGAGCAAGCCAGGAGGAGGCCAGATTCATCCTCTCTGCTTTTTCCCCCCCCTCCTCTCTGGTTTTTTTCCCCTCTTCCCTGCTTTTTATCCCCCACAGGCATGGGCACAACATTAATTTAGAATATATTATGTGTAATGTATGGTGGCATTTTGGAGCCATCCTGCAAATGCTGCTGAGGGATTTAATCTTCCCTCTGCTAGTGCTGATACCCTGTAGAATCCTGAGGAGGATGCCAAGCTCAACACAGGGATGGGGCAGCTCTGCTCAGATTGTTCAGACTAGAAAAGAAAAGGCTTTGGGGTGATCTGATTGTGCCCTTCCAATGCCTGAGGGAGCTACAGGAAAGATGGGGAAAGTCTTTTCACAAGGGCCTGGAGTGACAGAACAGTGGGGAAAGGCTTTGAACTAAAAGAGAGTAGGTTTAGATGGGATATTAGGTAGGAATTCTCTCTCCCCTGTGACAGTGGCCAGGCTGGATGGGGCTTGGAGCCCCCTGGGATAGGGGAAGGTGTCCTTGCCCAAGGAATGAGATGGGTCCATTCCAACCCAAACTCTTCAGGGATTCTACTTCTCACAGGCCTTGTATCTCCATTTACATCTCAGATGTCAGAGGTGCAGAGAGAAGAAAAAGCTCCTCAAAATTAAAGCACTTTGGACAAAATGTGCAGTTTTTATGTGTGATTTTGAATTAATCAGTAGCTGGGAGCTGCTGCTTTGAGTGAGTGCCCATCAGGTGCCCTCAGCTCATGAATTCCTCCAGGAGGTGCAGTGTCCCACCTTTTCCTGTGTCTCTGGTTGGGAGCAGCATGTTTAGCACAGGAAAATTCCACTAACGCTTCAAACGCTGCAGTGGAAGCCATGCTAAGGTTTGAGGGGGGAAAAACAAGGTTTAGATCTGCAGAGCAAGCAATTTGATTTACTAATTATGCCCACTGAGGCCTCAGATGAGAAAGCTCTTCGAGAGTTACACGATCCCTGCGAGCCCTGCCTGGTGCTCCAGGACAATTTCAGGGTGGTGCATTTGGAGGAGAGGACAGAGGGATGAATTTGTGCTGTTCTAGGCAGGTGAATTCTGTGTGCTTGGGGCTCTTGTCGAGATCCTGGATGCATTTGCCCCTTCTAAGACCTGTGCAGTGAGGAGATGGCTGGCAGGAGCCCCAGCAGGCCCTGGGGAGTTTGCAGTGGAGCTGTTTCAGCCCTGCACGGCTCTGTTGCCTTGGCTGCTCTGACTGAAGCAGAAACCTTTTAAAATGAGTTGCTTCAACTTCCCAGGAATAGGTGGGGAGCTGACCCATAACTGAGCTGCCAGGGAGTTGCCTTTCCCTCAGAAAAATGTGTGTTTTCCTAAAGAAGCACAAACAGGAGAGCACCTCTTGGTGCCCATCATAGATCAGATTAAAACATTGAGCTCTGCAGGTACCAGAAGATCCTTTTAGAGGGAGCTTTTAAAGTCCAGAGGTGGATTCATCTGGTCTGACAGCTCATTAGGTCTAATTTTGGGCTTCCTCAGAGCTATCACTGGTGAGGGGTCTCCTGTGGACCTGTTCAGCTTAATCAGACACACACTTCCCAAGCAGGCCAGATGTGCCTGCCCTCCCCAGTCAACTTCATGGATGTCTAAAATGAGACTGATGAGTCCCTACCCTGTGTGCCTGTCCTGCCTCCCAGGTGCTGCTGTTAATAACTTGGCAGCAAGGTGCCCTTGGTTCCACTTATGCTGCATTTATAAATAAATATTTGGTGTGTCTCTGAGTCAGCCCCATTGATCTGAGGTAGTTATCTGAGGTTTGAATTGATTTCTTATCCCTGGCCAGTAAATGTTTTTCTAAGATGCACCAATTGTCTGCTGCTTAGGAAGCTCATCAAAATGTCAGGCTTAGTTTGAGTCCTGGCCAGATTGAGAGCAATTACACCCAGTCCCAGGTTCTGAGTGAGACCCAGGGAGGTGCAGTCATGAAAATATCCAAAACTCATTTAGGTTTAAAAGATATCCTACCTGATAAACTCTCCTCTTTGTCCACAGGTCCCACTCACAAGAGCTGCTGTGCCTGAGCAGCTTGAGATAATAGATTTCATTGTAAATGGGATGGAGATGTTTCTCTGATGGAGATTGCACTTCTGTGCCGTTCACTTACTGTAAACTGAACCAAAAATATGTTTATGTACAGAAATGGAGGGAGGAAAGTTTGTGATTGCTGTGTCTTTTCTTTTCATTGCAAGCCTTAATCTCCCTGAATAGCTGCCTATCACTCAGCTATCAAGTTTAATGATGAAGAGAGGAATAGAAATGTGCTTTTGGCTGGGCTCCTTATCTAAATGCTGTGATCTCTGTCACCAGGATTGACAAAGCTGGTCTTGCTGGGGTTTATTTATGCACTCTGATGTGCATGGGCTGGGGACAGGCTCTGCTAATGCTGCTTCCCTGGAGACAGATGTCAGTGCTGCTCAGGGAGAGGGGCTGCTGTGCACGGGGATGCTCTGATGTGCTGTCCATCCTGTCAGCTTGAATATTCCTCCACAGTCAGCTCTGTGTGAGGGGTGTGTGGGAGTTTTGCTGTCCTGTCTGTCCGTGGGACATGCCAGGGGGTCTCCAAGTGAAGAGGTGGCTGCTCCCAAGCAGAAGTTGCTGTTGGAGCCACTGACCTGATGTTGTTCTAAAAGCTGGTGCCATTTCCAGGTCACCATCTCAGCCCAGGAGTTAACCCAGGACAGGTGAACATCACCTTGTTTCAGGATCACTGGGTTTAAAAAACAGCAGAGATCCAGGAAACCTGAGGGTGCATAAACAACCAAACCAGGGCAAGTCAGTCAGTCTGGAAATGACTCCCATTGAGAAGAGGAGTGGGTTTGAAAGGTTAGACTTCAAAATACCTCTGGAAACTGATTTCTTCTAGAGGAGCAGAATTTAATGACAGCATAGCCTGCTTCTAAAAACCAGACACAAAGCAGTTACTCACAGTTCCTCCCAGAGCTGCTTAGCCCCATCCAGGAGTTGCAGGGGCTGGCCATAGCCAGGCTCCTGCTGAGCAGATGGGCCATGCCCAGCCTGTGGGACATAAACACTGACTAAAGAACAGTTCTCTTCTGCCAGAAGGGATTCTTTGGGTCTCAAGCAAAAGGGGTTTTCAGGTTTATTTGAGTAAATTCTATATTAGAATTTCAAACTTGCTCAATGCCACCTCAGTACATTTGTACCCACCCTAATACTTTGGTCTTTCACCAATTTGTGTTTATCCATTTTCCCAAAGCATGACAGCAGCTCAATAGCTTCATTTTGCTCTGAGTGTAAATATGAAACTAAACTCCCATGTCTCCTTTTCTCCTCTCCCCCAAGGTTTAGGACATCCCTAAACTGGAGTTCAGCTCCAAACCACCCACACTGAGCTGCCCCATGATATTCTTGGCCCTTGAGCCCTCCCCTGCTAAATGATGGCTGGAGACTTCTCCCAGCAGCTGCCATCAGGTGTAAATTATTGCTGGAGGGGACAGAATTTGGAATTCAGCTGCAGGCCAGGGCCACTGCTGGGCACAAAGTTTCTCCCTTTCAGCCTGGCCAGGAGCTGTGACTTGGCTCCCTGTTAAGGTCTGGAACAGCCACGGGACACTCCACTCCAAAAATAAGTTCATTGACCCAAATTGGTTGGATCCCAAATCTAACCAGCTCAGAAATGGAGCAGGAAGGCAGATTAGGATTTTGTTATGGCCCTGTGGAAGCAAACTGAGTTCAATCCCAGCAGGTTCTGCTGCATTGATGCTCTGGGTTGTTTTGTTTCTTTTGCTGGAGGGAAATGTTTTACCCCTCCCTGGCCATTAATCAGGTTTCAAGAGCCAATTTTATTGGTTACTCTGCTCCACACTTTCTTCCCCCCTGCCTCTTGCAGGGTATTTTAAATAATATGAATCAACTTTGAGCTTGAAAACTTAAAATACTTGTCAGGGAAACTTCAAATAAGTGCATGAAAAGATATATAAAGTAGGATCAATTTAACTGGAAAATGCATTACTCATGTAAGTCCTAAATAACTGCTGAGTGTGAAAAGGCCAATAAAAACAAACAAATCAATAGAATTAATTAACTGGGAGGCAGTGTGGTCTAGCAGAGAGACCACAAGGATGGGAATGAATCCCCTGGTGATTTCAGCCTGTACTCCAGGACTGAATAAGTAGGTATTTAGCCTTCAGTCTCTTTTTGAAGCTGTCTGAAGGGTTTAGGTGTTCACATCAATGGGACTCAGATCCTGAGCCGCCTCCCCTTTGTGTGTCTGCGCCGCACTGGAAGCACCACTTAATCATTGTGCTTCCAGTGAGTGCTGGAGGCAGGCAGGGAAAAATCAAAGCTCTCGAGGGCTGAGGGTTTGAACTGCTCTGGAGAAGGCAG
>JACBWW010000029.1:2718535-2734905 GCA_020086605.1 Lanius collurio | reverse complement strand
AATGGGAAGTTTTTTCCTTTTCCTTAACAGCATGAAGAGATGGAACTGGTGTGGGTCCCATTTCTTAGGTCCTGCCATTGTGGCCTTGTTACTGGGGACATTTGCACATACAGATTTAGAGTTAATTTTTTATAAATCCCTGCAGCAGTGGAAACAGAGCAGTAGGGCACTGCTGTTCTGGTGTTGAATCATTCCTGAATTCTTGCCTTCTTCCCACCACCAAATTCCCTCATGGAGAGGCCACGAAGAAGCCTCTGAAACAAATCTGGCAGTGGGGGTTTGTTTTCATCCCTCTGGACTGCTCCTGCCTCCTTGGAGCCTACTCATGGTGCCAGAGAAGCAGAAAGGTCAGGAAATTAAGGAGAATTTATCTTTCCAACCTGGCCTGGGCTCATCCTGGGCTCTGCAGGACTCAGGTGTTGTACCTGGGGATGGATTTGTTCCATGGACTTTTCCTGAATGACATCTTCCAGCAAGGATGAACTTTCCTTGAGCTCTTGCTGGGGGAATTAATTTAAATTTTATCCTTGAAGGGCAAGGAAGAGATTTTTGGAAACCAGAGAAAATGAAGGGCTGGAAACAAGCACACTTAGCAGCGTTATGGAATTGAGCTTTGTTTTCATTATTGTGCTGTGCAGCAAAATGCATTTCCCAGTGTTCTTCAGAGCATTCCAGTAATTTGTCTTAATTAGCATGATTTAGGTGGTTGCTTGTAGCCTTTGGAATTTAGCACAAGGTTAATGTACATAAACATGATGGCACAGAGAGAAACCACAGTTGTCGGGAAGATGAAATGCTCCAGCAGCATGGAAAGCACAAGGAATTGGCTGAGCAGGCACTCTCATTTCTGCCACCGAGGCAAAATACAAAAATACACTGAACTGCAGATGTGTTACTCCCAGGAGCCCCAGGAGCAGCAAATTGTGGGTCAGGAGCCTCTCTGGAAATGCTTTTTCTGCTATATTTGAATGGAGGCTGATTTGGTTTTAAGGGGTTTGGTACCCAGCAGGGTTTTCTGTGTCTTACTGCACTTGGTTGTGTGGAGCTGGGCAGGCTCAAACCTCCCTGTGAAAGCCTTGAAAGGTGGCAGTGGGTGTGGGATTCTGTGAATGAGCAGGGCTTTGGAACACTCCTGGGTCTGGAGTTTAGATCCAGAAATTCAGATGCTTATCCAAACTGACTTTAAATGGACTGCATCACTCACGGGCCCTCCTGCAAGCAAAGAAGGGATAAACACAGTGAGGGGGGGGAGAGGGGGGGGAAACACCACCCAGGAAATTTTTCCAAGGTCAAAAATGAGTAGATTTGTCTAGATCTCATTTTTCTACCTCCCACTTTAAAATTTTTGGGGGAGGGCAGCTGGTGTCAGCCAGATCCTTCCAGACTTCCAGGGGTCTGGAAGCAGGGCTTTCTATGTCTTACTGCACTTAATTGCAGTAATTAATGTGGGGCTGGGCAGGTTCAAACCTTCCAGTGAAAGCCAAACTCTTGAAAGGTGGCAGTGGGTGTGGGAACGTGTGAATGTGCCTGACAGGGATTTTAGGGTCTTTTGCTCTGTGTGAGGCTGAGTTGTCCCTCCCTGCTCAGCCCTGTCAGCCTCAAGTGTGAACACCTTTCCCGAAGGGCTCTTGCAGCCCTTTGCACTGGTTTGATGTGTTTTGGTCTCCATCCATGGGAGCTTCACACCCCTCTGCCTGGGCCTCCTTTCTCTGCCCCCTCTTGCAGCAGCATCCAGAGGATCCTGGAGATTTGGGGGCTTCAGCACTGCCTGCTGTGCTGTAATGCCCTGGGGTGGGACGGACTGGCCTTTCAGAGGGAGATCTCAGGGAAAACATCTGTTTTCTGGACGGTTTTATCCTGCTTTTCCAGTCTGTCCTTCCCTTTTATAAGGTGGAACACGTTGGTTGTGCCCCCACTCACCCACCCAAACACAAAATGAGCAAAGTTACCTCAACCAAAAGGCCAGAGGGAGTAAGAAGCCACGTCAGGGTTTGTGTCCAGTGCAAGGTGACCACGCTCTAGGGAGGAAGATCTCCTGCAAACATGCTGGATTTGTAATAACCGTGCTTTCATTGCTCATCTGCTTTGTTTGGGGAGCTGTGAATAAGAATTTTGAGCTGTTTAGGAGCTTTTTACCCACCCACCACCACTGATGCATCAAACGGGGGAGTTTTGCTCCTGGTAAAGGAAGGATGTACAAAAGGAGGTGAGACTTGTCTGGGCCTGTATTTGTGGCAGGGTGAGAGTGAATTACACCCAGAATTCAATCCTCTCCCTGCCAGGTCCCCAAACCCCTCTGACAGAGCCTGCCCTGCATCACCATGGCTGATTTCCTGACTGCCCTGGGGAGGTGGGGCAGGGTGTTCCACACCAGCTCTTTTCCCCTCACAAACACCAACTGTGTTACCATGGCTGCTCCATCTCTGGGATAACACGAGAGGTGCCAGCCCCCCCAAACTCCACCCACAATTTGCTCAGCAGTGGGAAAGAAACAGCATTTCTGCCTTCCTTTGAGAGTGGCTGGAAAGTCTCCATAGAAACATTGGTACTTACACAACATCAATACTTGAGGCTGTCTCCTTCCTCTGCTCTGATCCTCTGCGAGGGAATCTGTGGATGCTGTGTGATTTCCTGAGCTGAGTGGATGCTTTACATGGCCTGGCTGTCCTGAGGGATATATTTAGTTTCTCTGTCCCTCTGATGGGTATTTTTGTGCCTCAAGCTCTGCTGCAACAATCCAAGCTGTGGCCAAGAAATTTTGGTGCAGAGTCTCATTTGTATGGGGAGAGTTCTGTCAAACAGATAAAATGATAATCCCCATTACCAGGAGCTAATTGATTTAATTCTCTAGCTTTCTTTGAGGTACGAACTGGAAATAAAAGGGCTGAGACTGATAGGAGGCAGAAAAAAATAGGGGGTTTGGTTCTATCAGATCTTTCTCTGTGAGCCTGCTCTGCAGAACAGCCTCTTTGCAGAAAGGATTAGACCCACCTCATGTTTAAACTGTCAAGGTGATGCCTGAGGAGCACTTAATGCTGCTGGGTAGGTCAATTATGCAATCAAGGAGGAGGCAAGAAATCAGGGAGAAGCACAAACCCTGGCTAGATATTTGTGATTGTTCCTTGTAGCAGGGATACGTGTCCATATGAGCACGTGTGGTGTGTTTAATCACTCCCTGCCTCAGGTCTCGGGGTGGGCAGAGGTGCAGCAGGTGGCCAAGGTGAGGTTTTTAACCTGTTTAACTCTTAGGTGTGTTTGTGTGTGTTTCACAGGCCAACCAGAGGCAATCACAGCATCCACAGCATCTTCCCAGCACGAGTAAGGGCAGCAAATCCTTCTTCTGCAGGTTCCTCATGCAGAAAATCCTTTGCAATCTGGGGTAGGGAGAAGCCCACAGTTACCTCACCCCTTTTTTTCCCAAGATCTTATCATTCCTTCCTTGCCTCCAAAGTATCTCCTGCTAAGGGTGAAAGGAGAAAGCTTGTTTTGTCCCAAATCCGTGGATCTGCTCCCATAAAAAGAGCTGCAGTGCTGAGCACGTGGAGATCTCCAAAGTGAATACCCTGGGCTCGAGTCACAGAGATCACTGTGAACCAGCAAAGGGGGGTTCAGAGCAGTGCTGAGGGGTCCCCTAAGGTGTGGGGCTGGGTGTGGGCTGTGTTATTTAATATTATTCTTGAACATTCTGCATGGGGTGGAGGGGAGATGGCAGCTGGGAAGTGGGGGAGGCACCTGCACCCATAGGAGGGGTTGGGAATAACCCCGGGGCACCCTCCCTCATCTCTTCATCCATTTGTAACCCGTGGCTGAAGGGATTTTATTTCTTTTTGTGGCTTTGAAAGTGCAGCTGAAGGCTCCCAGGGAGGACTGGTTTGTGTTTCGAGGCTGCAGCTCCCCTGCTGTATTTCATGTTTACAGTTTATCATCCACTGAATCCTCCAGTGCCTTGTTCCCAGCCCTGCAATAGAAATGTCACGAAACCCAGGGCAGTGTGTGCCGTCCTCTGAGTTTCCAACCACTTGCTAATGCATTCAATAAGGACCAAATCACAGCTCCCCTGCAGAGGGCTTTCTCTCAGAGCTCTGGCAAACGGGTTTTTCTCCCTCACACCAAGCTGCCCTGGTGGCAGCCTTTGCCTTGGGTCCCCCCACCAAGCATTAGAAGGGCAAAGATGGGGGGTTTTGGTAGATTTGTTTCCTGTTCATCTTCTCCAGACCCTTTGTATCTCCCCTCAACTGCATTTTTCTTTCTTTTTCTTAATCCTTTCAGATTTTCCTGTGCCCAGCTGGCTTAAAGAGAAATCAGGAGTGTGTGGTCTTTTTGCCATGAGCTTCTCTCTGCTCCTCCAGAGAATTTATAAATTGCTGCTGCAGTGAGAGGCTTAGATAAGCCATGGATTTATTCCATCATGTGAGCAAACCATGTGCAGTATTGACCATCCCTCTCCAGGCAGCATCAAAATTAGAGAGGTTTCTATGTCTGAAAGACAACAGGAGAACTGGAAGCCTCCAGTTCTCTCCAGAAAATAACCTGATCAAGGAAGCAGAAATCCTAATTCAGGCTTTCCCTGCTGCACTCTGGCCACATTCTAATTTCTCCACTCTTTGCTGTTCCAAGGGTCACTCTGTCATAATTCTCCCTAAAACAAACTCGTTAAAAATTCAGGGGAAAGGTGCCAGATATTTAATTTAAAACAGAAATATGGAAAGCTACCTGGGAAAGGGAGAGGAGGGAAATCTCGAGCCATCTCCTTCATTTTTGCTGGTTTATTACTGTACCTGGGAGTTTCTCCTGCAGCAGTATGTCACTGGAATAATGAGGCAGCAGGTTGGTTGCTTAACTGCAGTGGCCAGATCAGTGGGGATTTCAAGAGATAAGTAATTCTATTTGATTTTGTATCCAGAAATTATAATTTACATTCCCTTCACTTTAGAGAGAGAGGCAGTCTGGGCTATAATTAAGCTTTTTTCCCCCTGTCTGCTTTGGTCCTCTGTTCCTCTTATTGTCAGGCAACGTGGCAGTAGAAGCCTTAAAAGCAGGGAGTCATGACAACTGACTCTTCCCAGAGCAACTGGAGTTGTTAGAAGGAAAAAACAGCTTTTCCTAAAACCCAAATGCCTGAAAAAGCAATTAAATCACAAAACATGTACGAAGGAACCACCCACAAGTTGGGAGTTTGGTATCTGCAGTTTGAGATCTGGGCTGGGTGAAAAGGGAGTTGGGTTGGATGATGTTATCAGGGGTTCTGGCCGTGGTTTCGTGTCTGTAGATAAATAAATGCCCACACAAAGAGCTAATTGAGAGCTCTTCGTGTCTTGCACAAGAACACATTAATGGCTCTGGAGCAAAAGTCCTGTTGAATTTCCCAGGGTGAGACCTCAGGAGCAGTTCAGGAGAGTCCATCCTGGAGCAATGTCCATGTGGTGCCCAGAGCTTACTTTTATTACAGGTTTGATAGGCTCCAAATGAAAAAGTCACCCTGGCAGGGAAACATTTGACCAAAATCTTAGAGTGTAAACAACAACAAAAAAGACCAACTTTGAGATAAGGAGTCTTGTGTGGGGATTTCTGCTTAGCATGGCAGGACAGAGTTTGTTCACCTCCACTCATTCCTGTTATCTCCCCAATCCATAGCAGAACTGTGTTGTTCTCCCCAGAGTTTCCATTGTTTGCTGACCTTCACTGGGTGAATTTGAGTCCCACAAGGTGTGATAACCACGTGCTCTTGTCAGCTCACAGACATGTCCTGGTGTTGAGGAGAGAAAAACGGAACCCATCGGTGATTTCAGCCAACATCCTTCCAAAAGGCACCACGATTTTTGTTTTAGGAGTTTATGAACACCTGTGGGATTGCTTGTGGTTACAAAACACCTGGATTTGGGAAGTCAGGGCTTCCCACTGGTGTTCCCCTCCTAGGATGATCTCAGGTCTCTGTGCAATTCAGTTATCACTGCAAAGCCAGATATCTCTTTGAGCCTGAGTTATTGAGGCTTCTCATTTGCCCTTTTGCTCTTCATTCTTTTACTATTTGTACATTTTTCTGTTCTCTGTGAAGGGGAGATCCCACCACAGAGAGAATCTGTGGTTTCCCTGCACATCCGACTCATACTCTGCTAAAACCAACCAAAGAAAGTATTTGGAGAGTGGCTTTGTTTTCAAACAGCTCCAGATGCAAAATGCTCCGTGGCTTTATGTCAGGATTGTAACACATGAATAGAGCACAGTGAATTAATTTTGCTAATGAGATTTGCAACCACATGATGCATCTTCATCCAATTAAGCCACAGAAGGAGGCAAGAAGATCCCAAGTGACACCCTTTGTCACAGCACTTTGGGACCCTCCAAAGTGTTGTCTCCCCCTCCCTGTAATTTCTTTCTGTCACAAAGAAGAGAAATACACAGATCAGTTGTTTCAACAATTGAAAAATGATGTGTGTGGTGCTGGTTGCAACAGTGTTTTTGTAGCTCTCCTTTATTTTGCTCTCCACACGAGAAAGGCAAAGCAGTAGCATTTTATAGAGCAGAGAACATTTTTACACAATTCTCTTAAATCTTTCCAGCAGCACCTGGACAAAATGTTTACACTGTAAAGAGAATTTAGTAAACTATCCACAAGACTTATCACGACAACCTGCCCATCCCTCCTGAGCCATTGTTTGCCTTCCCATTCATTCCCAGCTTCTGCTGCTGCTGACCCTCCAGCCCCATTTACCCATCTACAGCTCTCTCTGCAGCCCTGAAATATTTCCTGTTGATTTACATCCGTTTCTCTTCCATTGTGTGGTTTGGGCTGCTGGTTTTTCTGGTTTTCTTCTTGTAAAGAGGAAGAAGAAAGCAAAGGTAGTGGGTTTTCACTGCTTGTGGCTAAGAACGGGGTAACAGCATGAGTAAAACCTGTACAAAGGGTCCTGATCAGATAAAACCATGAGTAAGGGGTGTTCAGATGCCCCCAATCTCTTCAGCCAGCAGTCCTGTCGAGCTTGTGGGATGCCAGAGGCTTCTCCAGATCTTTGATACTCCAGCTCCTGCTTCCCTACTCGTTGATAAATCTGAGCTCAGTGGATTAAACCTCCACCAAGAACCACCTCTCATGTTAATGTTCTATCAGGGCTTGCCTCTGCTCTTCCTTTCATTGTGGTTTTCTCTAGTGGAGGTCAGTGATAGAGATGGGTTTGTAGACAGAAAATGGAGTCACTCCGTGGGGGTAAAACAGCCAGAGAAGTTTGGCTGATTGCAAACAAACTTCCCCCTTCTTCATCAGCTCTTAAATACTGGTTCTGGGCTCAGCCAAAGCCTTTCAGGGGGAATTTGGGCAAGGCAATAACGAGGAACCACTTCCCCACACCCCTATTTCCAGCTCTTGAACAAGGCAGAGTCCCACAATGTGTTACAGCCACGTACCAGGACACCAGATTTGGAGGCAATTCCTTCAGGAGTGCAGTCCCCAGCAGTCCCTGGAAAAAGCCACTTCAGACAAGTTGTTCAGCAAAATTCTTCAGCCTTTCCTCTAATGCTCATGTTTCTATTGTACTGCCTGGAGCACAGACAGATTTATACCCTCCAAAGATGTGCCTCCTGAAAAACAAAGAGAGGAAACAAACCTGCCATCCTGTCCAGTCCTTCTCCTGCCTCTCCACCAGCTGCTTAAACAGTCAGCTTTATTTGTTTTGTGTTGCTTTCCATTAGGAGTGGAGGATTGATGCCTGGAAGTATTTTAATGGCACTGTTGACCTTGATAATAAAACTGTTCAATGTAGTTTGTGTTGGTAATGGCATCCAAACCCCCCAGAGTCACAGAGAAGCAGCACATGGAATAACACAAGCAGGGAGAGGTCTCGTGGAAAAACAGCAGTGGAGAGGCCCCTTTCCAGTGCTGTCTCCCTTCCTATATCAGGCCCAGCAGATCTGTGTGTGATTCTCCCATCCATGAGCAGATATTTGGGGCTGTGGTGATGCTCAGAACCATTTTCTGATGCTCAGAACCATTTCCTGATGTTCAGAACCATTTCCTGATGCTCAGAACCATTTTCTGATGCTCAGAACCATTCCCTGACTCTCAGAACCATTTCCTGACTCTCAGAACCATTCCCTGATGCTCAGAACCATTTCCTGATGCTCAGAACCATTTCCTGACCCTCAGAACCATTTCCTGACTCTCAGAACCATTTCCAGATGCTCAGAACCATTTCCTGATGCTCAGAACCATTTCCTGACCCTCAGAACCATTTCCTTACTCTCAGAACCATTTCCTTACTCTCAGAACCGTTTCCTGATGCTCAGAACCATTTCCTTACTCTCAGAACCATTTCCTGATGCTCAGAACCATTTCCTGACCCTCAGAACCATTCCCTGACCCTCAGAACCATTCCCTGACTCTCAGAACCATTTCCTGATGCTCAGAACCATTTCCTGACTCTCAGAACCATTTCCTGACTCTCAGAACCATTTCCTGACGCTCAGAACCATTTCCTGACCCTCAGAACCATTTCCTGATGCTCAGAACCATTTCCACACTCACTCCCACCACTCACTGGGTGCTCACCACCATATGACACTGACAGCTGCAACTGCCAGTAGCTGCTATCACAGGGCTGTGTGTAATCGTGGAGAAAAATTTGCATAATTCCAAAGCCTAAAAATATCCCTGCACAAACAAACTGCATTCTCAGGCCCTGCTCTGACAGACGTGGAAATGGCTGCTTCTTTCCCAGCACGTTTTTGTGCCGGGGATCCTCAGCACCTTCTCCTTCAGCGTTTGTGAGAGACATTTAAGGACAGGGAGGGAGTGATAACTCCCCTCAACGTGCATCACAGGCTTTATGCCAGGTGATTAGAAAGGTGCCTTCCAGAATAATTAGCTTTCTGTGGCCGCTGAGCCCCTGCCTGCCTCGTGCTGACTGGAAGGGAGGGGAAGCCTGAAGACAAAGTGAGATGGTGGCAGGTCCCCACACCAGGGCTCATCTGTCCACCCCTTCCCCTCCCCAGCCCTGCTGATAACGTGGTCAAGCATGCAGAGCCACCCACCCCACTCAGTTCAATAACAGCACTCGCTCTCCACATCTCTTTGGTGATGGCAGGGGAGGATTTGTGGCCTTTTTGTTTCTGTGGGACATCCTCGTGGGTGGCTGGGACAAAACAACCAAATCAGAGCCACGAGGAGGGGATGCTCTTGGAGCACTGCTAAAATATATCAGTTAATTACCCAGAGCACCAACACACCCATGAATCCCAGAGGAATCTGCCTGAGGTTATGGTGGCCAGGAATTATCCATGGCCGTGGTCACAGCACTGGCAGGGAAATGGGGGTTGGTGACTGGCAGAGATTTTGGGTTTTCTGCCCACTGGTGCTTCTTCCTGAGCTCTCTGTGATTTTAGCCTTCTGAGTTTCCTGCTGTGAAGTCTGCAGGGCTAGGAAAGGGATGGCCAAGGAGCAGCAGCAAATCACAGCAGTGCTTGCTCTCTTTAAAGAATTCATCAGAATACAAGCACTAACTCTCCCCAAAGTCCGTAGGCCTTGGGTGTCTTGTACCTCCCAGTTCTTGAGGAGCAGAAGATATGAGGGAAGTCTCTGTGCTGTCCTGAGCTGTAAATGAGGAACAGGGATAAAATATCACCCAAACTCCTCTTTTTGATGGATTTGGGCTAGAGCTTGTCTCTGTTTGTTCAATTAGGCAGAGCCCAGCAGAACATGAGCTCAGCCCAATGTGGTCCCACAAAAGGAATTTTAAAAAAGCATTTTTCTCACTGTCTCAGTGATTACTGGAGTTTCACCCAGGGCAACTTGTGGCAGACTAATATTTTATTGAGAATAGCAAATATTTGGCTTAGGATAAAGGCATATTGATTATTTTCCCCCCAGGTTTAACACTCAATAGATTTCTTTGCCCTCAGTCTCTTTAGAAATCACTCATTTGCTAAAATCAGAGCTAATTCACCCCAGGAAGTCTGGTGATGTAGAAGGGAGACACACCTGAAACCAGTGCCTTCTTCAGCTCCTCTAGGAAAGGCAAGGAGTTCAACTCCTCTTGGATTCATCTTTTGTACTATTTCTTCCCTAATAATTTCCATTTACTGGTTTTCAAAGCACAAAAATGATTTCTTCTCCCCCCCTCAGCTGCCTTAGGTAACTCTATTGAAGTCAGTGGATTTACACAGATGTCAAAAAGCCCTGCAAAGCCAATCAGGCATTTCAGAGATCACCCTTCTCACCCTTGATTTGTTTGCTCCCCACTGCTGCCCGTGCTGTAGAAGTCACATTCATTTTGTACCATCGCTGAAAGCCACCTCAGTCGAAGCTGCAATTTATTACAAACATTTGTTTTCTGCTGGCACAGCCAGGCTGACTCTCATTCCACTTACACTGTTTTTCCAGCACATCATGACAGGGATCACAATAGCTGCTCCTCATTCACTGGCTTGGCATAACAGACCAGTAAAACACCACTGACACCACTACGCTGGTGGCCTGGAAAGTGTCTAACACTGAGCATTTAAGATAAAATTTAAAGTGTTTCCTCCTTCCTCTCCCTCTTTATAAAGGCAGAACTGGCTGGGATGAAACTGCCCAAATCAGCTCTTTTGTTTCACTTCTGTCCAGTTATAAAGGGACAAACCAAGCTGGCACATCCTAAAAAACACCAACACCGAGAGGTTCTGAGCAGATTTGCTGTTCAGGCACAATTGATGTGAGCCTTTGCAGCACATCTGATGCAGTGAGGATGGATTGGACCCTCTGTGGACCATCTAAAGCATCTAAAGAGTTGGGATTTCTGCACCTGCCCTCTTCAAGAAATATGTTTGCATTTTTGCTGTTTGCTTTCAGATTTGGCCTCCTGGAAGCCACCCCCAGCTCTGACAGCACTGGAGGCATCTCTTGCACAAAGGAATGCTTTTAGTGGGGCAGACAGTGGTGAGACTGATTGCAATCTGTCAAAAAAAATAGAATTATCAGCTCAAAAAGGTTATGAAAGGAAAGGTGTGGTGTTATTTTAAACTCCAGGGAAATCAGCTGTGGGAATGTGGACGTTGTGTCTGATCTGTGTGCTTTGAACCCCAGCTGGAAGAGAACTGGCCCAAGGTGGTGGCTTTGCTGTGCCTGGTGCTCTCCCCAGATATGTGAATTCACTGAAAGAATAAACAGCTGTCAGTCCAAGATTGCCAAAATTTCCTCCACAGAGTAAACTCGTGCAGTTTTTCCAGGGTGCTTTTCCTCGGTTACAACAAATCAGGAGTAAATACAGAGCAGAGAAAGGAGAAGTCAGAATCTGATTTTGCCTTGGCAGGGAATGATTTCACAGCTTTCTCATGCATTGTCTAAATGCACAGCTTTTCTCTCCCATTTCCCCTCTAAAAATGGGTGAGTCGGCCAGGAGGGATTCAGTCAAATGGAAATGAGTTTTCTCTGAGCACATTCCCGTTAAAAACACCCTCAGGTTTTAGAGTGGTTGAGTGAGGACCACAATAAAGTGATGACCATTCAAGGTTAACACTCGGAATTTCCTGGAAACTGTTTTACTCCTGAATCTTTTTTGTTAGAATTCCTCCCTGCCTCAAAAACCATTTCTGAACCAAGAAAACAAAGCCACCTTTGGCTGCATCCTGCAGGCTCCTGACACTCCCAGCTGTCACATCACCCAGCTCAGTCCAGGTGGGGATTCCAGGGCTTTGAGCTCAGCTCCTGGACCTGTGAATCCCAGAGTTTCCTCCAGCCCAAACTCTGTCCCGGGTGTGACTGAAGGGGAATTTCTGCTCAGTCCTTGGCACTGGGAGTAACAGGAGGTCACAGATTCCCCTGGGAGGGCACTGGGATGCTCGGGCTGGAGGAAAGTGCAACAGGCTCGTTTTGTGGATGTTGTTTTGCAAGGAGTTGCAGAGATGGTGGAGTCTGATAGGGGCCCAAAGACAAAGCACTCCAAAGGAATGAGGAGAAATGCACATTTTTAATGAGCTCTAACAAAAGTCTATTGAATACTTTCTTCAATGTAGTTGTGTTTTGATTATTTCCATTGTCCTTTGTTTCCCCATATTCGGTCTGTGATGCATCCAGGAAAAAATCATGAACATTTGCATTGACAGCCATCCAGAATTTCCATTTAAAATGATCCACTTTGTTACAGTAATTAGCCTTGTAAGTGGAACAAAGCACACAACACTGACAATAGTTGCTAGTGATCACTTCACTTCCTAATCAGGCTGCTCCTTCAAGCATTCTAATTTATTTTACTAATGATTACAGGGCAGATGCTGCACAGATTTGCACCTCTAGGAACTCCAGTGAAATAGAGAAGTGGAAAATCTTTCCTAGTTTGCCTAATCCTGAAGTATCCTGAGTAATTTGAGGGCTGAGCAATTATAAATAACAGACTTTGCTTTCAGAGGTTTATTGATTTCAGATTTGAATTCTCTGCCATATCAATTGCTGTGAAGGAAGGGGATCTGGTACTGAAGGGCTGGGAGATGGGTGGTGGGTGCTGAACCCTCACAGATGGCACTGACAATCTTTGAAGAGCAAGATGGAAGTAGGAGCACCTCCTTGCTTTGAGTTCTCCATAAAAAAAACCCTCTTCCATCTTTAAAAAAAGCACTCGTTCATCTCAGAGAGAAAAAACAACTTCCTTGAGAGGAATGATAACAGGGAGAGGCTGGTGAGAGGCTTAAACTGTTAATCCTGTGTCAGAAATAAGTATATTTTTTTATTAAAATACAGGTCTGCTTCTCTCAGTGTAATCCTCCAGAGTTCCAATCCCAGGGGAGCATTAATGTCCTTCACCTTTTATGATTCAAAGCCAGTTCATCCAGTGCCTTCAGCGTGCCCTTTTCCATCCTTATAGCAGGGATCCATCAGGCAGACTTTGGCTGCAGTTTGCCTTTTGCAAAAGGGCAAACTCATCTATTTAGGTGCTACAAGTGGGTGTAAGCAAAGCCAGGCACGCACAGGGAGCAGCATTTCCTTGGCATGACCCTCACTGCTCTTGGTTCCCTCCAGAACTCGTTGAATTGTTGAGAGACCTGCAGTAAACTCATATTTGGGTGGCCTTGGGGTAGAGTAGGCTTTGGCTGGATTTTATCCTGGTTGAAAAGCATGAGTTGAATCAGAGGAGTGGGCAAACTCTGCTTTTCTCTTCTTCTCTGCTGGCTACCTGCCTGGTGTGCTGTGTTTTAAAGTGCACAAAGGGGCCTGGAAGGAATCTAAAAAAAGTTATATTTTGTCAAATTTAAGAAATAAGTTTGAGATCATCACGCTTAAAATGGAGAACTTTTCAAAACACTGATTTCTTCTATGCTGTGGGATGTGAGTAGCAGAAGAGCCTTCAGCCTCCAAAGGCTCAGCTCTCTGAGTTGGCCAAGCAAGTCTGCATTGAGCTGTAGTGGTTCAGGATTTCTCACTCCCTGCTGAGCAGTTTTGGTCACAGATTTGTGCTGTTTGGTTCATTCATGTCTGGGAGGCAATGAAAAAGTGGCTTGAGGCTCGGGGTGTCCTTGGCCTTTGTGCCCAGGAACCATAAGCCACCTAAGCTCCAACACCAGACTTCATGGACAAGAGATTTCCTATTTCTAACCCCTTAGGACTTTCCTATTGCTGCCCACTTCCTCTTTTACAATTACAACCCTATTTGTGGGGTCACAAACATGGGTGGTGCTTGCTAGAGCTGTGTGGAAGCAGACATGAGGGACATTTGAGGGGGAACCACACAGAGACACTTTTCATGGCTTATGGTTCTTATGATCAGCAAAAAGCAAAGCTCGAGGAAGGCAAATGCAGGCAGGAGAAACCTGCCCTCAGATTTAAGGAAAGATCTTAAATTTCTCCCCCTCTTCTGCTCTGTGGGATGGAGCTGGAGCTGCCATGGGCACAGCACCTCAATCTGCCATCCCCAGGAGATCAATGCTTATTTATCCAATAGAAATGTAAATATAAACTGGATATCCTTACTCATCCCAAGGAGGCATCCCCCAAGAGTTGCAAAATGCACTTTACTGAGAACACAAAAACCCCAGGGTGAGTTACCAGGGGGTGAAGACCCTTTGCCCTTTGAGATACCTCTGAGTGGCAGAATCGGTTCCCTGCCAGTTCCATCCTGGAGAATTTGGGGAGCAGACCTGGCCAAATTTCCTGCAGGCACATTCAGGCTGCTCCTGCCATGGCCAGCAGCAGAGAAGGGACTTGGTGTGCACAAAGCAGAGCCCTTGGTGTGATGGCCAGAGAGGACTGAGGGAATCAGCCCAGCAGAGTTTAGCACTTCCTTCTGCTCCCAGCTTCTGCAGGGAGGCAAAAGCTGCAAGATCTCGATGAGACCGAAATATTAATTCTGTGTTATTGCATCAAGTTTGACTAACGAGCCGCATGAATAAATCTGCAGTCTTAGCTTCTGCCAGCGCCAAGTTTCCATGGCAACAACAACCCATCTTATCTTTAGGAATTTCATTAGCAAGGGAGGGAAACAAAACAAAAAAAAAAAAAGAAAAAAAAAAAAAGCCACCCCAAAATCAGAAAAGATTTGTCAAATCAAGAGCAGCATCTCCCTCCCCCGCATCATTTTTTGGGGAAAGTCCGCTTGGATTTTTTTTTTTTCTCATTTGTAAAGGTGTTTTTTTTTAAAAATTCACATCACTGCCTGAGACAAAAAAATACAGCAAATGCTTTTGTAGCTCTGAATTGGAGAGGGAGGGATCATAAACATGCAGAGGGGGGATGCACTGGAGGAGGGAACATGGCTGGTGCAGAGCACTCAGCATTCAGATGAGCCCCAGCGTTGCCTCCTCTCCCAAAATCCAGAATTAGGGAAGAGAGCTGGGAATGGGAGACCTTTTGGTGTGTTCCCAGTGGAGGTTCCTGGTGCTGTGCACACCATGGGGGGAGCAGGTGACGTGTGGGGAGTTGTGGTGGAGCTTTGTGTCCCTGTGTGTGTGTTCCTGCTCTCAGAGCCTCGGCACTCGGCATTCCCGGCACGGGGATTGAGTTTGTTGGATTTGGAAAGCAGGGCTGTGTTTTATCATCCTCTCACCTTGGGCTGCCCTACACCCTCGTGACAAATAAAATAAACACCGTTTAAAAAGTCAATTGAATCAAATTGTTTCAGGAAAAGAAACACTTCCTGCACACACAAAGGAGGAGGAAGGGATGCTCAGGCTCTGCTGTGGGAATAACTTGGAGATTCCATGTTCCCACCACCCTCTCCTCAGAGTGGTTTTGTTGGAGCAACAGGAGGAAGGAGGCAGAGCTGCTGCATTCCCAGTTTGGGGAGTTTGGCTTTGATCTCACTGAAGAGGTTAAAAAGTGTTGTCCTTAAAACAGGACCCGTGGGGGGCTCAGCCTTCCCCTGGATCCCCCGGAGCCCTCGTGCAGGGTGGGGAAGATGCTGATCCCTGGCATTTCTGCCTCCTGTGGGGACAGGGCAGGGCCACAGCTCTGGAGAGGATGAGGATGGGGAATGACAGTCTGGGGGAGAGTCAGAAAATAGCAGAGGGGAGGGGGCACAAAGAAGCTCAGCTGTGGATTTGAGGTGGGGTTTCAGGGCAGGGAATGGTTTAACCCAGTGTTTGTTCTCTCTGTTCTCTGGGAATTAACTCTGCAATCTGAACAAAACACTCAGTTACTGCTGTACCACTACAAACAGCAGCTCCAGCAGCCTCAGGAACCCTTTCTGTTAGTCACAAGTGCACCAGTTTCATGGGGAAAAATCCCATATCAGTGGTAGGAAACAATGGTTAAAAGAGTGTTCTCATCCTCCTGTCATTCTTACCTGCAGCCAGCTGCCAGCTGGGAAGCCCCTGGGGACCATTATTTCAGGAACAGTGCCTGTAATGCCTCTTTTACCTGTTTTACAGTCAGCCTTTCTGTTGATATCAGAGAGCCAATCTCCCAATTATGTCAGGGTAAGTGGATGGGGAATCAGCCCTGCCACTAACAAACATCCACACTCAGATTATTTCCCCCACTTTGCCTCTCGGAATGGCCAATCAAGACTTTTACAGTCCCAATACCTGCCACGCTCCCTGGTGAGCCATATAATTCATCCAGTCGGAGACAATATCACCAAACACAGCTAACACATCAAATCACAACATGGGCTTTGCACAGTGAATTACAGCTGTTCACAGAGGGCTGTTAGTGAACAATCTCCGGCCCCATTTCATTATTCATGGAAGAAATTTATCAGCAATTCCGAATAACAAATAAATCTAAGAATTTTGTGAACTGCCTAGAACCGATTCAGGAGCTGGGAAGGGGAGCAATGTTTGTGGAATAAATGATTTGCTGTGAGATTGGTTGGTTGGTTCTTTCTAGTACACCCTTGGGGGCTGCTGGCCTGGCACTTAAACATCAACTAATGCATATTCCAGAAAGGGCACAACAGCATTTATTCCAC